>JARWLC010000009.1:98199622-98569622 GCA_033318265.1 Phyllotis vaccarum | reverse complement strand
TTAAGAATGTATAGGATAAGGTGTTGCTTTAGGTTAGATTCTTGTCCTTAATGATGCCCATTTAAGTTGAATGTGGTAGTTCACTTCTATTATTCTATAACTACTCTGAAGACTAGCTCTGCCATAACCACCAAAAAGCATTCTACACCTATTAAGCAATAGTTCTACCTCTGTTTATTCCTTCCATCCTGATCCTTGTCACCATATCCTACTTTGTGTCTGTATTAGATAAGATGTATTGAATGGCTTGAGATCTGGTCATCGATGGAACTACATCTTTCCTTGAAATTGGCACATCCTCACTTGCCTCCAAGTCTTCCTCTTTGTGTAATTGTCTGCTGTTTCAGGTCAAGGGTCAGCAACATGAAATACAGAAATTTCCCATACCCAGTCTCATTGCTATTTGTGGTTACACTAACATGAGCAGCAGCCTCGTTACTCAATGTCTCTCACCTCTCTCCCTTCCCCCACTGCTTCCACCCACACATGACAGAGTTTCTAAGTCCAGAATAAGCTGGAGGGTCCAGTCTAACAAACCATAGCATGTAACATATACATGTCTGAGCTCCCTTGCTCTTTTGAAAGTCATCTCATGCATGATTCATCTCATTAAACAATGTAAGGACAGGACATGGAAATTCCGAAGCAGACATTTATATTACTAGGTTTGATCTCCTTGGTGTGCATGGATGTCATTCATATTAATCCTTCCTTACAGTTGCATGGCTTTGAGATAGCCAGGTTCACTAGTTAAAACATCAGCAACAAAATTCCATTTAGACTTCACATCTTAGGTAAGACTTTTGATATAAATATTATTTCTTGTATCAGTTATTAAACTTTACCTTGAATCTTGTGTTTAAAATGGTCAACATAGAAGTAGAAAATATAAAGCCTCTTAAGATCTTAAGAGTACTGATGATCACAAAAATAAAAATGTTTATTACAGAATGTTTTTACTCATGCCAGAGAAAATTAACTGATTGCTTGTTATTTCCTTATTGTTGCTTTGAGGAAAGTATCTTACCCATCTAAATTATTGTTTTTCAACCACAAAAAATTTGAAACATCAAGAGTTTTAAGAATTTTGATAAAAGCATACTCATGCAAATCTTTCAAACTAGACTGTGTTTTCAGTTGGGAAGCATCATTTTACAAAAAAAGAAAAAGAAAGAAAGACAGAAAGAGAGAAAGAAAAGAGAAAATAAATCTCTCTGGGATTTAGTCAGTTATTCATTCGGCGAGCCAAGGAAATGTTCACTTTCACCCTCTTATGTATACAGAGAGTAGAAATCTAGAGTTTGCAAGAGGGCCATCATGGCAGTGATTGAAACATAGGTGATACTAGACAAAGTTTAGATCTGGGGATACCTGGCTGCTAAGTTAGAGATGGCCTACTTTATACAGGGCTGATTCTGGCGTAGAAATGCGCACACATAATGCACAGGTATAGGTGGCTACCCTCACAGAAAGAAAAATAAACTTTTCAGGCTCTTATTCTTTGATAATTCAATGCTTCTTACAAAGATTGTAGAATCATTCATAAATATTGTCAAAATGGGTCTCTTAAATTATCAATTAATGTAGAAGTCTAGATTGTCAAAGCAGTTCTTTTTCTGAGTACAAAGAAAAATACTATTCGATACTAAAAATATTTGGAAATTAAGTATGATGCATTAACATGGTAATTCAGCTCAATATGGTACACTTAGATAAAGCTTACACTGATGAATATAGTCTAGAGAAGCTTTATGACTATTCCTGGACAGTATTACTGTAGGTAAGTAGAGATGTACTTATTTTCAAATGATGGAAGCTAAATACATTTTAAGAACAGGGTCTACTAAGCTCAGGAAGATGTTTCTTTCTCCTCCTATTATTTGCTTGCATATGACCATATGCATCCTTATAAATGAGTGTCCATACTTGGAGAAAGAAATGAAACTCTCCTCCGGAGAATTGAAAGTTTCCATTTTTGTAGGTACCAAATAATGTTAATTCTAGTATCTGATTGATGTATATGAGTTTCAGACAAGCTATTTTTTCCTCATAACCAAATTTTACAGCATTTGTGTTATCTGAGTTAACATGTGTAAGGATATTAATTTTTTAAATACTAAACATCTTAATTGAGATTTTCTTTTGCATATACCATTTTGGATTCATTCATTAAAATCTAAAATGTATAATTTTGCAATGTGCTCTTTTGAGTTCATAATGGGATCATTGAAAATTGGTTTCTGTTATTATAATCCTAGTTTTCAATATCTTTATAATAATCTTTTCAGCTTTGTGAATATAATTTAGTTATCTTGCCTCCTAGTCCTAGACAGATACTTGCAAATCCTTTCTCTGAATTGTTTTTATTAGCATTGTTAGCATAAATCTGTGTGAGCCAACCTTTTACCTTTTTTCCCATAAAACTACTGTAGTGTCATTTTCTTGGTATAATGCCTTAGTGAAGAGGTAACATTATCCTTTTCATTATAATTTTCTGCATCTCCCTGAACCTTTGCAATCCTTATATACCCATGTCAAATCACTCTGAGTCCCAAACTGAATGTTCAATGTCTTTTTTTTTTTTTTTTATTCTTTTCTTTTTCAGTGGAGTTAGTTACGGCATTGGTTCCTTGGTTCCTGTCCTATATACTGTGGCATTTCCTTATAGAAGAAAAGATTTATATGGACACATGGTTCCAGAGGAGTAGAAATCTATCTTGGAGGGAAGGCTGGGAAATAAGTGACAGACATGGTGGCAGGTAGGCAGAGGGTTTGCATCCTGAACAGCATAAAGTAGGGGGGACAAAGAGGAAATAAGAAGCCATCTTAGGCTCCTCACCCAGTGACATACTTTACTCCCCAAAAGCCACATTTCCTAAACCTCCTGAATAGCAATAATAACTAGGAACCAATGTTCAAACGTGAGCTTATAAAAGGTATCCTCAGCCCAACATCCCCCATGATAGAACAAACTTACATTTCAGTAGCACTATTAGCTCTTCTTAGTATCTCTGCTCAATCTGATCAGTGGAAATCACCACAATGCCATGTCAGGATGCAGTTCCCCTCTATAGAATGAATGATTCTACCACGTCAAGAGAGATAATTTGGGAGCCATTATATATTATATTCCTCAGACCACTGACCATCATGAAAATATGATCTGTTTATTTTAAACAGCTGATAACAACAAGAACCATTTACCTCAAAGGGTTGATATTTCAATGGCTTTCCTACATATAGAGGTTACCATGATCCAGGAAAGTAAACAAAAGTTTCTCCTACTAGGAAGGATCTTGGTGGACACAAACGCACTATATACCACATTCCTTGTGGTTTCTCTACTCTCCAGCCCAGGAGAATACTACTACACAATGGCAGTGGGCAAAGAGCCTTTTGAAAATTCATGTCATTTCAGCATGCAACCTTGTCTCCACAATAACCCAAAGACACATTACACTGAAAATTTGAATATGTAAGTTTAGATGAATGACTAGGGGAGAGATGTCTGGCCTTTATTGTAAACAGTAGAACTACAAACCAGTTTCCATTCATAAACACACAGTGCAACCAAGGAGAAATCTGTAATGTGATACAGCACCATAGAAATTAAGCCAGGCCTTAGAGAGTCTGCAATAAGACCATTGTGATAATCAAAGTAATAGAATTGTAATCTAAGATGATAGAATGTCTGAAATAGGCTTATGGGTAGGTAGTTTATGCTTTTTCCCCTGAGATATGTAGTAAAGGAACATAATTATATCCCCCCCTCAAAAAAATATCAAGCTCCAAGTTAAAGGAAAAATAACCAACTAAGTATTATATCATACTTTATCACAATCTGAAATGTCAAAAATGAGATCACAATTAAGTTTTTAAAAGAAAAAGAAATCTATTCTTCCCTTCTGCCAAAGCTCACATAAAACCAAGAGAAGAAAAATTGATTTTTGGTTTCTTTTGGCCCTTTCAGTCATACTTGAATTTTTGTGGTGTTGAAATCAGATGCACTTTGTATCGATCTGGGTCTTGAACCAGCATAATCTCTGATTAACACAACTGGAAGGACCATCATCATGGTGAATGTGAAGAGAGTGAGGAAACTTTACAGACTTAATGCCTTCCAGAGCTGTGGTTGCTTCCTGGCTCTTTGAATTATGCATTGCGTGCTTCAGGAAAATATAAAGCCACCTCCTTCTATGATTGTGTGCATTTAGAATAAGACATTGGGAGTGGCTTACCTATCACTGTGGTGTTAGATCAGTCCATCTTAGTCTGGTTAATTTATGCAGAAATAACTAATGGTTTTATTATATTTCAACTTTCTTCTTCAAATATTTCATCAATGTTGGCATTGGAACTAGGAAAATAATGTTAGGGCATTTGAAAGGATAGATTTGACCTAAGACAGAGGAAAGTATCTATACTCCAAGAGAAGCAGTGCTATGGAATCCTCGGTCAAAATTGATGGGTCTCTTCCTCCATTGAGTACAGAGGACCTATCCAGCTAGAGGGGTTTCTCAAGTAATAATCATCATTGCTTTATGAAGGACAATCCTGATACCAAGTCTTGATTATTGAAGCAGAAAGACAGGTTGGTGGTTTAACAGGAATGTAATTAATCCATTTGGTTATTTGGGGAAGATATTAGAACTCAAGTACTCAATTAGACTTTGAAAAAATGGTTCCAAGAGACTCTGTTGAGGTTTCTACATAGCCTTACCTGCTGTTTTGCAAAATAGCCACCTGCCTGCCCTGAAGAATTCTGCTGTTTCCATGTAGCTTTCCCTGAGCACTAGTTTCTGATGATTTATCATCCATAATCTCAGACATAGCAGTATACTTATGAAGGGATCATGCTGTAAGCCTAAGAAAAGACTGTAATATGAAACACACACTTGCTTGGATGTCTATGTTGTTTGTGAAGTCTATTTTGTGCTTATTTTCCAGCTACCAATGCAAAAGTGTTCTATTTATTTGACTCCATGGCCTTCTTTTGTCTTGTGCTCTTTCTGACATCAATTTGTTTTTTACCTATAGTATCATTTAAGGCATGCAGCTGTGATCAGCACATTACAGATGAGTTTTAAAGATATGAATTTAATATCCATCTGGAAAATCATGAATTGGGATGGGAAATAATAAGGAATAATTATAGCAGGGAATATTTCTTTCTAAACCATAACACTTCCTAATGTCCTAGACATCATCTGTGATCCCAGACACTCTCATGCTTTTTATAATTCAGGTCTGTGAGTGATATTAAACATGTCAGATCCCTTTGACCATATCTGTTTGGTTCAGAACTTGTTAGAGAATGCAGTGAGAAATGATATTAAATAATGCCCACTTTTCTACACAATATGCAAAAGCTCAGAGTAGACGGGCTGTGGAGAGTCTGCTCTTGGTTAGTTCTTATGCAATGTCTGCGATGGGAGTAACTGAATCAGTACAATGGATTTCCAATTTTTTGGCACCTGTGTTTAGTTTAGCTTTTAAGATGACACTGCTTTCCACATTCTACTTGCTAACGTAGTTGAGCCAGTGTGTTCTCCCCCTCCCTCTCCCTTGCTTCCTCCCTACTTTCTCTCCTCACTGCCTTTCATCACGTCCTCTCCTCTTTCTTCCCTTCCCTCTTCCTCCCTTCCCCTCCTTTCTTCTGTTTCTATCTTCCTTTCTTTCCTACCACCCTTTTCCTTTTTCCTTCCTCCCTTTCTTTCACCCTTCCTTCTATGCGTTTTGGAATGTTTTGTTTCTATCACTTGTCACCCAAACAACTCTAAACAGTTCATTTATTTGAGTTTATTTCTTGGTCTTTTGTTCAGTAACACAATTGCTCTTATTTTGTGTTAATATTTTGATAGGTACTATTTCTACAACCCAATGTTAAAATATCGATATAGGTGAAATATCAGTTTTTCTAAATTTATGTTCGTATCTGTAAACTAGGCTTGCCTGCTGTGAGAATTGAAACTCAATTTATACATAAGGTGAGCAATTTGTGTATGGAAATAATTTAGAATTTCTTCTCAAGTACCAAGTGACCCTAGTGATTTTGAATTCACAAGATGTATCCATAGACGAAGAAGATGAGAGACAGGCCATTGAAGAACAAATTCACTCTTTTATGAACATTCAAAGTTGGGAAATTGTATTCCACAGATCACTGTTGAGTAGTGATCCAAGAGTTATTGTGAAACATAGAGGCTGGCTATACTCAACTTTTCCCCAGTGCATTAGTCAGTCTCTATGTATGCCGTCTTGATAGATTCATTTCAATTTTATTCATAAACAAGATTTAAATCACTGTGTCAGCATTTTTGCCTTATCAAATGCCCTGAAAAATCTTTACACCTTTCCCATAATCAAGCAAAGTCACAGCTAATTTTCCCTTCCCAGTAGGAGACTAATTGAAAAATCAGCAGAAAATATTTTTGAAGGATCAATAAAGGCACAAAATAAATGTCAATAGTTTGAAATTATAAAACTTATAGTTGTGTAGATGACTTTTTATTTCTATGAATTAATTGTAAATCCAGGTACAAGAAAGAAGTTATTGCCTTAAGACTTGGAGTGAACAATGGTTATCTATGTTAAGACTGAAAGATGGAAGTCATTTTGTTTCATATTCTATAAAGAATGGTAATTATTATTAGCATGTTAGTGTTAAAGATAAACACAGTTTCTAGGACCTAGTGTCTTTACATCTTACAATGGAATTTAGTGCCCAGGCTTCACCTGTATTAAGCCTATGAGAAAAATGCAGTGGAAGCTTTTCCAGTAAGTACTCATAGTGACTAATAGTAATTCTTGGCATTAGGTAACCTATGATTCTCATAATTTATGCCTTAGAGAGCTTACTCCCTTATGGGATTAGACCACATGACTC
Organism: Phyllotis vaccarum; assembly: GCA_033318265.1. Classification (NCBI taxonomy): domain Eukaryota; kingdom Metazoa; phylum Chordata; class Mammalia; order Rodentia; family Cricetidae; genus Phyllotis; species Phyllotis vaccarum. The sequence continues at coordinate 98,562,736 of JARWLC010000009.1, read as the reverse complement.
TAAGATGGCTCTAGAAGTACTTTTACTAATATGAAGGAAGTAAAAACAAAAAGGGGTAAGCAGATCGGTGCCAAGTTCACAGCTCTTAGACATGAGACAGATAGGACAAATCTCTGCTCTTCGCCTCTTGGTCTTGGCAACTCTCAAGCCACATACATCTTGGATCTTTAACGAATCAGTTCGATAGTTTTTGTTTGTTTGGTTGGTTTTGGTTTTAGTATTTAATTTATTTACATAATTATGGAAATTAACTCCATTGCTTATTGATTGTAACTTTTTTTTTTAAGTTATTATACAAAGTTAAAGATGTATTGTTAACCACTTTCAACTTGCTTTGACATAAGTTTTCTTCATGAGAGGATGTGAGCCATTATCTTTAGGGTATCCCTTTGCAAAAAAATCATACCTATGGGATTGACCAAGGCTTGTGGTCCTCTCTCCAGTGGGGCCTCTTCTCACTCACTATGACCACGGGCAAGCCCCTTTCCTTCCATGTGCCTCTTTGCAGTCTTCCAATGCATGGCTAGTTGAAACTGACAGTGCCACATTTCTCTTCTGACTTTCAAGCTTTTGAACTCTCAACACAAAATCTAAGTGTGTCTGCTCTTTAGACAGTCTGTATCATGCAGTGCAACATGGTCTTAGGACAGGCACTTCCAGATTAATGTATCAGGCACCTTCCAGATTAATTTATCCATGCAGATTGCTGCACAGTGTGCCCACTGATCATCTGGGTCCTGTAGGACTACAAAAGCTTTACTTGAAAATAATGAAAACATGTAAGCTATTGGGAAGTACAGCAGTATATTAGGATTATGCTAATACCAAAAGTTACCTTGAATTGGTACTTATTGTTTGTGGTAATTATAAATTTTCTAAGTAAGAACAATAGTAGAATGAAGTCTATGTTACACAACATTGTGTATTTTGTTTAATTTATTTAGATATGGAGTCATTCATTAGTAGTAAAAAACCAAGTTTTAATATACTTAATATAAATAGTAAAAGTTAAAGGCTAAAAATAGATGCCAAAAGCTGAAGGTAAAATGCAGGTCACGATCACTGTTTTTAATGAAGGCTCAGTGGTTTCCATTGGGAGTATAAGTCACTGCACTAGAGAAGTATTTACTGAAGGACACTGTCTTATTTTGATAAGGAAAGAACCAATGGATTTCCTGAAAGGGGCTTTAGAGCATGTCTATAGCCCAGTGTAAAGCAGAATTGAGTTGAATACCTAATAATGTAAAATCAGAACACAGCAAGGCTCATTACCAGCTGACCCCTGTATAAATCTGAACTAAGAAATGGATAATGTTCTAAAAAAAATGGCTTGAGATTTTAATTATCCTTGGTGTATCTAAATATTGATGCTTTTGTTTTTATGAATTTTATTTATTCCTTATATTAACGCATTGATTAGAAAGCTAATTTCTGCTGGGCTGTGGTGGAGTTCATCCTTAATCTCAGGACTCAACTCAGGAGACAAAAGCCGGTATATCTACAAGCCTGGTCTACAGCGTGCATGAGTTCCAGGATCATCAGAGCTACACAAAGAAAACCTAGATTGAACTATCCCCTGAAATGAGAAGCAGAAAAAGAGGAAGATGAAAAAGAAGAAGACGACCAACAACAATTATAACAAGAAGAAGAGGTAATATGTGGATTTATTTTTAGTTTCAAAGACCTTTCCTTCCTTCTTTCCCCTTAAAAGGGGTACAGTCAAGCAATCCAAAATGCTATAGGCAAATGCTATAGACAAATGGGATTTTAATTTGTGTGTGTGAGTGTGTGTGTGTGTATGTGTGTGTGTGTGGTGTGTATGTGCATGTGTGTGTATTTCTGTCTGTCTATCTGTCTGTCTATCCATGTAGAGATTCCCAAACAGAGTAGAAAGGTGAGCTAATTGCCTGGGATCTCAACACCAGTCCTTTGGAAATTGAATGTGTGATCTTCCCTGCTGAATCATCCCTCCAGATATTTACAAATGTGTTTTAGAATCAGCCCCAGGTGAAATCTGAGATTGTTATGTGGAGCATTGGAACCTAACATTCCTTTTTGATATTCCATTGGACACACTTTGATTCCTTGATTCTTCTTTCTTATATTCATTTTTTTCTTTGTTTCTCTATATTTTTCTTTTCATTTTAATGTGGAACTATTATATAAAATGTAGATATCACATAATTTTAAGCACTCTCCCATGTGCTTTGATTGTTAGGTAGTACCACTGTACTCATCCACAGTTTTGTGTAATCTCTACAATATGTATCTATAAAAATCCAGAACCTTGTCCAAACCTTTAACAAAATTTTGGGCCCGTTAAACAATCTTTCTGTCCTCCCTTTTCAATTTCCACAGAAACTGGCAATGTACTTTCTCAATTTGCCTTATGAATTGGTTTATTCTAGATGTCTCATGTAAGTCACACCATGAAATATTTATCTCTCAAAGAATGGCTTATTTCACTAAGCATTTCTTCAAGGTCTATCTGTATTTCAGACTTTGTCAAAATTCCATTTCTTTAAAATGCCAAGTCATACTCCATTGTAAAGAGATGTCATATTTTGCTAATGAATTAATCCAGAACTATTGACTCAGAGGCCAGGTAAATGTACATATTGCATCAGAAACATGTGTGCACAAAAGGCTCATGTCCCCACTTTCATTTTATGTGTATGTAGACCAAATAGGAATTGCTCATCAATGGATGACCATACTTACCTTTGGTATTTTTTATTATTTGCATAATAATTGAATCACTTTACTTTCTTTATAACAATCCACAAGATTGTTTTCAGTATACGTTTGCCAAAGTTGTTTTCCAGCTTGTAAAATAATCAGAATTTTAGGGTATAGATAGTAGTACATAAGATCCTTATTTTTCCATTAACAAGTGATCTCATATGCCTTCTAACTATTTTCTCTGGAGAAATAACCTGAAGTGGTGTAGAGTATTCAGAAGAAACAGTAATGATTATCACTATATTTTGGTGAAGAAAAGGAAGTTACTGCATCAGTTGACATTTATTTAGCATGTACTCTGTGCCAGCCTGTGAGAGTGTTGTCAGTGTCTCACTCAGCACTGGTCTCATCTAGATGAATAGTATGAAGGTGGTATCATTATTAATTCTATTGTTCACTTAAATACATAATATCTCAGTCATCATTTCTCTCCCCTTTGTTAACAGAGCTCATGAGTAGCAGAAGCCTGATATAAAGTAAGTTCCCTTGAATCCATTGATTCTTAACCATTATGCAATATTGCCTATTGCAGAGTTTATCTCTTAGTAGACTCTTGATAGATATTAATAACTCATTATTCTCTCTTCAATCTAATACATATATAACCAGCCTTCCTTCGTTTCACTCACTGCCACACTCCCACACCTCAAGCTTCAGTCATCATCTTTTTCATTCTAGTATAAAATGTCAAAATGAATTCACCCAGAATGCCAGTCACTCATAGTTAGGTTTTGAGAAAATGACTTTATCTTTTTTTATCTATCTAGAAACATGTCATTAGACCCATTTACAGAGGCCTCTTGGGTGACTGTGTCTAGCCTACAGAAACACCAAAGACCACTGCCCTGGGCCATATGTTCAAGGGTATATACGGTCCCCAATTTTCCATTCTCCTCTTTCCTCATCATATTTACCTGTTTCTCCATCCCTATCTCTGTGCATATGTGCACTTCTCTATGAGTATCTTCATCCATGAGTCTAGCTTAGTCATGGTCCCCTTCTCAGACTCAACTACCCTCTTCCTTTGCCTTCCTCCAAGTTTCTGTTTCTTATTCAGAATCCTTGTTTAGAGCAAAGGACAATTGGAGAGAAATCATGCCACTTTTCAAAGTAGAGAGTCAGCTTTACTTGCTATACATAATATAAAGTGTGGTCTCCCCAGAGGGGGCAGAATAAACAGACTATGAACTTAGTTTAGAAGATTCAAGTTCTCCAAGAACAAGTGCTTCAAGTTTGACTTAGTTTATTGCCTTATGCAGCATCTGCCTTTGTGAGCTGGGTTTGGCACCACAGGAAATAGACTTAGAGGGAATATATGTAGTGGGAGCACAAGCTTCTTTCTGTGCTTTGTGTAACAAAATTTCTATATGTCGTAGGCCTGCTCTCATCTTCCATGCACTTATTAGCTTTAGTCATAGATTCATGCTGATTATGAAAATGTATATGAGGTTTCTGGACAGGACTTTTGAGCCTTGCCTCAAGGTTTAGGCCCGCAGACCCGCAGACTCACAGACCCGCAGAGACACACAAATGCTTTCAATAGTTTTATGCTGATCAGTGTAAGGCCCAGGCATATCACTTGCTAGCTCTTTACCCTTAATCTAACCTATGACTCTTTTCCTGTTCAGCCATGAGGCTCGGTACCTTTTCTCAGAGCAGCATAGGTGTCCTCTGCTTCTTCTGGCTTCTCTCAGGCATTCTGCTCTGTTCCACCTGTTCCTAGAATATTCTTAGGCTGGTAGCTCCGCCCATACTTCCTGTCTGCCTTTGGCCAATCTCTGATTTTTATTAAACCAGTTGGTGGGACAATTATTTACAATGGAACCACCCAATTCCCCCTACATGAAAAGGTCCAACATTTACATGTTTTATGTTTAAGAGTATGCTATCTTGCTATTGTTCTCAGATTGTCAAAAATTTTTCTATTGAAGTAATCCAAAATGTGAATTATTGATGTCAACATTATCAGTACTAGGACTTTGTGTTCAAATCAACAGAATCATTTTAAATAGAATATTTTTTATTTTAAACTTTTTATTAATTCCTTCAGAATTTAATAAAATTCATCTTGATCACATCCACCCCAAACTCTCTCCATAAGTCTTGCCTGATCCTACTCCAACATTTTTTCTTTTTAAAAATTTAATAGCTCATTGGTTTTATTTTTGTGTTGCCCTTATGTTATCTTCTGGATGTTGAACAATTTATAGAATCTTTTGGTTCTTCTCTTTCGATTTGTACAGGATCTTAATATAGATCCCTGACAGGAAGGAAAATGCTATGTAGCCTGGGCTAGCCTTGAACTCATGGTCCTCCTGGCTCAACCTCTCTAGTGATAGGGTTCTAGGTAAGTGCTTCCATGGAACCTTCATTAGAACATGCTAATCCTATTTCAGATGCTCTCAAACAAAATAATATTCAAGTGAGAGAACTTATCTGGTACTATTTTAAAACTTTAAAATCAAAACTTCTTAGCTCTTGTCTTAGTTGGTTGCTATGTTTCTGTGACAATCAGTATGACAATTGCTATTTTAGATAAAGAAGATGTATTTGGCTTTACATATCAAAGATACATGATATATACATGCTGAACGGAGGAAATGGGTACTGCTGTTCACACTGCATCTCTAGGCTGGAAGCTGAGAAGGATAAATAATTGTTATCCATATTTTACTGGGTATAGGACTCCATATATGGAATGGTGCACAAGCAATTCGGGTATATCTTGCTTCCCCTAGTTAAACCTACCTAAACAATTCTCAGAGGTATGCCTACGCCTTCTCTTCTAGGATATTCTAGATTTTGTTAAATTGGCAAACAGTATTAATCATAATTATATCCATTACAAACAGACCCCTTCCTTAATTGGTTACAGTTTGAAAAAGTAAGTATACAAACATATCTTAAATGGTTTTCAAGTTCCAAAAGTTTGTATATTGCTTAGAACATAAAGCTTTTCCACATTTAACAAAAAGCCATTAACCATTAACCTTCTGCTTTGGAAGCTTCATGTAAATTGTTTTACAAATATAAATTATTGTTTTTAGAATCTATTAACAATGATGCATTTTATTATTACTTTGTTGATAGTACAGAAATACATTGAGAGCTATTAATATACACTAAATAAATTTTATGTATGTCTGTGAAATAAAAGCACAGAATTAGAAAGACGTCCTTTATAAGATTTATACATTATTTTGAATGTTTTACATTGAATTACAATTTTTGTTTTGATGTTGGCTCTTTTAGAACATCATTTTATTTGTCAAGGTGGTAGGACAATGCCAGATTCCAATATACTTTTTCCAAAATCACTGTAATAGAATAACTGCCTTAACATTAAAATCCCATTCAAATATTCGAGCATCAGCTAAATAAAAAGGGTGGAGCAACAGTCAGTACTATGAATATTAGAAATTGCTGATCAGTGCAGCTGAGCAAGGGTGTGGCATCACCTCTCTCCCCTGCTGCCTTTTCAAGCTCACCAAATGCTTTCAATCTCAACAGTATTTTGACATCATAATGAGGGGAATAAACTCTGGTATCCAAAGATAATTTTAATAAGGTATTCAAAACTAAGCAAAAAGACAAACAAGTAAAATGACAAAGAACATCCAGAGCTCATAATGCAAGAATTATTTATAAGAATCTGAACAAAGGTATGACTTGAGCTCCACTTCTGTTGGAAGAAGTCATCTCTCATGTATAACCTTTGGGAATCCAGCTCAACCAAGGGAGACAAATCCAAATAAAGGAGTGGAATACATATATTCAGCTATGAATAAGGCCTTGTATTAAACATTTGGCCATGAAGACTCCTCAAGAAATATTGACTCCTCGTGTTCCAGTTGGTAAAGAACAGATAATAAAATAACCTCATTTGAACACAACTAGGGAAGCACTGATGCTAGTTTGTCTAGTGTCATCCAGTGGAAAGTCTACACAGTGCTAGCAAAGTGAGGAAGGCACACAGATAAACTCACCCTAATTCAAACTAGCAGTTGAATGTGATAAGACACAAAGCATGGCATGGACTCTAGGAGCCACTGCCATCTACAAATGAGAAGGACAATCATCTTAATTGATTAAGCTAAAAAGTTGATATACTTGTGGAAATTACAGGTATCCTTCTCAAATACTGTGATTCTTAGCTTTGATTGTCAACTTAACCTATACTATTCAGCCTTCATGATATATACATGCTGACATGTCTGAAACACGAATTCTAGTTGTTATTAAATAAAAACTCAAAGACAGATATTGGGAAAAATCTGTGATATCAGAGAAAGGAAACAGACCACAGTCAATTCTTACCCAGCCAACTTCTCAGGGTAAAAACTATCTTCCAGAGTCCTCAGCCTGGCTCATCATTTCTACAGAATACCTCAATGTCTCCCTATGACACTTTTAATATCTTTTTCCCAGTTATTTCACTTCCAGATTTAATTTAGCATCATAATTCTAGAGTTAATATTAAAGATGTGAGTTACTACTGTTTGTTAGTTAGGCCTTGAACTCACAAAATCACAGAAATATCTCTGTTTCTGGAGCTATGGGATTAAAGACATGGGTCACCACTTGATCTTCCCTGTGCTGGGATTAAAGACATGAGTTACCACTCTATGACTTTCATGGCTTGATTGTGGGTAGATCTGTTTTCTGATATTCCAGACTCATTTTATTAAATAAAAAATATATCACCACAAGAGTCTTCTTGGGATGATAATCTGTAGTAGTAGGTTTCTGGCCCAGACTTTTTGGCCAAGTTTCAAAGTTTAGGCCTGCAGACCTGCAGACCCGCAGTCCCACAGAGACACACAGATGCTTTCAATAGTTTTTAGGCTGATCAACCTAAAGCCCAGGCATATAACTTGCTAAACCTTCATCTAACCCATGATTCTTCCTGTTCAGCCATGCGGCTCGGTACCTTTTCTTAGAGCAGCATAGTTGTCCTCTGCTTCTTCTGGCTTCTCTCTGCTTCCTGTTCTCAGAGTTCTCTTAGTCTGGTAGCCCCGCCCACACTTCCTGCCTGCCTTTGGCCAACCAGCACTTTTTATTAAACCAGTGGGTGGGACAATTATTTACCATGAAACAACATAATCCCCTACAATAATCTGCATTGGATTGCCTTGTGGGTAGTATGCCAGTAGGTCATTATCTTAATCAAGTTAGTTGACATGAGAGATCCTGACCACTATGGTTGACACCATTTCTTAGGCAGGGCTTCCTGAACTAGATAAGAATAAAGAACTTGAAATCTGAATTGAGCAGAAACAGGCAAGCAATAGAGCAAGCATGCATATTGTTTCAATCCCTCTTCTTAACTACAGCTTTGAGGTGACCATCTCTCTCAAGTTGCTACTGTCCTGATTTTCAGTGCAGTGATGAACTATAACATGGGATTGTGAGCTAAAATAAACCCTTTTTCCTCCCATAAGTTGCTTTTTGTCAGAATATTTTATTGCAGTATCAATAATGAAACTAGGACACCCACCAAAAGAATAATACAACAGAAGAAAAAATGAAAAGTTACAGCCCAAACAAGACACCATGATCTAAAATCAAAGATGTTTGTAAAAGATGAATAAATATTGCCTGACTGTACAGAAGGCAGGGATACATGTGACAGCAATGGGAATCCAGAAACATGAGACAGAAAGAAAGAAAATACTAGAGAACTTCAGGCCCTGGAAAAATACACCAAGGATGTTCTGTCTGTAAGAAATAAACTTCATATGTGAAATTAACAATGGATTAAAAATATAGCAAAGAATCAATATGAAGCAAAGTGATTTATGAAGAGGCTTTTCCTCAGGCATCTTTTGATATCTAATAAAATTCAGTTGATTGAAATGTCAGTCCTGAGTTTGAAAAAAATTATGTTAATGTGGCCACCAACATCACAAGATGCAGAAACCTTGCTCGCCCAAAAACACCCTTTTATGTTCATAGTCAATTTCTCGCATTCTCTTTTTCCTGTAACCTCTGGTAAGTGTGTTCCTATAATTTTCTCATTTGTCACTATGGTTTTAACATTCACAGAGTATCACATAGGTAAACATATACTGTATGTAATCCCTGGATTCTGAGTTCTTTTATTTAGCACAATGTACCTATGAGTCACCTTTGAATTTATCAGTAGTTACTTTTGTTATCATAAAGTATTAAATAGCATGTTTATTTTATTATTGCTTATTTATTCCCTATTTAAAAGATATTTGTTTTTGATTTTAAAATTCTTAAATACACAGTTCCTTGGCACATATCGAAGTATTTTGCTAATATACAGTTTTGCTTTACAATTATTCATGGGGTCGGATTGCTGGGTCATGTGCTACATGTTGCTTAAAATAAGAAACTGCCATCTTGCTCTCAAGAGTCTCTGATGCAGTGTTCACCAATGACTAATAGCAAAAGTCCTTATTTCATCAAAATATGTATAGTACTTGGTGGTGTGGCATTTACATATGTTTAATTTTAGATAATCTAATATATTGAGTTTTTTGTGTGGTCTTATTTATATTTTCTCATGAATAATGAGTGATGCTGGCACTTATTTTTTGTGCTAAGTTACTATCAGAACATCTTTGGTAAAGTGTTTTTATTCCCATCCTCAATTTGTTTCTTTATTAATTTCTCTTGTGAAGATTTCATTGTTAGATAGGAAGAGAACCATAATGAGTTACTCTGATATAGAATGAATCTAGTCTTACAGGGCTCATGAGACTCCATGAATCCAGAAAGCAACAACTAATTGCAAGAAAAACAAAAAAACAAAAAAACAAAAAACCACCATCTAGGTGCCTAACCCTTGAGCATCCCTGGAGACGATGTGGCTGTCAGATGTTTCTCTACAATTCTGTGGTGTGTAGAAGAGGTGTATGTCAGGGAAATTACAGCAAGTGATGACACAGTGTCCATGTACGTACTTCCAACACATGAAGTTTTCCTTTTGGCTATAAAGAAAATGAATGAACAAGAAAGAGAAAGACTGGTGTGTGTCCAAGTTTTACAGAGTTATTTGGACAAAATGCCCTATTTATAATGGTTTTGCTAGTCACATGTTGTTGTTTTCTGGGAGCCTATATTGATCAGAAATATGAAAAATTGTCGAGACTTATTTCTCAATACATTTCTTTATACAAACAAGTCTTTTGCTATATTTATGATTTAAGAGCTCTTTTTATTTATCTTACTGTATTTGTTTAGCCCTGAATTATAACAGGGCACAGCTTTTATTTTCAACTTTTCATATCTCTCTATGGATCCCTCTCTCTATTATGTATCATCTATCTGTGTATATTTCTTTCTCTCTCTCTCTTAATCAAATACTTTAAGAGCTATAATCCCAAGCATATTTATTTTGATATATAATTTATTTTTATCCATTATAGCTTATTTATTGTTTTAAATTTTTTTACTTAAACCCAGAACATAAATATTTTTCTGCTTTATTCTAAACTTTCAGAATCATACAATTCACATTAAATTTAAGAAAAGCACGAACATATTTTAGTTATATGTTTCATAAAAGATATAGGTCGGAAATATTTTTGTTGTTATTATTGGTAGCTTATTGGCTCAATTTGTTGAAATGCTTACGCATGAAAATTTCTTACACTTAGTTATGCAGCTTTATTTTGGGGCTCATTTTGTTTAATTTATATACATATATAATATAGATTTTTGTATATATAAAACTCTATATACAACTATGTAGGTATATATATAAGGCTTTATATAACTATATATATGCATATATATATACTAATGCTTTTATTGATACTTCAATTTTATGCAATCATATCTAAGTTATCTTGAAACAAATACTCTGAATACACATTGTGTTTATTTTTTTCCTTTTTGTAAATTTTTATTTTTCTAAAGTTTCTGTTCCTTTATTCATTTTCTTTTCTATTGTGTATACATATGTACATGTGTGTTCTGTGTATGGGTTGGTGTGTATGTGTCCGCATGAAAGTCTAAGGTGTGTGTGAGTGCGTGTGTGCATGTGTGAATGTGTGAGTGTGTGTGTGCATGTATGTGTACGTGTGTGTGTGAATGTGTGTATGTGTGTGTGTCCATATGAAAGTCTGAGGTTAACCTCAGGCATGTTTCTTAGCCACTGTATACCTCTGTATTTTAAATAGTCTCTACTCAGCCTAGAACTCCTCAGAGCTGGGATTACAGACAGGAAAGCACACACCTCCACCTCACCTAATTGTCTTACTTCCTTCAAATATCTTAATAGACTTACAGACATTTACTGATAGTTGTCAAGATAATTCTGGAGCCATACTCTTAATGGAAAAGTGGTTTGTATAATAGCATACATAATTATTCCTCTGTAGATTGTGTTTTTAATTCCTAGTGAAAACAATCAAGTTCTGCTTCGATTTTATTGTTGGTGAAGAGATTTCTACATAGATTCAGCTGTTGTGGTAGAAACAGCCATTTTTTTTTTTTCTTTTTGAGTAGTCAGTTAATTCTTTAGTGAGATCTGCTAATTTATCTCTTTGAAAGAACAGCTCTATTTCACCTACAGACAGCTGAAGTATATTTTCTACTGTTTTTTAAATGCCTGTAGAGTCCCCAGTGCTGCAACATTTATATCTACAATATTAGTATATGTAACTATCTTTATATGTTATTACTTAGTAATTTTTGGTTAGAATTTCAACAATTTAGTCATTTATTTCAGTTAGACTGCCTTTGAATTCACTTGGTTTTGTATTTTATTTGCCAGTTTTATATTTCATTTACAAACTACTATTGACACATTAGTATACTTATTATTTCTTTTCTTCTGCTTTCTTTGAATCTCCTTGTTTTCATGTTTAATTATTTATAGTGGTGACTTTAATTACTGGATAAGGGCTTTTTTTCATTATAAGTCATAAAATTTTAACTATACTTTGAAAGTTATAGGTCATATATTTTTATATACTCACTTTTCATTTTGATTTTGACAAAAATGTTTTGTGGTTTCCTTATGTGACATATGGATTACTTAGATTATTAGTATTGAAATATCGGTGCATTTACTAATGATTTGGTCTAGTTTTGCTCTAGTTTTAATTTCTATCCCTTAAAAAAAGTTAACAAGGAAGGGAAATGTAAAGAAAGAGAATAAGGTTAGGAAGAAAATCAACACTTCTAGGTTGACTTTGATTTTTCCCTCATGATATTAAAAACAAGCAAAAAATGCTTTTTTCCATTAGGCATATTGACTCATACCTGAGATCTCCATTTCTCAGGATGCTCAGATATGCAGGAGTACAACAAATTTTACGTCATTCTGATTATATAAGAAAATAAGAAAACCTCATTTCATAAAGCAAAACTTAAAAAAAGACAAAGTCAAGCTATTAACTTTGTCATACTATTAATATCTATCTGAAAAATACACTGCATGGAGGGTTTTGGCACTTGGGTCGGGTTTTCTCAAATAGTTCTGTTTTAAAATGCAATATACTTCTTTGAGTATGGTACACACATATTCTATAAGACGGTAAGTGTGCAAAGTTCTGCAGTTCATCTACATAATCTCAAAACCTGTCTCAATGTCTCCTTAAAATTCCTGTTACACTATGAAGGACCCTGGGACCTTCTCATGTTTGAGACCAGAGCAGTGGCTTTATTCATACTGACTTCTGCACTACTGTGTTTTATCCCAGGATGTGTCCATATGAGGGAAAGGAAAGAAGACAATGGTGCCTGATTAGATGCATGCATTTGTGCATCCATACATACCAGGCTTTTTAGCACCCTCTCAGTGGTCCTATTCTCTAGTCATCTCATAGAAAAAGAGACATTAGTTTACTTTCTGCTTTTGTTTTTACTTCATAATGTTTCTGTTCAGTTCCCCTCATGTCAATGCCAGGGGTAGAAGAAGGAAAAAAAAGTCCTGTCAGTTCCCTCAGTGTTTGCATATCAGATTTTCCTTTTCTCTTTTGGTTTTGTCTCTATAGTATCTGCCAGCATTTACCTTTGAAGAATAATTTGCTTTTTGTATTACTGTCCAGATATTTTAGTGTCAACCTATGAGATTGGCAACAGTGGCCTATAGTATATTGTTTAGGATCAGAAGTTTAGGAATAGGATATTCAACTTACCAATTAAATACAGTGGCATCATCTAGGAATGAGATGCTGGCTAACCTATATGGAAAAAATTAACCGACCTAACATACCTCTATTTTATTTTATATCTTTTAAATATAGAATTAAATGCAAGGAGTATGATATAAAATAATTTGGATTTGGCAATGACATTATTTGAAAGCAAATAGCATTTAAAATACTAAAAACTACTGAATATATTTCATTATGCTTGAGTAAACTTAGAATGAGGTAAGATGAAGCATTATTACAGACCTTAAAATGGTAGAGAAATGTACCAGGTCAAAAATATTTCAAATCCTTAAAACATTTAAAGACATAAAAATTATACAAGTATGCCTTTTGTTATAAAGTACAGAAATATTATTGGTCATGATATTGCTTATGAACCATAGCATAGAATCTGTTGTGGATTTTTACAATATGCTTATTAACCTATCATTTAGTAGGTTCAATTATATAAACATATATAAGTTCTCATACATGTTCATTTGTGCTGGGCACATAGAAGGTGGGAGGGGCAGCTTATGATGATGACTCTAAAGAACTAAACAATTGAAAGGACTTAAATGAAATCAGTTACATATTTACTATTTATAACTAAAGACTATTATGAACTAGTTTATAGCAAAATGCATTTTTATATTGTCTAAAGTGTATGATATTCTGCTCCTATGTATATATATACCAGTAACATGCAGACAAAAAGAGAGTTGGGTAACTGGACCTGGAGTTACAAACATACAGTTATGAGCCCCCATGTGGATCCTGGAACTAATCCTCGATCCTTTATAAGAGCAGGAAGTGACTTTAACTTTATATTTACACTTTTGGTTTTATATCTTACTATTTCTAGAAATCATTTATACACATTGTATGTTTAATGTTTAAAATTGAAAACGTGTAGCTTGTATTAGATGATAATACAAAAACATATAATAGCATAAAATGTGTAGTTTTCGACAGAATATATGTATATAATATTAATATATATATATTCTGTCAGAATTTAGTATAAATAGAATTAATTTAGTACAAATAGACTTTTATATTTACAAAATTATTGGGAAGATATTTGTTGTTACTATGTAATTAACTTCTTCTGGAACTTGTAGGTGAAAATATGACAGAGCTACCTAGTAGCCACCTGAAGAGCTTAATGCTTGCTTTCATTTTGTGCATCAGCTAACCAAGCATGCTATTTTGTGACCTATACTATCCTATAAAGGACTTGAGACATCTATAAGCATGCTACTCAGCCTGCTACTTTGTCATGTAGGTGAACTCTTCTGAATAATTATCAAGGCATTCCTTTGACATCTGCACATTAGACAAAGTGTTGTTGCTTTCGGCATAATTTGGCTAAGAAAGTCAGTAAGTAGCCAGCCTTGTGTGAATACATAAAGGTCCCCATGAAGCCAGGGTTGCACAGATGTCAGTCAAAACAAGGGGGCAGATCTCCAGTGTTATACCCAAGATTATTAATAAGACCCACTGTTTATCTCTGATGCAGACTTTCATATAACATAGGTTCACAAGTCAAGGGTTCCTTTCAGAATTCCAGTCAATCACCTATACCTTGGATAATGATTGAGTTCACTTATTCAAGATCTTTATCCTAAAAACTAACAAGTAGACATTTATATTCAGGAATCTAAGCTATTTCTGATAACATGGACTCTGTTATCCAAGAACTTAAAAAAAAAGAAAGAAAGAAGAAAAGAGAAAGAAAATTGACTTGTTATGAAATGTTGCATAATTAGAATCTGTTTCAGCCCCAATTTAAGGAGGAATTAATTTCTTCATCAGTTCCATTGATGCCTTCATGCCATGCAAAAGATGGCAGAGGGGCATGCAGGTTCCTTAGGAAGGTGACCTCTGAACTTTGACAGAACAAGCCGAGATGGTCATTCAGGTTCCTGCTTTGCAGAGAAAACTGTCAGACATTCTTCAGCACTTGAGGAGAAGTGACTGATGAATGGGCAGAGCAGATTTCCTGCTTCACTGAAATGAAAAGAGACTCTGGGCCTGTAGGCTGAAGATGGATGCCCCAACTTTATAAAGGAACTTGAAGGTATATTGGATATGAAACTTTAGATTTATAAGGATAAGGTAGATGATAGAATATTTTCTTTAATTTTGCTAAATACAAATAGACTAGATATTGTAACTGTAGTTCTTGCTTAATAGCTATTTTGTTATATGTAAATTTGCTATGTTAAAATTTAAATCTTCCTTTTTGATTAGACATAAAGGGGGAGGTGATATGGGAATGTCTTTCTGTATGCTGTGAATATCAATCTTTAAATAAAGGAGCTGTTTTGGCTCATAACAGGCACCATAGAAAAAGTAGGAGGGGAAATCACAACATAGGTAGGAGAAGCAGGGTGGAGTCAGAGACAGCCTGAGCCAATGCCCAAGAAGTAGCATGTAAGGAACACAGGTGAGCCACAGGCCACGTGGCAGACAGATTAATGAGAATGGATTGAGTTAAGATGTAAGAGCTAGCTAGCAATGTGCCTGAATCATAGGCCAAACAGCATGAACTTGATGTAAGTGTCTGAGTCATTTCTGGGGCCTGATCAGCTGCAGGCAACCTAGGGGTCTGGGGCTGCAGATCTGTGAGTCTGGACCTCAGACAGCCCGGGACAAGAAACTTTATTGTAACAATGTAGTGTGCTAGAGTACACCAACATAGGCATGATATTTACAATTAGATAGAATAATAATATTAAAGTGATAAAAAATGCATCAAGAGTGCCCAGGAGTGTTGATATACTTAATAAAAGTAGTCATGAAGACAATATATGGACAATTTTCATAATAAGGAAAATTCAGAAGTTTTTATAAAAGCCAGAAAGGATGAAAGAACCTTATACCTCATTTGGCAAGCATATGTTTTACACTAACCTAGTTTTTCTGCATAGATAAAACTGCACATTAAAATGTACAGAAGAGAATATTGAGAAAAATTTATATATATATATATATATATATATATATATATATATATAGTGTGTGTGTGTGTGTGTGTGTGTGTGTGTGTGTGTGTGTGTGTGTGTGTGTGTGTGTGTGTGTGTAGTCCTATAAAGGACATAGTACAACTAGTCTTCAGGGCTTGAGTTTGAGAGAACCAAAGCAGCATATTAGTTACTTACGGAAATTAAGGCTAGAACTCTTTACACATGCCCAAAAGCTAGACATTTATTGGGTTGTTAATGTATCTTCATTTTTCTTTCTTTGCCAAATTTTATTCATTCCCTGTGAGTAATCAGGGAGAGTATTTTTTTTAAAAAAAAGACAGAATCATGGGCAAAATGTAGGACAGCAGAGGTTTTACAGTTTCTAAATTTCTCCTAAATTCTGAAAAGATAAACATCAGGAAAGTGAGTGGGAAGCACTGAAAATCACAGACATCAAGTTGAAGTAGTAGTCATCTTACAAGCTGCATTGCTGGATCCCGGGCACCTGTGAGCTCTACCATGTTGATTCGTTCTGTAGAGATTGTGATTGCTTACTGCTTGCTTACTGATGGAGCTGTTTTTCCACTTCTAAGCAGTGCCATGTCAAAGTATCTGCTTAACTAGAGAACAGCAAAAGGATCCAGGTGAATCTGTAAACTCAGTAATTGGTTACAAAAAATTAAAATCTTAAATTATTTAGATAAGTTGAGTTTCTAGTTTTAGTATCATTCTTGGTCCACTGATTTCTCAGGGATATTCACAGATTTTGCTAGTTATTAATAATATATTGTCTGTATGTCGACTGCTGTCATGTGGTGCTTTTTGGCTTAATTGTAGCATGTAGCATGCAAAATTGATTTTCAATGTTGTGCTCAGACTCAATGTCTCAGAAAGAGTAGGTGAATCCTGACTTTGTCATTAACTAGAAGTCTGGAGAAGCTTGCATGTCTACCACCAATTGAGTCATTCTCCTTAGCCATGGATATTTTCTAACAAAATTCATCTTTCTGCATTTGATAATTTGGGGAAAAATTTTGAAGGTATGCTCGATATCAATATTATAAATGGTATTATTAATTAGGTTTAGGCTCAACTTTTAATATTATATCAGAAAAGTCAGAAAAATCAAAAACTAATGAGTATGTAGCAATGATCAAAATGTGAGCACAATAGTAACAGCATGAGTATTAGCATGTGAGCACAATAGTAACAGCATGAGTATTAGCAGTACATAGGTTTGATCGACATGAAGGAAAAGAACATCCCAGGTCTTTCTTCTGGTGTAATGGCTGTGTGACTAGACTAGGGCAGAGGAATTCCATATATTTACAATGTACTTCTACAGTTAAATTTGTCTTGTGTAGTCTCTGATGTAAATTATGTGGATCCTAAAGAATCACCGTAGTGCAAACAGTATACATTACCTACTTTTAAAAGTCACTATTGTATGTAGGTGGGTGAATGGGTGTGAGTTATGTGTGTGAGCGTAGTCTCAAGCATGTCATGGAAGATGTGTGGAGAGAGATGACAACCTAGGATGTCTGCCATTGTCTTCCACTTTCTCTAAGACAAGGTCTGTCTTTGGTGTCTTCTACCATATGTGGCCAACTTTTGGAACTTTCTCGTGTCTTTGCCTCCCATTCACAGTTGGAAAAACCAGGATTACAGATGCTCCCTACTGTACATGGAATTCTGTGTGTTTTGGGTATCCAAACTCAGGTGTTTATGCCTCTAAAGTAAGCACTTTAACCTCTGAGAATATCCCAAGACCTGGATTCTCTCCTTACTAGTAAGATCTGACAGAGTTAATGCACTAAACTGCTCAACTAGAATGCAAACCATATGTATAAAAATCTAAGACTATGTCACTGTAGTATCTAAGAAATGTCCAACACAGACCTAGCACACAGACAAGATACTATACATTTCATCATAAGTGAACCCAATTTATCTCATATCAGGGAAATTATAATGCAGTTCCCCATAATACTTATTTTCTAGTAACCAAGGAGTGGGTAGAAGATGTTTCTTCTAACAACGTAAAGAAATTACATTGAACTTCTAGGACTATAGGAAAGATGAAATGATAAAGAAGTCTTTGATCCTGAGAATGAAAGAATTCAATATTGTCATCCCTTGCTGGTTAATGGATGCAGGAGTTTTTCCTTGAATATCATAGTTTTAAGTTTCATGAAGGTTAATTGTATTGCTTAAGGAAACAAAACTAGCTAACAAAATTAAGATTTATAGTCATGCTAAATTGATTTAAATATCTTGACACCGAGCTCCAGATTGTATTGACTTATTAACTTGATTTTTCTGGGTGTGGTCCTCATTTAAGGCCTTCTTGGTGTTTAATGATATTACATGAACATGTAATCCTTTCAAAGTCAGTCATATATAAATTTCATATACTATCATCTTTAATTCTCTCAATGATCCTGCATATTAGATTCAATCATCTCTTTTTTTCTTTTTTTGTTTAAAAGATTGTTTCAACATACCCACCACTGTTGCCCCTCCATCTCCTCTTTTCTGTCCTCTCCCAGCTTCCCCCAACACCATCCCAATCTGTTCCTCAGAGAGAGTAAGGATTACCAGGGTGACTCAATGCAGGATAGCATATTCAGTTGAGTTAGGACCAAGCCTCTCCCCCAAATATGAAGGCTGAGTAAGGTGTTACTCTGTAGGGAATGGGTTTCAAGAAGCCAGTTCACGGACCAGGAATAAATTCTTGTCCCACTGCCAGAAACCCCACAAACTGCCCATGCTATTCAACTGTCATCTACATTATGAAGGCTTAATTCACCCCATTTAGGTTATTCAGCTGTCATTTCAGAGTTAGTGAGCTCCCAATAGCTTGTGTTATCTGTATTTGTGGGTTTTCTTGTTCCCTTTGCTCATATAATCTCTCTTCCCTCTCTTGAACTGAACTGGAGCTATGGATATCTACATCTGCTTCCAAAAGTTGCAGGATGAAGGATCTATAATGACAATTAGGGTGGTCATCCATTTGATGATAAAGAACTGCTAGTTTAGTCACCCTCTTCTCCATTGCTTCAGGTTTAGCCAGGGTCATGTTTGTTAGTTCTTGGGTATCTCCCAGGTACCAGGTTATTCTCTAACCTCACAATGGCTTCCTCTATCAAGATATCTATTTCTTGTTCTCCTTCTCTGTTACTCCCCTAACTCACCATCCAGTTCCTTCATGTTATTTCCACCTCTTTTTGGTCCCTCCCTCCCTCCTATAGTCCTAATTTACTCAGGAGATCTTATCTATTTCCCCTTCCCATGGGGATCCACAGATGTCTCTCTTCGGTTACTCCTTGTTACCTAGATGCTTAGAGGATGAGAAAGGTACCCTGGTTATCCTTTGCTTTATTTTAAAATCTATTTATGAGTGAAGGCATATCATGTTTCTGGTTATGTGTTACCTCTTTCAGGATATTTTATAGATCCATCCATTTGCCCGCAAACTTCAGAATCTCATTTTTTTTTTTTTTTTTTTGTCTGTTGAGTAGTACTCCATTGTGTAAATGTAGTACAATTTTAAAACTTATTCTTCAGTTGAGGGGCATCTAGATTGTTTCCAGATTCTGACTATTATCAATAATGCTCCTTGAACATAGTTGAGCTAATGTTATTGTGGTAAAGGTATGGGTATATTCCAAAGTAAACTTATTCCCAGTTTTCTGAGAAACTGCCATACTGATTTCTAAAGTGGCTGTACAAGTTTATATTCCCACTAGCAATAGAGGAGTGGTCCCCTTGTTCTACCTCCACTTCAGCATAGACTCTCATCAGTGTTTTTGATCTTAGTCATTCTGACAGGTTTAAGATGGTATCTCAGAGTTGTTTTGATTTGCATTTCTCTGATAGCTAAGGATGTTGTGCAATTATTTTAGTATCTTTCAGCCATTTGAGATTCTTCTGTTGAGATTTCTCCATTTAGCTCTATACCCATTTTTAATTGTATTGGGGATTTTTTTTGACATCTTGTTTGTTGAGTTCTTTGTATATTTTAGAGACAAGAACCTCTGTCAGATGTAGGGTTGGCGATGATTTTTTTTTCCCTTCTGTAGACTGTCTTACTGACCTTGTCCTCTGCTTTCAGAAACTTCTTAGTTTCAGGAGGCCCCATTTATTAATTGTTGCTCTGAGTATCTGTAATAATGGTGTTATATATATAGGAAGTAGTCTCCTATGTCAATGCATTCAAGGCTATTTCACACTTTCTTTTCTATCAGGTTCAGTGAAATTAGATTTTTGTTGAGGTCTTTGTTCCACTTTGACTTGAGTTTTCTGCAGGTTAATAGATATGGATCTATTTGCATTCTTCTATATACCACCATTTAGTCATGCCACCACCAGAATTGTATAGTTTTTGGCCTCTTTGTCAAAAATCAAGTGTTCATGGATGTGTGAATTCATGTCAAGGTCTTCAGTTTGATTCCATTGATTCATAAGTCTGCTTTTATGCCAGTGCCAACCTGTTTTTATTACTGTAGCTATATAGTATGGCTTGAAGTCAGGGATGGTGATGCCTCCAGATTGTTTTTGTCAATTATAGGTTTTTTGTTTTTCCATATAAAGTTGTGTATTGTTTTTTTTCAGGGATGTGAAGAATTTTGTTGTGATTTTTATTGAATCTGTAGATTGCTTTTGGCAAGATTGCCATTGTTCAACCTACCTGTCCAGGAGCATGAGATCCTTCCATCTTCTTCAGTTTCTTTCTTCAATTACCTAAAGTTCTTGTCATAAAGGTCTTTCATATCTTTGGTATCCCCGAGATATTTGATGTTATTTTCACCTATTGTAAAGGGTGAAGTTTCTCTGATATCTTTTTCAGATTTTTTTATCCTATTGATTTTTTTGAGTTAATCTTATATCCTGCCACATTCCTGAATATGTTTATTAGCTGTAGGAGTTTACTGGTAGACTTTTGGGGGGTCACTTATGTATACTATCATGTCATCTGAAAATAGTGAGAGCTTGACTTCTTCCTTTCTCTTTTGTATCCCTTTGATCTCTTTATGTCATATTATTACTCCAGCTAGAACTTTGAGTACTGTATTGGATATGGAGAAAGTGGACAGCCTTGTCTTGTTACTGATTTTAATGGGAATACTTTGAGTTTCCTTCCATTTAATTTGATGTTGGTTGTTGGCTTGTTGTATATTGCCTTTATTATGTATAGCTATGTTCCCTGTATCTCCAATCTCTCCAAAAACTTTATCATGAATGAATGTTGGATTTTGTCTAAGGCTTTTTCAGCATCTAATGATATGATCACATGGTTCTTTTTTTTTCAGAATGTTTATAGGGTACATGTCATTGACAGATTTCCATATGTTCAACCATCCTTGCATCTCTAGAATGATGCCTACTTGGTCATCATGGATATATATATATATATATATATATATATATATATATATATATATATATATATATATATATATATATATATATATATTTTGTTATGTTCTTGGATTCAGTTTGCCAGTATTTTATTGAGTATATTTACACCAGTGTTTATGAGGGAGAATTGGTCTGTAATTTTTTTCTTTGTTTTGTCTTTGTGTGGTTTGTGGATCATGTTTATTGTAGCCTCATAAAAAGAGTTAGGTGATGTTCCTTATATTTCTATTTTGTGTAACAATTTGAGGAGTATTAACATTAGTTCTTCTTTGAAATTTTGGTAGAATTCTGCACTGAAAAGGTCTAGCCATGGCTTTTATTTTTTATTTTTTATTTTTTACTTAAGAGACTTAACTGCTTCTATTTTCTTAGGGTTTAGAGGTCTATTTAAGTCATTTATCTGGTTTTAATTTAATTTTGGTAAGTGGTACCTATCCAGAAAACGTTCTTTTTTTTTTTTTTTTTTTTTTTTTTTTTTTTTTTTTTTTTTTTTTTTTTTTTTTTTTTTTTTTTTTTTTTTAGGTTTTCCTATTTTGTAGATTGTAGGTTTTTCAAGTATTATCTAATGATTCTATGAATTTCCTGGGTGTCTTTTTGTTATGATTTTTTAATTCCTGATTTTGTTAATTTAGATATATGATCTCTGCTTTGTTTGTAAGTTTGCCTATCTTGTTGACTTTCTCAATGAGCCAACTCTTTGTTTCATTGATTCTTTGTGTTGTACTCTGCTTTAATTTTATAGCTTTCAGCTCTGAGTTTGATTATTTCCTGTTGTCTGCTCCCTCTCGGTGCATTTGTTTGTATTTGTTCTAGACCTTTAAGCTGTGATGTTAAGTCTCTTGTTTGAGATTTCTTCATTGTTTTTATGTAGGCCTCTAGTGCTACGAACTTTCCTCTTAGCACTGCTTTTATTGTGTCCCATACTTTCCAGTATGTTCATTGAATTCTAGAAACTCTTTAATTTCTTTCTTTACTTTTTCCTTGACCCAGAAGTGGTTCAATTGAGAGACATTTGATTTCTCTGATTTTGTAGGCTTTCTAAGGTTTATGTTGTTGAACTCAAACTTCAGTCCATGGTAACCATTCATATTTGCTTCAGGAATGAATATATGGTCAAGGAGAAGGTTCCATGGGATACAGAGATTGTATATTCTTTGGCATTTGGGTGGAATATTTTGTACTTATTTGTTCATTCCATTTGAGTCATAATATCTGTGAGATCTTGTATTTCTCCGTTAAGTTTCTTTCTGATAGATCTATCTGTTGGTGAAAGTGGTATGTTGAAGTTTCGCACTATTAGCTTGTGGGGTCTGATGTGTGCTTTAAGGTTTAGTATTATATTTTACATATGTGGGTGTCCTCATATTGGGGCATAGATTTTTAGGATTGAGACTTCATCATGATGGATTTTTCCTGAGATTAATAAGTAATGCCCATCCTGATCTCCTTTGACTCTTTTGATTAATTTTAGTTTGGTCTATTTTGTTAGCTATTAGGATGGCTAAACCAGTTTGTTTCTTAAGTCCATTTGATTGGAAAATCTTTTCCCAACCCTTTACTCTGAGTTAGTGTCTGTCTTTGAACTACGGGTGTTTTTTGTATGCGCAGAAAAAATGGATCCTCTTTTTCTATCCATTCTTGTGTCTTTTTATACTTGAACTGATCCATTAATATTAAGGGATATTAATGTCCAGTGATTGTTAATTTCTTTTATTTTTGGTTGAAGTGTGTGTGCTTGTGTGCTCCCTTTCTTTGGGGTTTTCTTCTGTGAGATTATCTTTTGCTTGTGGTTTCCTGGATGATTCTAGCTTCCTTAGGTTGGAGTTTTCTTCTAGTGCTTTTTGTGGGGCTGAATTTGTGGATAGGTATTGTTTAAGTCTGGTTTTGTCATGAAATATCTTGTTTGTTTTATCTATTATGATTGAGATTTTTTTCTGGGTATAGTAGTCTTGGCTGGCATCCATGGTCCCTTATTGTCTGTATAACATCTTTTCAGAACCTTCTGCCTTTCATTGTTTCCATTGAGTAGCTGGCTGTTAATTTGATGGGTTTGCCTTTATATGTTACTTGAGCTTTTTCCTTTGAAGCTTTGAATATTCTTTCTTTATTCTGTATGTTTAGTGGATTGATATTATGTGGCAAACAGAATTTTTGAGGGGTCTAGTCTGTTTGGTGTTCGGTAAGCTTCTTGTATCTTGTATTTATAGGCATTTCCTTCTTTAGATTGCAAAAGTTTTCTTTTGTTATTTTGCTGAATATATTTTCTGTACCATTAAACTGGTATTTTTCTCAGTTTTCTATTGCTATTATTCTTAGATTTGGTCTCTTCACTGTGTCTGAGATTTCAGGAATATTTTGTGTTATGCTGTTTTGACTTTAGCATTTTTCTTTTAACTTACATATCTATGTATCTATGTTCAGTATTGAATCTTTCATGCCAGAGATTCTCTCTTCCATCTCTTGCATTCTGTTGGTTATGTTTACATCTGTAGTTCCTGTTCATTTACTCCAATTTGCATTTCAGGCATTCCCTCTGTTTGTGTCTTCTTTGTTGTTTCTATTTCAGGTTTTATGTCTTGAATTATTTCCTTCACCTGTTTGATTGCTTTTCCTTGATTTTCTTTATTTCTTTAAGGAATTTATTTATCTCTTCCATTTTTTTTTATTTTTTCTTCTATTTCTTTAAGAGAGGTATTTTTAAAAATTTTTCCTTTAAAGGCTTCTATCATCTTCATAAAATTATATTTTAAAGACATTTACTTCTTCTTCTTCTTCTTCTTCTTCTTCTTCTTCTTCTTCTTCTTCTTCTTCTTCTTCGTCTTCTTCTTCTTCTCCTCCTCCTCTTTCTTCTTCTACATTGGAATATTCAATCAGTTCTTGATATTGTAGAACTACTAGATTCTGCTTGTGACACATTGTTCATTACATTGGTGAATGCTGCACTGGTGTCTGCTCATCACTTCCTTGGATTGATTCAGGATTTTGCTCTATCTTGGGGAGCTGATCTTGGTCCATTCTGCTCTGGCTGTATTTGTGTCTCAGGGATTTGCTCTTGGTAAAATAGGAGCTTTTGATCCAACAGGAGCTTTTGATCTAATAGAGGCTGGCAAAGTCTGTGTTTCAAGGAGGTCACAGGGTGATGGGTGGATTTGGGGGATGGAGTAGGTACTATAGACTGCAGGGTCTAACAAACTGGGGTGTTACCAGTCTGAAGGAATCTTTCATGCTGGCCTGAGATAGTCATAGCAATGTGTTGGAGTGGGGGTCCCTGGACTTTGCCTAAACATTTTTATATATAGGTGCAGAGACTGAGCTTTACAGTTGGACAATTTTAATAATTATAATGCAGCTTTGTAAGTAATTGAGTTGACATATGCAACCCAGTTCTCCCACTGGAAGATACATTCTCTTCCAAAACTCTGAGCTTTCAGGAAATTATCTCTTTGATTATTGTAGTCATTGCTGAAAAAAAAGTCTGGAAAGAGAAAAGATGGGCATTCATTTAAGTATTTGATCCAAATATAACCTATGTTTATCATAATCAGAAGGTTAGGATTGAGTAAATTATATATACACTTGTCTGGGATGAGTATTTATTAGGTATGAGGGGAAAAAATGAAGAGTTTCATGATATTTGAGTGTATCCAATGAATATCAGTGAGCAAATAATGTCATTGTGTTTGGTGACTATGTGGAGACCAGAAGGAGGTATTATATAGATAACAGAAAAAATGATGACTTGGAACAAAGTGCTAGGGATATAATGGTATGAAATAATCAGGTTTTTCAAATAGTTTATGATTATTATGAAGGGAACTGTTTCTTTGATATAGCAGTAATATAAGTTTGGTTCAATCAACATAATCAAATATCTAAACAAAGAAAAAGGACAAAGAAAGAATAGGATCATCTCATTAGATTTTGAAAAGCCTTTGACAAAGTCTGTCACTTCTTCATGATAAAAGTCTTGAAGTGAATAGGTATACAAGTGACATACCTAAACATAACAAAAGACATTTACATCAAGCCTATAGCCAGTTCAGTGGAAGGAAACTCAAATCAAGTCCATGAAGTTCAGGAACAAGAGAAGGCTGTTCACTCTCTTCATATCTAGTCAATATAGTACTTTAGCTCTAGCTAGAACAATAAGACAACTAAAGAAGGATAATGGGATACAAATTTGAAAAGAAGAAAAGTATCCTATTTGCAAACAACATGGTAGTATACATAAAAGACCCTAGATTTTCTAACACTTTCATTGAGGTGCCTGGATACAAGATTAATTCAAAGCAATCAGTAGCCCTTATCTTGAGGCAACCCTAACAAAGCAAGTTAAAGACTTGTATAACAAGAACTTTAAATCTTTGAAGAAAGAAATTGAAGAAGATATCAGAAGATGAAAAAAAATTTAATTCTCATGGATTGGTAGGATTAACATACTAAAAATGACCATCTTATAAACAATGTACAAATTTAACACAATCCAACCAATATTCGAACACAATTTTTTTATAGACCTCAAGGACAATACTCAATTCATAAGGAAAAAAAAACAGAATAGCTAAAACTATCTTAAGCAATTAAAGAACTTCTGGAAGTATCACAATTTCAGATGCCAAGCCATGCTAAAGAGCAATAGCAAAAAAAAAAAAAAAAAACACTCAAGGTGGTGTTGGCATAAAAACATATTGATCATTGGAGCTTAATAGATGACCCAGACATAAATTCACACACCTATAGGTAACCAATTTTTATAAAGAATCCAGTAATACCCTTTAGTAAAAAGACAGCATCTTCAAAAATTGTACAGGTCTAATGGGATATCTGTATGTAGAAAATGCAAATTATCATCCTGCACAAAACACAAGTCCAAGGTGATTAAAGCCTTCAATATAAAATCAGATATATTAGATCTATTAGAAGAGAAGGCAGGGATTATTCTTGAAGAAATTGAGGAGAGAAGACAATTTTCTAAACAGAATCCCAATAGATGATTCACTGAGATCAACAATTAATAAATTGGATATCATGAAACTAAAATATCTTCTGAAAGTCAAAGGACAAACTGCCATCCTACACAATGAGAAAAGAGTTTCACTAACTCCATATCAGATATAGTATTAATATCCAAAATTTGTAAAGATCTCAAGAAACTAGATATCAGCTAACCAAAACAATCGAATTAAAAAATGGGATACAGTGCTAAACAGAGAATTCTCATTGGAGGAATCTGAAATAGTCCTCCATTGCTAGTCAGAGTTCAAACTCAACAATCACTATGGAAATCGAAATGATGATTTCTCAGAAAATTGGGAATCGATCTACCTCAATATCCAGCTATACATTTATTGGACATATACCCCAAAACACTCCATCTTACCCCAAGGACACATGCCCAACCAAGTCTGTAGTAGCTTTATTCATAACAGCCAAACACTGAAAACAACCTATATGTCCCTCAACCAATGAAAGAATAAAGAAAATATGGCAGAGTTGGAGAAATGGTTCAGTGGTCAAGAGTACTGACTGCCCATGCAGAGTACCTGAGTTCTATTACCAGCAGCCACATGGTGGCTTACAACTGTCTTTAGTAGGATTTGATACATTCTTCTGACTTAAAGTTGTACATGCAGACAGAACACTCAGCCATGTAAAATAAACAAATAAACCAATAATAAATAAATAAAACTTTGAAAAAAGAAAATATGGTATATTTATACAATGTAGTATTACTTGGTTTTTAGAAAAAAAAAAGAAATTTGCAGGCAAATAGATGGAACGAGAAATATCATCCTGAGTGAGGCAACTCAGACCCAGAAAGTCAAACATGATATGTACTCACTTATAAGTGGATATTAGCTATCAACCAAAGGATAATCATGCTACAATCTACAGGTCTAAAGAAGTCACATAAAGAGGAAAGATCTAAGGAACACATGGATATTCCTGGAAAAGGGAAACAGAATAGATTGATGGGGATTGGACAGGAAGGATCAAGTGGTGGAGAGAGGGATGAAGTCAGAGAGGATGGAGAGAAACAACTGATATTGGTGAAATTTTAGGAGTCAATATAAACATAGTACAATAGAAACTTCCCAGAACCTATGAGGTTAAGCCTTTGGAGGTCCCCTACTAATATAAAAGAATATGGAGCCAGAACCAACCATCTTATATAACCATAGTTACAGATATCCCAGTGGTGAGGCTGGGACATCAGCATAGCCACAAAATCGATGACCCATAACTTTCCCTGCTCATAAGATGTGATGGGGCACTGATGGTTCAGAGTTTGTGTGAGTGACCAACAAATGAGTGATCTAACCTGTTGAGTACATCATGAGATGGATCCCATGCTTGAGACTACCAGGATGGCTAGAATACAGGAGCTAGATGGCTCAGAGACCTAGAGTGGAGACAAACATGAGTGTCCACAGACAAAAAATTCAATGAAAAGATTCCTAATGATATTCTGCTATAATGATGTGTGATGATCTATTTTATACTTAATAAAATCAGCCTAGAATATCAGAGAGAGGAAATAGACCACAGTCAATTCTTTCCCAGCCAGCTTCTCATAGTAAAAACCATCTTTAAGTGTCCCCAGCCTGACTTGTCACTTTTACGGAATCCCTCAATGTCTCCCTTAAATATCTTCCCTGTCCAGTTGTTTCACTTTTGGATTAAACTCTGCATCATAATCCTAGAGTTAAGATTAAAGGTGTGAGTTACTACTGTTAGGCCTTGAACTCACAGAAACAAAGAACTATATCTCTCTCCTGAGTTATAGGATTAAATGCATAGGTCACTACTTGATCATGTCCATGCTGAGATTAAAGGCATGAGTTACCACTCTTTACCCCCTAAGACTTGACTGTTGGTGATTCTTTCCTCTGATATTCCAGGTTGATTTTTAAAATATAAAATATATAACTACACTCAGGGATCTGTACCTACTCCAATCACCATAAGAGAAGCTTTCTTAAGGAGATGATGGGAAGAAATACAGAAAGCCAAAGTATGCAGAGCTCAAGAAACTCTGCAGAAGGGGGGGGGGATTGTAAGAAACAGAGTGGTTGAGGACACCAGTAGAATGACAGGGCAGGATCTATAGGGGCTCACAGGACTGAAACAGCAACCAACGAGCCTGCCTGGATCTGCATCAGGGGTTCTTGTTGGTCTCATACCACTGGGGGTGGGGATGTCTCTTAACTATTTTCCCTGTTCACAGAGCCTATTCTTTCCTACTGTTTTGCCTCATCTAGCCTTGATATGACAGCATATGCCTAATCTTATTACATCGTATTATGCAGAGTTTGCTTGATATCACTGTTATTTTCTGAGGAAAAACAGAAGAACAGTGGATGTTGAGGAGAGTGGAGGTGTGTGTGGGGTGTTGAGAAGGGGTATTGGAGAGAAGGCTGTGTTAGATTAGGATGTGTTATATGAGAGAATGATAAAATAAAACACTCAGATGCTATGTTTTTCTAAATGAAAACTGAAGTCAGGAAGAAGGGAGAATGGAAGTCAAAGAGGAAACTTAAAAATGATGGGGCTGCGTGACAAACAAGTGGAGAAAGAAAGTTTTCTTTCAGACATCTTCATGCCTATAACACCCTCATTGAGATTTTCAAAGGTCTTTCCAGGTTATTCTAGAAAAGAAGAAAAAATGCTCTGTCAGTATTTATGTGCCTAGACTGTAGACCTTCCTGATATGCATCATATTTTATTAGCATTGATATTAAAGCAGCATCCTCCAGGAAGAGGAAATTTGTAGAAAGTGAGGGAAATATAAAAAGCATGTCTTCAGTGATTGGTACTGATATCATACCAAATTAAAAGTTTATTTTTAAACATTGGTCTAAGGTTATCCAAAATGTTCACGTAAGGATAAACTGGATAGAGGAATTATCTGCTTTGATGTATTTTTTTTATCATTTATGAATGTCTAGAATTTATTGAGTAGAAAATTTTAGGAACAAATTTCCACATATAGACAAATAAATTAAATAAGGTCTGACCTCTTCTAGAGGAGAATGACATGTAGTTCTTTAGTATGAACAACTTGACTCTAATGTCTGTACTTGCACTTCCTGAATGAACATCTTTCTATGTAGTCAACTCTCTGCATATATCAACTCAATTTCAAGACATCTTTGGATGGTCTTCTCATAAACCTAATATCCCCATTGTATCCCTGCAAAGTAGGTTATATTTTGATCATTTCAAAGGCAGTTTAAATATAATTCCTGATAAATATATTGTTTATGTGTAATATAAGTTCAGTGGAAAGAGCACAGTCAAAGTCAACACTAGAACTATGGTCCCAAGGTAAGTGCTATACTGCTTGAATGTCCTAGATTAACACTGTTGAACTGCAGACATATGGTCAAGGTTGTGAATTGCAGACCCAATGTCATCACTATGGAATGACAGACAAAAGGTCAACACTATGGAACTACAGTCCCAAGGTTATCAATATGAAAGAGCAGGCTTAAGTTGGGTCAACACTGTGATAGTACAGACCAAGTTCATCACAGAGGAACTAACTATACAAGATAAGTTAAAATCAGAGAAGTGAACAACGTGAAACCATTCCATTCTTAGTAAAATGTTTCATATAAATCAAGCAAAGAGAATATATCTGCCCAGCCCATCTTATAAAGAGGTACTGGGTCCTGCTGATATCATGGTCCTAGTGGGAGAGAAGACATTTACTCCACTGTAACAATAGACACCAAAGTGGTTTTTAAAAATTCAGGAAGATGATTGATACAAGGGGAAGTAAGACTAACCCTGGCACTACTCAGATGAACAACTTAACCTCCCAGGAGGCGAGTCCACACATTTCTGACAATTTTATGAACCACCATGTAGGACAGCCCAGAGCTTATAAGATGGTGACTAAATAATGAATAGGAACATGTCTGGGGTATAAATAACTCTTATCTTCCAGTTAATCTAAATCTCAGGTCAACATCCTGAATTCAGACTTGAGAGTCACTGGTTCCTTTTGTTTTTCTCTTTGTTGATGTGCCTACATAGGATAAACCTCTTTTCTCTGCTCCCCACTACAAATAAGAATTTTTTTTAAAAGAAAAAGAAAAACTTAAATAGAGAGTAGTATTGTCTTTGCTCAAGATTTTATAGGCAGTAGTTGCTTTTGATTGGGTAGTTAAACTCCACAGGAGGCAGTTTAAATGGCAAAATTAAATGTAATTTGGTAAAGATGTGTGCATCAAGTATTTTCTTAAATCGTGAATTGCACATTTCATTGCTAAATTGTGCTTCTTCATTAGTGAAGACTAGAGCTTGTTGCAAACTGTTAATGAATTATGATGCATCCATTATTTATAGAATTTAGCAGTTTGAATGACATTCTGAAGGTCACCCCATGGTTTTAAATCTCAACTGAGCTTGTTGAGAAGCTAAAAAATATAACCAACTACAACTATAGAAACATGGTATTTGTCCATTTATGATCTGTGTTCAGTTTTCTATGGAGATTTCCAGTGTTCTTGGCTACTTCTTTGAGGGCCATTTCTAAGACATTTTAATGATTATTCTGTGTGCTTGGATGCCTGTGGTACCTAGAACAAAATGTGCCCATGGTTCCAAAATAAATACTATGGCTGACTCATCAACCTTGTCTCATGCTAATCTTCATCTTCCTGCATGTGAGCCAGTATACGGACTCCAAAACAAACCAGTAATTACTTTATGATATTTACTAAGGCTCCCCATGGATTAAATGAGAATTGGAAGAACTCAGATTTTATTGACAAAGAAGATAACTGAATCATGATTTATAAGCTTCTACTTAATGATGATGCAAAGCAGCACATATTCAGTAGAAACTTTCATTAAGATTTTTACATTTTCTGGGATAGTAATGAAGAAAGAGACTTTCACAGAGCTAGACCCTGGCAGTGAGCCAAAGTCTTCAGTCGGCCACTAAAAAGGAATAAGCACTACTCCACAGCTTACCACATTGCTAAAGTGTAACACTCTAGAGGATAGTTGAATTCAATTCACCTTCCACTTGGAGTATTTTTTTAATCTCTTATGAGATTTACTACCACATACCTCATTAAAATGAGGGGTGTGTGTACAGTGAATATAAGGTCCTGAGAGAAGAAACAGAAAGCTATGGATTTCATGTGCCAGCCTCTTCCTGAGTGCTTTTCATGTCTTAGCTCATTTTATATGACAGCAATCTTGGGAGGACCATTGTTTTACAGATAAAAGTACAGATAAAAGAATGATGGGTATAGATACTAAACCAATCCTCCAACACTGAAGAACCACTTAATGATGACACTAAGCTGTCAGCCCTGCTATGGAACTATGTAGCCTTTGCTATCATTGAACTATCCACTGAACTGAAAATATCAAGGCAAGCATTAATTGTGGCCTTGGTGGCATGAAGATGCACCATGTGATAACTTGAATATGTTTGTCTTTTCCATTTAAAAGAATGAGAAAATAATACTGGTTGAGGAGACTGATATAACCTAATGAAGTATAGTAATTTCTCATCTCCAATGCTGCAGAAGAAAGGGCAGTAGTGGAAGTGTGCTAGACAGTTGGATAAGATGTGTATGTCATATTGGGCCAATTCAGGCTCTTAGACCTGCTTATTGATTACTTGGTAAAATGTTAACATTAAGTGAAGTGGGAGAGGTGAATGGGAAATTTCAATGTGATGTATTTGCTCCTAATCTATAGAATGATTGTTGTTACTTTAATTTATATTACGTTATAAATTGTGATTTCATCTAGTTGAAAAGTAAAGTTTCTTGTACACAAGACTTTAGGACATAGAATCTTCTGTTAATTCTAAAAACACTGGTCTTTTGCCCTTTCTTCTCACAAGGTACTTTGGGTTTACCTCCACAGACTGCTTGCCATAATAACTGTAATTTGTTAATTGTATACAAATAAATATACCAATTTTACAACATGTTTTCATCCTCTAAAAATGGAGCCTGTAGTCATCATTTCATAACCCAAGATTTCCTCACTCTACATCCTTATATGACAGTTAATTCATGCTCTGTTTATCTGGGATATTCTATTCTGCACATTTCTCATGGCTCCCTCCATATAGTACACAGTCATTGTCACAGCCTCCTTTTTTAGCATAATGTTTTTAAGGCTCAATCTATCAGCACTTTGGTTCACAAATGAATGATGTTGCGTTGTTCAGATTTACCATTTTTTGTTTTTATAGAATTTGCTAGATATAGGAATGTTCTCATTTCATGGCTGTCATGGATAATGCTACCATAGATAGTGGGCTAACCGTTTCTGTATCTACCAATGATTTTATTTTTCTTGGCCATATTGTTGGTTTTAGCCCAGTTATTTTACCTTAAATTCTGAGGTTCTTCCAGAGAGAACGAATCAAAGTACCTCAAGAAACTAAAAATTCTAATTATATTCAGTGCCCCATATATTTGACACTTTATAAAAGTCATTTGTAGGTGATATATATCTGTAAAAAGATGTTTCTAAACGTGAAGCACTCACTTTTATGCAAAAGCATGACCAACTGTGTATTTTTCAAGGAGGCCTTTATTAATGTTACTCGATAGATCCACCTCCTCTTAAGAAATCTTTTATCTCTGTTGTTTTATGAATTGTAGTAGCAAAATTGACAATTTTTCTTGGCCTCTGCCTTCAGTGTAAGGTCCTGTTTAAATAAAATTATTTCTGAAAGTTCATAAAACTCAGATGTTTTCCCAGGAACTTTCCCTTCTTGATGAGTTGCCAGGATAGTGGTTTTTGTTGCGAGGGTAGACTTCTGAGCCCAAAGCCCAGTTTTCTCTCTCATAGAATATGTCTCACAGTACAGTCTATCAATGTATTTGCCTACTGGCATGAATTAATATCATTTGAAAACAGCAACTCTACAGAAAACTTGTGTATCTTCTCAATTACTGAAGACATAATCCCCTCACTCAGCACTTGTGGCATTTAATGAGACAGAAGTGCTAGGTAGGCTACCAGATGGCTCTACCCTAGATCATCTCCATCCTGCACTCCAGTTCTTCACGACCCTCTAGGGACCTGTTTCCTCTCAAGTTGTGTTTTAAATTGATGCTCCTTTCACGAATAAGATCATCTCAGTTTTCCTCAAGTCTCTGTCCCTCTTTGTAAAAACACTGTACAAATTCAGATAAAGAGGGAGATTCTTTATAAAAATTTGGTTTGTAGAGGACTAAAATTTTGTAGTCATATGAGAAATCAAGACTAGTTGAGACTTAATCCCTAAAGCCTAAGGAGTAGGGAGGTCTGGCAAACAGGGTAAGGCAATTATCACATGAGCAAAAGAACTAAAGCTTGAATTTCTAGAATGCAATTTATCGTGGAGTGCATGCCTGTCTCTCATTCTGCATGGGGAGGCAGAGGCAAGAAATCCTCACAGGAGGCTAGCTATCAGAGCACTGCCAACAGTGGTGTATGTGGTCAGCAAGCTTCATACAGGTGTGAAATGGAAAGTGAACACAGCAGCCATCCAGTGTCAACCTTGGTCCTCCATGTGCACATGCCTACATAAGCATATGCACTCACATGCATCTATGCAAGCACACACTCATGCCATATATGTACACACAATAAAAATAAATCCCATGAAATTCAATTACTCTAAGTTTGACTTTTGTGCTATTTTAAATGTGGCCAATTTGCTAAAGCTAAATTTCTGGTTCCTAGTAGAAGAAACCAGGACCTTTCTGCCAGATTTAGCTCCTTCAGCACTGAGACATCTTAGTTCTCCTATTTATTTTCATGTCACCTGGGATTTGTGTGTTTCTTTTTTTATAATGTCTTGAATTTAAAGAAGCAGAGTCCAAAGTATCTCAAAATATCAGATTTTAAAAAGTGTACTCAGTGAGAGAGAAAAAATCTGTATCCTAGAACTCAGTGTTTACAAGTGATGTAGTTCAGATCATGGGTGAGCACTGTGGACTCACCACCACTCTGAGATTGTCATCCGGTTTGTTTTCCTTGTTCTCCCCCTCCCCCTCCCCCTCCTGCTGTTTATTTTTGTCTGTCTCAGTTCCTCTCTCTCTCTCTCTCTCTCTCTCTCTCTCTCTCTCTCTCTGTCTGTCTCTCAGATTCTAGGGACTGAACTTGGGTCACTATGTTGCAAGTAAATTACTGACTCAAATTTCATCCCATCTCCCCTAAACTGAATTTATTTATTTATTTGCTTAAGACAATAGAGGATTTTTCCCTCACACTATCTTAAACTAGACTGTGGCTACAGATTTATATAAAGAATAATGTCATCACCATTTAAAGTCTATAAATAAGATACTTTTTATATATAAATAAAACTATAATGGCTACAGCATCTGAAAACCTTTGCACAGAGATTAGAAGTAGACAGATATAATATCCTGATTTTGTCTCTTATGTCCTGACATACAGCTTCCTTTTATTCATTTACCACAAGAAAAAGCCCTCAAGAAGAGGGAGGGATAATATTCTTTAATAGCAAGTTAAAATTAAAAGCATCTGGTATATTAATTCTTAAACAGTTCTTTGGTTTCCTGAGTAGCTTGCAAAGCATTATTTAGCTCTTAAATACCGTTTTTAGCTTTACAGGAATAGGAAACACTATGCATCAACATTTAATTTAGAAACTATAGATGCTTTCAGATATACCACTTGAAAAATTTTTCCTTGGAGTAAGAGCTACCATTGACATTTAGGTTGGGTGGGGATATGACATATATGCGTGCTTTCATTTTCTTAGCCAAAATGAGATGTGATAAGTGCATTTTCAGACAAGAGAAGCTTCTCATTTCAGACCTCATATGTCCTACATCAAATGATTCAGAAAGAAATCTTTCTACATGCAGTTGTATAAAATTTTTTATTGGAAATGAAAACATTAAATATGCATATTACTCTTTTTAATGATTCATGGCATGGTGCCCACATGAATCTTGGCATCTGATCTGAGAAAGCTAGCTAGCAAAGAATTCCTACTCACCCAGTAACCTCCCTTACCATTGACACCATTTGCAGAAGAGTATGCTGGGGTGTCTGGCTTCCTGTAAGATGCACAGTTGCCCTCAACCCAATTCTCTGAGATTTCTTCATAGTTCTTCTCTTTATGAAAACTGAAATCCTGGATGTCTGCTTTATATAATAAATGTCATTGGTTCAAGCCCTTTCTAGCATCTCTGAGGATTAGCTTACTTCCTTTTGAGGATCTCCCTCCAGGACCTTCTGTCTAGCCCTTGAGCCAGACTCCACAGTGTCTCTCCACTTTAATATTGTCAGCCCTGCATTCAGGACCCCCTTCCCTTTGGTCTTCTGAGGGTAGGCTTGTAGAGAACAGTGGCCTTTTTGTTCGGGAGTCATTAACCAGGGGATCTGGTACAGGAGCTGCAGGAAGCTTTGGGATAAGCATCCAGAGAGCTAGCAGGAGCTTTGGACCTTAGTTGAGTTTTGAGCCAATGCCTTAGAGTGTCCTTCCCCTGGGTCACCTCCAATGACTCACCTTCATCGGCATGTCTGGCTGCATGACTGTACTCTAGACATGTACCACATTTTCTCTCACTGCCATTCAGGAGTCACACTGCTTGTACACCAGCTTTATCACCATTTCTTGATCTCGCAGTCCTCCAGTTTCTCTCTTTTCCTATTATCAAAACTGCAGTTATGGAGACGAAGTAGGCCAGAGACTACAAAACATTCAGAGAGAGGCACGGAGCATGGCAGCCGGAGACAGCTCTCTGTTATTAATGTCAAGATCTCTGTCAGATTCCCATCCTTATTGCCTGGTATACTGTCACCATCTCATGATTTTCTGTACCCATGCTTTTCTAGTTGTAACAGCAGATCAGTCTGTTTTATTGCAATAAGCATAGATGGAGTGATAAGACTTTTATTCAGGACTTTTACTTGCAAAAAAATTAAAGCATTCTGTATGAGCTTTAGGTGAATATATTTTTAGGCAGAGGATTAGCTATCCTGTGTCCTTCTTTCTCCCGTTTTGACTCATGCCTCTCTTAAGGATAGTTGAAGTTGCCAGGAAACTGATTTAGGGATAACTGAGAGAGGTGAGATGGTGTTAAATTAAGAGTCAGAGATGAGAAAAGATGAGAAGCTTTATTTAGAATAAGGTTTGGGCTGAAAATGACTGTGAATTTTTTTTTCTTTTTTAATCTTGTGAGAAATATGTCCACAAATTTAAAAAGGAACTATTTCAACATTTAGCCCAATCAGGAAAAGAGGGGGCTGGCCTCTTCTCAGACCTGAACATTTCTCTTCTCTGTAGGATGTAAGGTGAGAGACTGTTTGACCTTATTTTCTTCTCTACCCCCCCCTCTTTTTTTTCAGTGAGAGTATATATGTTTCTAATAATAAAGATAGCAGGCAATATTTCTTTACAGTAGAAGTAAAATTTGAGTCAAGAAACTTTGTAGTTTCTACAACTAAATTTAGAATAGAAATAGTTCTTAACTGGGAAGATCTTCTTCTCCCTGGTTCTGGAATATCATAGACCACTATGTCCATTGTCATAGTTTTATAACAATACTCCCATTCAATAGTCCATGTACTGTATGTGGACCTTATTTGCATATTCTTATTAAATAATCTTAAATTTAATCCATGCGGGGGTGTCACAGGCATTAATCCCAGCACCCAGGTGGTTCTCTGTCAGTTCGAGGCTAGCCTGGTCTACTGAGGAGTTCTAGAACAGCTCCAAAGCTACACAGAGAATCCCTGTCTTGAAAAACAAAAACAAAAACAAATCCAAATTTATCCAATTTGCTGAAAAGACTATAGTTAGAAATGTTTCTAAAATATTACAAATAAATAATTTATATACATGCATGTATTACAAAATGTTGACACTCGTGAGGAACATGTGGAATAATTAAAATTTATACTTTCATTAGTTTAAAATTGTGTAGTTGCTGATAGAACAGTTAATGATGTGGCAGTAAATCTCACTTAAAATATATCAATATAAGATAAATATTTATTGGTAAACAAAATAACACTCATGATAATAGACTATAACTTAGGAATATGCTTGAACAATCGGATGGATGAGCGATGGACTTTGATCTAGTCTTTCTAGATGGCAGGAGAGCTGGGAAGACAGGGATAGTACGTGATCTCTACAGCAGTCTGGGATCTTTAGTTTAGCTGGCAAGGATCTGCGGTCTACCTCTCAAAGCTGAACACTCTTCCTGTCTGCTGTTTTTTGACAATGTTTAAAATGCAAATGGACCCCCAGGCATTTTGGTGGTGGACATATGTTGGGGAACACGGCCTGGCTCCACCATGGGCACCAGATGTGGCAGTAAATATCACTTAAAATATAATAAGATAAATATTTATTGGTAAACAAATTAACATGATAATAGGCTATAACTTAGGAATATACTTGAACAATCGGATGGACAAGCGATGGACATTGATCTAGTCTCTCTAGAAGGCAAGAACAAACGGGCCTCCCCATGATCTCAGCAGCCCCTCTTGAATGGGGCTGGCCACTTTTTCTTTAGGAGCCTGGGACCTTGGAAAAGTGTCTTCTGACCTTATCAGCTGACACTTGAATCTCACCACATAATATTACTCTTTGCAGTTTTGCCTTGCATAATACATGATTGGAAACTCTACTCACCACTTTATGTAAGAGGTCTGAGGAAAGAAAGTAAAATATAGCAACAAAGAATTAACAACCCATGTATTTACCCTGTCTATGGATAGGGTTTAATATAACCAAGCATCTGTCTACCTATCTGCTTTTATACAATTGTGTAAGTCATAAATACAATGGAGGATTTCAGTTTGCATCTGTGATCTTAAGAGCAATTACATTAGGAGATCATCATTACTCTTCCTTTGCAGAAAATACAGCATTAGGAAATATAAACAACTTTCCATTTTATGGTTAGAGTGTCTCAAAGTGAGAAGTACCTGGGTCTTTCTGAGCCCAAAGGGCATGTGTTCTTGACCTATATGTTGTATGGTCAATAGCCACTAAACCTTCAATTTATGAGATTTTTTTTTCCAAATGAGACATGGCTACATATAAGAACAGCAGCAACAACAGAAAAAATAGCTGTGATGTTTAACAGCCACTGTCAACTTGACTCGATCTGGATTTTGAGTCACCATAGAAGTATACTTCTGGATAGGTCTAAAAGAGCTTGCCAGAAAAGTTTAGCTGGATGGGGAAAACTCTTGTCAACATGGATGGTGCCAACATTCTATGGCCTGGGGTCTCAGACAAAGAAAACAATTTGAGCCCAGAAGTTGAGTTCCTTGTGCTTCCTAAATGTTGAAGCAGTGTTGCCAACAGCATTATTTTCCTGTTCTCAATGGGCTGTGCCCTAAAACTCTGGGCCAAAATAAACCCATCCTTTCTTAAATTGTGTTTGTTGGGCATTTTGTCACAGCCATGAGAAAATTAACTATCACCATAACCATTTTAAAATGACAGATTTATTCACCTCTATAGGGAGGCTTCTTTTATTCTTGCTTCTCATTAACAACATATATTCTATTGATAAAGTGACACCATTCAGAGACAGGGTGAATATAAAGCTATATGTGTTATCAGTATTTCCAAAATTCTGGGCGACATTTCAGAAAACATAAACATTTTCTTCCTCTTTTATGCAGTCTTGGAATAGAAAGGATGCTGCGGATACAGGCTGAGGGAGAATGGACTATTCATCAGGAAGTCCACTCCTGCCATCTGTACCTTGAAATGCAAGGCTGATGTTGAAAGGAAATATGACCTCCTTCCTTCCTAAAATAAATAAAGAATTCTGTTGTAAATGAAAGTATTATTTTAAAGAAATATGGATCAGGATGGTTCTGGTGGAAAATTCAAGACAAGAACTGTTGGTCTAAA
Organism: Phyllotis vaccarum; assembly: GCA_033318265.1. NCBI lineage: Eukaryota > Metazoa > Chordata > Mammalia > Rodentia > Cricetidae > Phyllotis > Phyllotis vaccarum. The sequence goes on along the minus strand of JARWLC010000009.1, from coordinate 98,523,593 downwards.
ATTAACCAGCCTGTTCAAGAAGCAGTGATATATATGGAACAGCTTCTCCACAGAATGTCCAAACCATTTCTTCTTCCAGAGAGTGACCCAGTAAAAATACTAAATATATATCCAGGTCCTCTCCCACTGTATAGGCCCCAATAAAAAGTGGTGACTCAGCCTCAAAACCACAGGAAACCTATGGAAACATTTTTTTTTTTCTGGATTTGGTCTACATTTTTGTATTTCTCTAAAAGTTTTAGCTTGTTTAAAAGCAGTGGTAATATTTATTCTGAACTTATAGAAAGGAAATAAATTGTTTGAGGGCAATTTTACAAGTGGTCAATAAACTTTTCTTACAGCTTTGTAAAAGAGCCCTGGAAACAGAGTGTATGCATCATATGATATATGAAGTGTCTTGTTTCCTTCTCTGCTGGGAGAATTATATGGAGTGGCTTAGATACCAAGTTGGCTTTTTTTGTGTTTATATTTACTAAAGATGTTAAGGAGTGTTTCAAAGGTAGTGTGTGCAAACAGCAATCCTAGCTGTCAGAATTAACCATTTAAGGGGACTGAACTGATTGAAAAGGTAGGACAAGAGTCTAGCTATCCATTCGTAAAAGTATTAGAAAAGGTTTCTTAAAATTTCCATACACTCATATTGAGAGCTGTGGAGTCAGTTCCCATAAACTCGGGATTAAGGCTCAGTTTATATACTTCCCACAGTTCTGCCTCTGTACTGGGGAGGTTCAATTATTATTACCTACCTGTCACTCATGAAAATATCTCTATCAAACGCTTCTCCTGTTGACTAGTGAAAGAGAAACAGTTAGCTCTCTTACCAATGTACCTTATCATTATATATATATATGTATATATATAATATGTATATATATATTTGTATGTGTGTGTGTGGTAGCAATAGCAATAAAACATCATCAATTAGAAGGTAGTGAGGGAACATGGAATAGGTTGGGAGAAGAGGCTTGAGAGGAATGGACAGAAGTGATATCAGGATATTCTAATTATAAATCAAAGGCTCATGCATTAGAAGAGTGCCCGAGTAGTTGTGGTAGCTGTGGTTACTCTATTGTTTCTGCCATGATTAGAAACAACTGCTCAGTCATGATTGCTAATCTCAGTCTTTGATGGTTTCTTTCTCATAATATTTGCATATTTGGAGTCTTTGCGTTTCTTTACAGCAGTCAGATCCTTAGCCCAGGCTTCTCCTTTTGGAATATGGAGTTTGCCTCTGACACAGTATTTGCTTCCCTGTCTTTTGCTTGTGGCGAACATGCGGGAGCTCACAGGACGCAAGTACCAGTTTGTTAATGTGTTCCTTGTTAGTGCTTCTGCAGATGTTTGGTCAAGCCTGGCCTTTATGCAGGTGGATGTTCCTCTCTATTATTTTTCTCTCCATAATGAGGATGAGTTTTTCTACCTTTTTCCAAGCTTAGGTTCTCTGAGCTGCACAAGAGCAGTAAAGCCCAGTGTTCATTCAGCCAACTATGTGACTACTAATTCTGAACACAGTTTGCCTGAACACCTGTCTATGGCCATCATCTTATTGCCTTGAGGAGATAAGAAGAAATAAGGACGTCGCTGGCATGTGTTTTTACTCTATTGAATGCTCTCTGACCATGGCGGAGAGTCAAATCCCCACTTTGCATGAGTTTTTCCAACTTTAAGTTTCTCTGATCCACAGTAGTGTCTAGGACTTACAGTTCTTTCTACTATATTCTGCCTGTTACCTGATGGCCCCCATCTCAAATAGTGAATTGACATGGAGTTTATAATAAGGTTTGGAATTTCAACAATAATAAAAAGATAAACTATATTTACATTTCTAAACTCCAAAAGTACCTGTTTTACCAGAAGATCCTCATTACTCATTTGCATTCGGTAATCTCTCTCACCCTTCCTGTTACAGGTAGTAAGCCCCAACCTTGAATTTTGTACATTAAGATCAGGCTGTTGAAGAAGCCATGTAATATCTAGGACATCTTCCTCATATTTTAGTCTGCACTCTCATTGATTGTGTGGCAAACCATACTGAGCATTTGGTGTCTGACCTTCTACCCTGATCATGAAGTTTTGTCCTGAGCATCAAGGTAAACCTCATCTTTCAAAACCTCTGAAGGAATGAGATGTCTCCTGAAACTAGCATTTAAGGTATTTTTAATTTATCTAACATTCTCTCAATTTTTTTTTTTACCAGCTCCATTATTTTCTGTGGTAAGTATAAATCAAACAAATTAAGATATAGTATTTTAAAGCAGCTTGGAAATAATTATTTCTTCTAATTTTTTTCTGAGATCCTAATTAGAACCTTTTCCCCTTCCTGTTTCTACCTCCACACCATCCTATTTTATTGTAGTTGTTTTCTTTCAAACTCATGGCATATTTATTCATTAATTGTTCTTAGATTAAATAGACGTATATATGTATATACAGAATATACAGGAATACATATAACAGATATATAATATATAATGTCATTATATATTATATACTGCATACGTTTAGGAATACATACCTATTCTTGTTTTTTGGATTTATTTCTTCATGTATATGTGTGCTCTTATCTTCACACACAGAATAAGAGGCAGTCAAATTCTATTATAGATGATTGTGAGCCGCAATGTGCTTGCTGAGAATTGAACTCAGGACCCCTGTAAGAACAATAAAGTGCTCTTAACCACTGAGCCATCTCTCTGGCCCCCATGAGTATTCTATATAGAGAAACACAAACCTCTCATCCTGTGAGCTAAACAAGGACAACAGCAGTGGTTGGGGGTATGGAGAGCCCAGGAAGACAACTGCTGTTAACTAAGGAATGCTGAGGGCCAAGAAATAATCTTCGGCTCAGAAAGAGCACTCCAGTTGGTATCCCTTACCAAACAGTCAATGAAGACATACAGACAAGTAAAATTATATAAAACAGTAGCTTTTAACTGACAGAGCAATCAGATGATCTGGAAAGCCTTAGAATAGGTGTTTGAGCTCCAGAAGAGCTCCTTCAATTGTTTGGGATAATGGATTCAGAATCCAGGTATTTATAAGCTGGGAAATAACAGAAAATATGAAATTCTTCTTTGCTTCTTTGTTACCCATCAGTTGAGAAAACGACAAGTTTTGAGATCTGGTATTCAGGACTTCGCCCAGATTTTCAGCCCTACAGTTTGCATACTGACTAAAAGTCAGATATGATTAGGTCCTCCCTCCTGCCACTTGGATTATTTCAGGTTCTGAGTCACCCTTTCATGCAATTCAATGATCTTGAATGTATTTATTTGAGTCTTAAAGATTTTTGATGGTTTTCAGGTCATTCTTGACCATCTCCAAAGATCATTTAATTTGAATGATTTGTACTGTGTGGAAATCCCCCCCCCCCAAAAAAAATGCCTTTTGACTAGATTAAATTCTAAGTGTAGAACTGGCCCCTGGGAAGGGACTTTGGGGCCTCTGTGTTGTTATCTATAAATGGGGTTACCAGCATTTTTGACGTGGTTAAATTAAATTCTACAGTATACGTTTTTAAAAAACATATAACCTTTGTCTGAACTATAAAATGTTTCCCCTAAATATCTTCTTCCAAACTCAATTAGTATAAATAAAATGTTCAACAACTTTGGACACTAAGTACATATTTCTAAAGAAGGAGAAGAGGACGGTGAATTCTTGACTTGTCAAGCCTGAGTCACTTATCACAGACTGTTTGCTTGACATGGGGAAACAGTCTCTCAGCCAATAATGGCTGGGTTTCAGTTTTTCTACAGACCAATCACCACCTTCATCTGACAACCACATTTGCTCAGAAGTGACATCAAAATGCAATATTTTTCTTGTCAGCCTGAACTCTGCCATGCTGACTGACTCCCGCATCTTCTCAGTATTCATTACCCTTTTACTTGCTTTCACTCTTTCCCTGTCAAATTGTCTTATTTTATTTATTTAATAATCTGACAAAGATGAAAGAAGTATAACCATGGGCTTATGAGACAACTGAAATGTCCTTACTGTCACATTTTCATCTAAATGACAGGCATCTCCTTCCCATTGAATGAAAACATCATGCTGTACCATCCTCTGTGTGTGTGTGTGTGTGTGTGTGTGTGTGTGTGTGTGTGTGTGTGTGTGTGTGTGTGTGTGTGTGTGGTTTCAGTATCAGCATCCTCAAATAGATAATATTCGCAATTCTGTCATCTTCTATAAACCTACCTTTTGTTGCACTCCAAGGATACTGTTTTAAATAAATCTTAAAATAAAATCTGAAATAAAACCTAACCCAATTCTACAGAGATGCAATTAAATGATTTCACATTTGACAAGACGACATATTGTTAAAATTACCTGAGAGTTTGATAACTGACTATAGTCGTCAGTGTTTGTAGATTTATTTCAAATGCTCTTTGGTGGCCCTTCCCATTTCACCTTGTGTCTTTCTCCTCGAATTTCTAACGAAGAATGCATATCTTCCCACATCATTCTCCTCTCTCTTCTCTCTTTTTTTGTCCTTGTTTTCCCACAAAGTGAAAGAGCTCCTTTTCTTCCTCTGAAATATTCTTTCTACTCTCTCCTGCATGCTTTATCTTTTCGCGTGCAGACAAGTAGTTGACACTGTACCTGGACCGCTCATGCCCGGCTGCTGGTTTGTTTTTTTTTTTTTTTCTTTTTCCTCTCTATCTTGATTACCCCATATCCCTATGGTCTAAGTTTCCATGACTTTGTCAAACAACCTAAATTGTACAAATAATAAGCTTATTTTCTTAAGATCAATATTGTTCCCTCTTCCCAGGAACACAACAAAGGGTATCACAAATGCAAGACTTTCTCTGAGTGATGTCTCCAGCCCTGTAGATTATTTTCTAAGGTAGATGATATAGTTGAGATTGCTTGTATAGTGTCTGTGACATATCACATTCCACCATCTGCACTGGGAAAATTAACTATCAACAGAACTGCTCAAACAAGTTCTTAAACTCATAGGTCTTTTAATTGTTTCATTTTCTTTAAAAGTCTGTTGATATCCACCCCCTTTGATTTTGTGATGTCTTAAATAAAAAAGAACATTTACAGATTTGTAAAGGTGACAGTGACCTCATCTTATATCTTGACCATGACCCACTTATCAGCCAGAACAATCTCATTGCTATGGTTTCACCACACTAACTTGATTCTAATGAGTGCCCCCACCACTGTCCTTTTTTGTTTCTTTGTTTCATTACACACTCTAAAGTGCCATCTTTTATTTAGACGTTTATATTATTTTTCTCTTTGATTTCTCCATTTTGTTTCATATCTTGACCAAATCATTTTTATCTATTCTTTCAAATGGTTTCTTCCCTTACAGCTGTGACATGCTTTCTTGCCACCCTGATAGATTCATGCTAACTTCTTTTACCAATTTCTCTAATGCTTAAAAACCTAGGTACTGTTCTGATTCATTCCTTGCTCTGTCCCTCCAGTTTCTACTTAATTGGGTACATTCTTCCAATATTGATCCAAAAACTTTAAATGCATATTATAGCCTAGGTTTATTTTTCAAGAAACATATACCAAATATTCACATGCCAACTTACTCTTTACTTTCTTCACAATATTGGATTGCTCTTCTGCAAATAAATCCAAGGTCTCCAACTCATTTGATCATTCATAAATACAGCACTTACCCAGGGGTACATACTATATTGTCCAGATTGATATGGTTTAGTCTATTTTTAACTGTTATGAATTCAAATTAAGCCATTGTCATACACTCTTGAGGAAGATGAAGAATTCCTCTATTTCCTGGAAGGTTATCTGTTACATGACTCCAAAATAGAACATATGTCCACTATGCAAAGGCCTGAGTCCAATCAATCCTAACATTGTACTTTTTAAAAACTGATAGATGACATTATATTTCTCATAATGTCTGCAGAGAGAAAGAGAAATTTAAATATTTTAATTGTGCTAATGATACAATTTTCTATGCAAATAACAATGCCAGGAAATAGATGGGGTAATAAATAATAAATGTTCTCTGATAATAAGCATAAAATAGGTGTTTTTCAGGAAATAAGACATGATGACCATCTCATTCTTAGTATTTTTCATTAAAAAAGTGAAAATATACCAATGATAAACAAATTTAATGGTGATGATTCAGAGACTGACCTAAGCATGACAGTATTGCTACATAATGTTTACTCAGGGGCACATATTAAGATTCATTTAAAAGAACCTCCTTACCAATGCTTGTCCTCTAATCCATACACATATAGTGAGCAAAGTTTCTTCTAGGAGTTAAAAGCTGAACTTTGCATTGAGGTCAGCTGCTGTATTTCATAGAAGTAAACTGAAGCATGGAAAAAGGAAGACAAGTAGTTACAAACTCAGTCCAGTTACTAGATCAGATGTTTTGACTCAACAGACAGTCTAGAATGGAACTCAAGTTCATAATGGAAAGGCTAGACAATATGCAGAAACTCTGTGTAAATTATCCATTTCCTCTGACTAGTGCTCTTTATTATTTGGTCCCTTATAGCAATTGGAAGAAATACTTTAGAGGCAGGAAGACATCACTCTCTTCCTTGTCTGCATCTTTAATTCAGTGTTTTAATCTCTCTACAACTTCAGGTTTCTTGCGCTTGAATTAGGTGCTAACATTCACACCACTTAGTTTGAAGACCTCAGGAATCTGTGGCTGGGTAACACATAAGTGGGTCCTTTGCAACCTCTTTCATGATTTACTTTTTGATGTTTCTGTGAGCCTTGGGATGCAGACACAGTAAGAAGCACTGTACTATGCTGACTCATGAGAGCCCAGATGGGAATTCACAGTTGGCTATGCCCAAGGTTCCTAGTACTGGAAGCCCAGCAAAGCTTCCATTCTCAGTTTACCTCTCTCACAGCCTTGCCAAGAGCCTTCTGAACTGTCAGACCTGCTCTTTTCACTTCTGTACTGGAGAATATGTTTTGAGTTGTGATTATATCCCTGAGCAAAATAAACATTTACAAATCTCTTGATGCTACTCACAGGAGACTTGTGCATCTTGCTACTTTAGGGAGGTCACGGTGCCATCAGGACAAATTCATGAGGCTTTGCATTTAAAAGATATGTAAGATATGGGCATTGAATTAGAGCAATGTGCTAAGGCTAAGGCTAAGGGTTCAACAGAGCTGGACCCAGATATCAGAAGCCAGCTCTGAAGAGATTCTTCTAAAGGTACAAGTAGTTTATTTACCTTTTTGGTCATTAGATAGTGTTACTAACTGGTTGAAAAGTTGACCTACTTTAGAATATGAAAAAAAAATACAAAACAAAATAAGACAGCAGCATGAAACAGAGCCAGGACTTATGTTCCGTAAAGCACTAGACCACTTTTCTGTGTTCCTGGGCAATCTCCAGCCTCTAATTCACATAAGGGTTTGGAAACTCTTACCCACATATCCCCCAAACTACACCCTTATCATCACTCAGACCATGGCCAGAAGAATGATGTCAAAACTCATTTCATCTTTAGACAATGTTGTGGAAAGGGAGAGGGCTGTAAATTTTTTGTTCCCTACTTGGTGGTGAAGCATGTCACAGCTGTGTGTCTCAGTTCATCTGAACTAGTACCTGGGTGAACATGCTTATCCTCAAATTCACACAGCTAATGATTTTGACAGTCTAGAAGCATGCTATCCAAAGATACCACCAACTCCTTCCAACCAGCTCTGTACTGCACTCCCACCTACAAAAATGCTGGGAGCCTCAGCTGTCAGAGTCCTGATAAAGAACACTCTGTTTCATTTATTATGAGTAGTTTAATCATTTCATTCTGATAGCACAGAATAGCACAGCAGAGAATAAAACTCAATGAAAAATTAAAGTTTGGTAATTTTAAATGATAAAATGAACTCTAGGTTGTTGTAGTGGGGTTTCTCGGGTCCCGGGCGGCCAGAGATCCGAGACCCACAGACCTGCCGTGCCAGACCCCTCAGCTGCCCAGCCGCCCAGGTCCCCAAAAATAACTCAGAGGCTTATATTAAGTCCATGCTGTTTGGCCTATGGCTCAGGCACATTGCTAGCTAGCTCTTATATCTTAAATCAACCCATTTCTATTAATCTGTTGGCCACGTGGAAACCTTCCTTTTTGATTAGAGAGAAAGGGGGAAGTGATGTGGGAATGCGTTTATGTATGCTGTGAATCTCAATCTTTAAATAAAGGAGCTGTTTTGGGCCATGGCAGGCACCATAGAAGAAGTAGGAGGAGAAATCAGAGCTTAGGTAGGAGAAGCAGGGTGGAGTCAGACAGATCGAGCTGAAGCCGCCCAAGAAGAAACATGTAAGGAGCACGGGTGAGCCACACGGGCCACGTGGCCGACAGATTAATAGAGATGGGTTGATTTAAGATATAAGAGCTAGCTAGCAATGTGCCTGAGCCATAGGCCAAACAGCATGAAGTTAATATAAGCGTCTGAGTCGTTTCTGGGGACCCGGGCGGCTGGGCGGCTAAGCGGTCTTGGGCGGCAGGTCTGTGGGTCTCTGGACCTCTGGCCGCCCGGGACCCGAGAAACCCCACTACAACACTAGGTGTAGAAAGTACCCCACTGAAGGCCATCATGATAATTAGTGACAAAACAAAATTTCTAATCTGTTTTCAGAAATACTGGTAAATCAATGATCTTCAACACATTGTAGTAGCCAAAAAAGAAAATAGATACAGAGATACATCCCATTCTAGATAACCATCATTATTAATAATGCACTGCCATTTAGGAGTATTACATAATAGCATTGCATTTATATCCTCTATCGATCATTATTAATATTTCAGTGCTGTTTCATTTTTCCAAAGACTTCATCAGTATGTATGCATGTTTTAGAAATCTCACATTAAAGTGTTTGTAAAACCTCAGTTTATGAAATGAATATCAAATAGGTACTTTGAATCATTTTTTAGAAAATAATGTATAAATTTCATGTATTAAAATTTCCACTATTCTGCCCTAGCTAATGCCTCCTTCACTCTAGAGAAAATCATTCCAGAGTCGGATGATGAAACGGCCTTTGCATTTATTTCAGAGTGAATGAAGGATTTATGTCTAGAGCTCTGCATAGAACAATTTTATAGGAACATTAAATACCCTTTACCTTGTAATTTCTGATGCACATCATTTTGATAACCTTACAGTCAAGGATCGTTGATTAAAAAATGTCTTATTTGCTTCCAACTCAATGCACACCAAGAACTCAACCCAGAAACATTTTTAAACACTGATTTAAACTTTCAATTTATTCACTACACCCCTACAAAGAATCCAAATAAATGGATTAGCCTTTCACCTTGAGTTTACAATTCGCACTGGAACATTTTCCTTAGTAACAACTATGTTGATTACAGAAGCCTGCCTTGCACACACACTGACATCATAATTTACTGGGGACTTACGACTTCTAAAAGTAGGCACAATGCCTAGATGCATAGTACTCTTGCAGAGATAGAATGTTTCTGAAGGCACAAGTCACCTTAGATGTCTAATAATATATCTGATTATTATCTATCTAAAAGGCCACTTAAGTTTCTTTTAGAACTCTTTTCTTCTGGAGAGCTTACCAGTGTCCTGTATAGATTTTTAATTTCAGGCCTGTGAGCAAAGATATGTGTAAGGATAGAAATGAAGGAAAAGGCACTTAACTTTCCTGGTCAGGGCTGAGTATTTACAGAAATGTTTGACTTGGAGCCTCTACTTGAAAAAAAAAGAGATAAAAGTTTGATCTTTAGATTAACCCTAAATATCTGTTTCCATAATATTAATGAATGCATGAAATTTAATATTCTTCCCACACTGGGTCATTCTTAGCTTATCTTAAACATAAATGCATACTCAGCTCGGCAAGCACATTTCCTATATTTAAGTAAATATCCTAAGAAGGGAATACCATTTTTTTGCACGAGATGCTGAAGTTCTGAGCTGCTTTTGAGGCAGAAACATAGCTATCTCTTTGGTGACTGGTCTGATCAATTATTTAGATACAATAATAAGTAAACATTGTTGCTGCCAGTATTTCATGAAGCTAATTGGTCCAAGAAAATTACCATTACTGAGACTGAAGTAACCAAGTTCATGTCATATCTCAGGTTCATTGGCCCAAAATAGGATAGGACACTCAAAGTTGTAGTAGGAGGCATTTATTTTTCATGCACTCTGTGACTGAACTCCACCGAGTACTTAGGGTTCCCCAAGCCACAAACTCCACAGGACAGAATGCCTATTGAGAATTCACAATTAGAGTCTTTAAATTGAAAGCACATGAACCTTTTTCACCTAACACTGGATTGCAATTATAACCTTGGGGTGCTATCTATAAACCTCAGAATTATTTTTGGATAAGAACAACATGTCAAATTTAGACTACTAATTTATGTATCTATCTATCTATCTATCTATCTATCTATCTATCTATCTATCTATCTATCTATCTATCTATCTATCTCTATCTCATCTCATCTCATAGAGTTCAGACAGAATCTAGTCCTAATCTTTGAACTCTTAGCTCTCCCAATTTTTACCTCCAATAAACTGGGATTAAAAGTATCCAATATAGCTCCTAGCTACTAATTTTTTTCTCATTACTTAAAATGCTTGACAACATTTGAAAAAGAGAATAATTAGCCTTCTACCTTTTATTAAGATTTTAATACATTTTTGGTCCCTGCAGCTGAGAATAAACAATTCTCTAGATTGCCACAATCAAAATTCCATTATTGTGAACTACCCTCATTCAAATCAAATAAACGGTTTAAAATCTTAAAATCTTTTTGTCTACTTAAATAAAAAGCTGTGTGTTTTGTTTTGTTGTATTTTATTTTGTTGATATCTCCTCCTCCTTTATTTAAAAATACTTTTTTATGGGAAGATGATTTTCATTTTAGTGCAAAATGCCCAAAGGTAGAACACATTCAGTATGAAAGAAATAACTATGAACCAATTTAAACACCAGGTTTCCAAGGTGGCTTATTCTATTGCTCTACTTATAAAGAAATACCCTTTCATATTAAAGCAACAAGACATTGACTGCTGTCATCTTGCCTTCCATTCACGCTGTTCTAGAATGCCACTACACAAAATGTGGTCCTCTATTACCCATCTAAAGTTTCATTGCAAATCAAAATGAAGTTGGCATCAGGAAAAACAGGGTGAAATGGAAATATATTTCCAGTGTAACTCCAGGTGTTTTCTGCTTGGGAAGCAATGCACTGTGTTATAGACACTGCCTCTAATTAGCAAGCTTCTGAAATACGGCTTGCTGTTGAGTAAAATGGTCATTCCAAACACAACTGCAGCTTCAGCAACACCTCTTTGTTTCTGGTTATTAATTTGCATTTAACTTGCACCAGAGCCATTAATTTACTGATCCAACATGGAGAATGTGCAGCATTAACTTTATAAATGACAGCACCACGCTTCAATATATCTGTGCTTAATGATATTAGACCACATGGAAGATTCTAATTTCCTTGTACTTGCTGTAGCTAGTTACATTAGAATGCTGTGTCTTTGGTAATGTTTGTTGCTTTAATTGTACTGAACTGACTAGTTAGAAGCACATTATTAATAATGCTTCTTGCTCCATCCTCATTATAGTTATGAAATACATTGCTCTTAAAGAAAATATCAAGTTTTTTTTTCAATGTTATAATAATAATACTGTTGTGGAAGTCTTTTAAATGAGAATAAATACTTTTACAGTCTTCTGAAAGAACATTTTGGAACTTACTAGATTTGATCAAGTGACTAGTGTGGTGTTATGAAATTTCATTATTCTTTTTTTTCCGTAAGGATTCCCAATTTATTTAGGGTTTCTATTGATCTGGTGAAACACCATGACCACAAGCAACTGGAGAAGGAACATGTTTATTTCTTTTTACTATTTGCAGGTAACTCTCTATCATGGAGAGAAGACAGGGCAGGAGATGAAACAGAGCGTGCAGAAATGCTGCTTACTGCCTTGGTATTCATGGCTTGCTCACCCTGATTTCAAGATGTCCTGCCAGGAATGGCATCACCTACTCTGGGCTGACCCACCTTCCCTAGACATCTATTAATAATGAAGAAATGTCCAACAAATTTGGTTACAGGCAAATCTGCTGAAGTCATTTGGTCAGTAAGCGTCTCTCTTCCCAGGTATTTCCAGGCTTGTGTCAAGTCAACAAAAGCTAATCAGTACATCTAATTTCATTAGAAGACAGGAAAGAGAGAAAAGAGGAAAAGCAATAGTTTCTTAAAGAATATAGCAAAGAATTCAAATTGTCTTTATTCTTCCTATCTGGCTTATGTGAACATTAAAGCAGTATAACTATCAGGATAACATATCAAATATTTATGTATAGATGAAGACCAGAATTCATATCTAAACACCTTTATATCCAAAATTTTTTAACTGTCACTGCACAATAATAACAAATATCCAAAATAAGAAGATCTTACTTCCTCTCTGAATATGACCAGAAAGCAGAATCAAAAACAGCATAATTTGAATAATAGAGCAGGATTTTAAAATGAGCTAACAAGTAACATGTTTGTCAAGTGAAGCCATCGCCAGTGTTTTTAGTAGGTTAATGACTATTATTAGTCTTCTAACTTTTACTTGTTAATACTCTACTTTGTGTGAAATCTTGATTCCATCATTAATTGTTTATCCTCTTCCATTTGATCACCATATTTGTCATTGTCCTTTTCTAAAAAAAAACAATTCTAAACTTAAACACCCTTTATGGTTTTAAAGGAATTGTATATTTTTCTTAGCTGTCGGAGAACCATAAAGCAGAAGAACCTACAAGGCAGAGGGACCATTTCCTTGTCCATGACTTCTAATCAACAATTATTATTTATGAAACAAAGAGACTAAAGGGTTTCCTATTTAAGCTGCCAATTGGTAGAAATTAGGATAAATTATCTTTAAATTTGCTGATGCATTTTATTTGGCAGTGACATTTTATTAATTATTCGACTCAGTTACTTTCAAACCATAAGATATAAGAATAATTTATGATGACAAAGCTCAGCAGACATGAAACAATGCCAACTCATCTCTTCTCCAGACTTTATTCTCTCTTCAAATGCTATTTGTGGGTGTGAGGCATATGGGTCAGTGGATAAAATACATTTCACACAAGCATGAAGAACAAAGTTTGGGTCCCCAGAACCACAAAAAATGATGGGGGGAGGGAATGTTGTCCAGCTTGTAATTATGAAAGAGGAGATAGAGACCTTCAGATCAAGGTGGAAAGCTAGCCTTGTCCATATTGACACATGCTTAGCAAGAGTACATGACTGAGTACATAGAGTGATTGCTGTGATACCCAGTGTCAACCTCTGGCCTCATCACTCAAGTACATCACATGCATGAGCACCAACATCTGCAAATATAGGAAAACATAAAAAAATGTAATGATATTACACATGAAAAATAAATAAATACATTCATACATAATATCCAATATGGCATCATGTTAATAGTGATCATGTCTTCACATGAGTGGTCTTTAAGATATGAAAAATGTACAAGAGAGAATATTAATCATTTTATATTTATTTTTTTCTGTGTAAATGTATGCTGATAATTCCTTCCATTCAATTGTACTTTAGATATATACGTATTAGCATAATTTTAAATAATATGCATTTAAAGTTAAATTTGTACCATAAGTAAATATGGGAAGTAGGCATGAAAAATAAAAGGCGGCTCTTCCTGGAAAGTGACATGAGAGTAAAATATTTTTGAGATCCATGTAAACTTTTAATCCCATCTGCATGTAGATGTCAGGTTTCTCTGCTATTACTTCATTAGAAAGTAGGGGGAAGTTTTTCTCTCTCTGAACGACGTTGTTTATGTGATACACTGAACTGAAATGAATATGGATGAGTCTCTGCTCTTTGTAGAGATCAGAGGGTGATATGAGATGTCATTCAGACACTCTTTTTGCTTTTGAACAGGTTCTCTTTTATTGGTCCAAAGCTCACTGATTTAGTTAGAATGGCTGGCCCATAATCTCCAGGAGTCTATAATTTTCTCCTCAGTTCTGAGAATACAATCATGTACCACAGTGCCTCTCTTTGTATGTGAGTAAATGGAAATTGAACTTGGGTTTTCGTGCTTATTTGGCATATACTGTACTGACAGCCTTTGCCCCATATTATTGGTCATGTTGAGAACCTCTTCCCTTTGTATGTATTTTTGAATACACAGACACACATACAAATGTCATATGTTTTTAAATGAAATTGCAGTTCTTTTTTATAATTTATATTTAATACATATTTAATATATATTAATATATTATATAATATATATTGTATATAATTAATACATAAAATTTATAAATATTATATATATATATATAGCATGGATATTCATTCCTGATAATGAGTCTCATTTTCTTGTTTGTCCTTATCACTTTGATTATTGTTTCTTTGTGAAATTGTTTCACTTTATAGTACATTTATTTATTTGTTTTTGTTTTTATTGTTTTGTAATGTTTTTGCAAAATAAAAAAACCTTGCCATTGTAATATTCTAAAGCACTTTTCCTTTGACTTCTAGTAGCCTTGGTGTTTCAGGTTCTATGTTTACGTTCTGCTAGCTTGAATAAGCTGGTGTCAATGAGATAGGGCTACAGTTCCATGCTTTTGCATGTGGGGACAGAATCTTGTCAACATCTCTTACTAAATACCTTTTCTCATATGCCAATTTCTGATAATCTTTGAGACAAATCACTTGAGTGTAAAAATCATGGCCTACCTTTGAGGGTTGCTATTTTGTTATAGTCACTTATTTCTTTTACCTAAAACTCTTTGTTACTGAGGTGTGTGTGCATATGTGTGTTTATTATATATCCTGTAACTGAAAAAAAATGCCTATTAGTTCTAAAAACTTTAGGATTTTCTGTACATAACATAATATCATTTGCATATAGTAACAAGTATTTTACTTCTAACTTCTAAGTGAAATGTCTTTCTTTTGCTTGATTTTTTTCTAAAATATATAAAATTATAATAAAAACAAAGGCAAATGAAAGTAGGCATCATTTTACTATATATATAAAATATAGATTTGAGATATATTCTTGATTCAAAAGATCCAAAGCCATCTGCTTTGTTCAATTTGTCTAAGAAGGCTTTAGATGTTTTCAGGTTTTGAATTTCCAAACAAATTTTTTTCCTTTGTCCTGATAACTGCCATTGGTATTTTTATAGTGGCTTCATTCATTTTGTAGATAATATTATGTCATAAAGGAGATTTAGCTAATATAAATTCCTCTAACAGAAATATAAGATGAATTTTCACTTTTAGAGTTATATGGGATACTCTGCATGTGAAATGAAAATGTTTTTTGAGACAATTTAGTTCCATACTGATTATTGCTCTACTCATACATGTCAAGAAATATAAACTTTCTAAAATTTGTCACTTGGTAAATGAATTAAAATATAGTATATTTTCTAAATGTAATATCCAGACATAAAAATAATGAATCCCTGTCAGTAGGGAAACATAGGCATAATTGTGAGACTGTTGCATTTGGTAAAATAAGCTAGGCATAAAAACATTATACACCCTCACTTGGGTGTTGATTGGTGTGAAAATAAGGTGAAGAGTGGTCAATGAGTGCATAAAGTTACATTCAGATAACAGTAAGGATTTTTGGTCAGTTACTGATTAGGTTAGTGGTTGTGTGTTTTGGCTTAAATATCAAACATCCCCCATGAATTCATTTTCTGAGACTTTCTTTTCAAAGAATGGGATTTGAGAAGTGGTGAAGTCCCTAATTCTCTCATTTGTTCATAAGAATAGTATCTTGCCATAGTTCCATATGAAAACTGTATTGAGAGGTGTTGAAAAATAGGAGGTAAGTGCATCATTGGAGGAATTACTTCATTGGGAACATACCTTCCTGGGCTCTTCCTGGCATTAGCAGCACCCTGTCTTCCCTTCTTTCATTCCTGATCTCCATTATATGAACTACTCTTTTCCATCCTCCCATCTTTGATGGCCAAACCCTATAAAACTGTGAGTCAAACTAAATTTTCCCTTCTTTTATTTATCTCATTTCATTGTCATGATGATGTAAAGTACAACTTAAATACTACATATAATAAGGTTACATAATTTTTAAAAATTATCAGAGTATTTATCCCATAAAGAGATAATTATTTTATGATATATATTAGATTTTCAACAAGACACAAATATATGCATTGAAAGTATAGCATAATCTCCTGTGAATCTGTATAATTGTATGTGTTATTTTAGGGCTGGGGATATGTAGTTCAGCAGTACAGTACTTGCCTAACAGTTCTGGAATGTCATGGGCCAGTAGAATGACAGTTAGGTTCAGAAACAATGCCCTTCTGTACCTGTATCCTGTACAAGCAAGGGTTAAAGAAATTTCTCTCATGTCAATGAGTCTACTGATTATATCTCAGTCCTCAAAAGCTTATAGTGATTTCTAGGTCTTGATTTGAGATTCAGTGATTGCAAATAAAAAAATACCTGATATGGTTTATTATTATTAGGAGACTTAGCAACTCATGGTCATTTGTTAGCCTTCTCCTGTCAACTACAGATTTGGTTTATCCTCTGATGCTAACTAAGCAAGTAGGAAAAGGATGGAGGAAGGGAAAGAGAGAGGAAGGAAGGAAGGAAGGAAAGGAGGAAGAAGAAAGGAAGAAGGAAGAAAGGACAGGTAATAAAAGGAAGAGACGGGGAAAGAGAAAGTGAAGAAGAGAAACAAAGATGATTGACATGCAGCTTCCTATATATTACCATCATAGTCTTGAAATTTATCATTATGCGCTAAAGCCTAGGAAATTACATTTAATCAATTTCTGATGTAATTTACCTAAGTGTATTTCCATGGATAAATACTGAGAAGTCAGCTTTTATGGAATGAACCCAAGGCCCCTTGTTTCTGCTACAATGCGGTTGTGGACACTGATGAATGCCGCATTAAGTGGTCATTGCAGCAATCTTCAACTTGTTTCTAATCTCAGAGATTAGATGGGAAGATAAACAGTTGGAATAGAAGTCATTCTTGACAGTGCTTTTCAGAGCAGCAGAAGGCAAAGAATTCATGGCTTCTGAATATTTTGACAATCAGGAAGGATCTTGCAGGTGCACTATGGAACAAGATTTCTGCTGTTCTGTTTATATGTTGCTACAGAACTTAGATTGTGGTAGTTATCCTGATGTAGGGTTTAGCTGAGTACCACAGTTTATCTATATTCAGGAAACAAAACACAGGGGAAGGAGAAATATATGTCTATTCTAGAAGAGCTAGGGCTAATTGCATGAGTGAGATTACTGTTTTTAAGTTGATAGCAATGAAGGAGTTAATATATATATGTATATATTATATATGTATATATTATATATGTATATATTTTATATATATATGTGTATATGTATAAATGAAAAAAACAGAGGAATAATGCATGATTTTAATTTAGATTGAGTTACCTATTAATAAGTGCAGGAGCAATATGCAAAGATTTCAGAGACCAGAAGGAAAAATATATTAGCATCAAGATATGGAACAAGAAATCCTGAGAATGGAGAAGGGACTAATTCCTTGCAAACTGAGAATAATACAGATGAAATAAGCTAATTACTGATAATTCAGTATATCACTGACAGCACATAAATTCTTTTGGCAAGGAGTGTAGCCTGAGATATTTTACATGTTTCAATACAGGCCAAAGCCTTTCTACTTTTGAATGGATTTCTGTAAGCATGTGTGTGTTGTAGTAGGGTTTCTCTGTCCCGGGCAGCCAGAGGTCCAGAGACCCACAGACCTGCCGCCCGAGACTGCTTAGTCGCCCACTGCTCAGGCCCCCAGAAATAACTCAGACGCTTCTATTAACTTCATGCTGTTTGGCCTATGGCTCAGGCACATTGCTAGCTAGCTCTTATATCTTAAATCAACCCATCTCTATTAATCTGTCGGCCACGTGGCCCGTGGTTCACCTGTGCTCCTTACATGTTGCTACTTGGGCAGCTTCAGCTCATCTGCCTCTGACTCCGCCCTGCTTCTCCTACCTATGCTTTGATTTCTCCTCCTACTTCTTCTATGGTGCCTGCCATGGCCCAAAACAACTCCTTTATTTAAAGATTGAGATTCCCAGCGTACATAAATGCATTCCCACATCATGTGTGTTCAAATAATTCAGCTTATTATTTGATGTGTTTAAACGAACTGGTACCTAGAATGAGCATTCACGGCCAAGTTCTGATCATCTGATGTAATTATTCTAAGAAAGTGTATCAATTTCTATTAACGCTGTACCATGAACTTGCCCATCGAGATAGAGGAGTGGCATGGAATGGAAGGTTGGGTCATCCTGAGAACTCACACCACCTTTACCTCATTATCTGTATGAATATGATAACCATTTTTCCTTGTAAGGCAGAAATGAGAGAACATATGTCCTACATTTAGAGCACTCTTAAGTATTCAGTGAATATTAATTTTCTGCCTCCACAAATCTGACTCATTATTTCTTCTGTGTTCTTATTCACATGGGACTTTTATTTAATTATCTTGTCAACCACTCTGTGGTTGATTTAAGGTATGTAATACAAGCATCCAGCTATTTTAGCTGAGGCCACATCTATCTCACATTAAGTGATCTTTGAAGCAGCTCTAATGGGAATTGGTCCCTCAGGACCTCCAAGTACCCACATCTGATATCTCCTGGGATGTTGTATCCCAGGATTTGTGACCTATGGATTGCAGTGAGTGATGCAACACAAGACACCTGGCAGTGCCTTGTCTAGAATTTGCAGCAATTCTGGAATAACCTTGATAGAAGCATCACATGAGCTAGAAAGTATACAGGAGCAGCAACAAGAACAGCAAACCCTTAAAGACATACGTAGTAAAATTCTTGAAGACCATGTCTACTCTTTAGATATGTTTTAGTACTAAGACTCAAAGAGTATAATATGTGTCCTCTCCACTGAGACATAAAATATGTTACAGATAAGAGGAATGAGAACTTTTTTTTTGGAAACAAAACTTAGACTTTAGATTCAGATAATCTGGTGACTTTTACTTCATCAGAGACATTAAGAAAACATTTACTTCTAAGCATTGCCTTGTGTGTGAAAGGGAGATTTATGAGGCTTTGACATAGAAAACTGAGATGGATAGTAATTGCAATGCTGAGACTCAGCTGGCAACCATATTTAATTGTTCATGATGCCTTTTGAGTATTAAGTACACATCTGTGGAAGTCACATTTTCTATTTTATCACTCTATTCTGTTTTAAACTACTTTTTGTAAGTGTATAGACAATCACTCAACAGTTTGTGGAGGGAAATGATTTTAAAAGACACAATTTTCTGAATTCTTTGCATTACACTGTACTAAATGTTGGTGCTGAAAACAACAGCTAGAGGTAAACCGTTCTCGGTGTATCTGGATCTGGGCAGACACTGAAGGTCAGCATTGTGCTTTCCCAGAACTGGAATCAACAAGGAATCAGTGAATAGAAATACTTTCCACGCTAGTTCTGCGCGGAAGGCCTACATTATTTCATTAAGAAGTGAAATAGTAAATATTCCTCTACTCTCTACCATCAAAATGGTAAATATCAGAAGCAATGAGTCTCAGAGTACATTTATATCATAGTTGTGTTTCACTTCAATTATAAGCATACATACAGCACCAGGCCATAAAAAAATATCAAAGCTCTTGTGTTCTCCCAGATTTGTGTGCAAATCGAATGCTCCATTTATCTAAGAATGAAGTATATTTGCTGTATGATGACCACCAGTGACTTCACAACTGAGGCTACGTATCTCTCAACAAATGGGGATTATTAGATAGCTAGTTTATACAGGTCTTAGAAAGCTTTGTTAGTTTGCTGTGTGCTATTTGGTAGTTTTTCCTTCGATACTGTTGCACCTGTACTGCTCTGTTCAAACAGCACTAGTTCACATGGAGAGTACCTATTCCATCATTATAATCAAAATATTTAAGGAAAACTTAGAATCATCCCAGTCATGATCACATCTTCACATCTCTAGATACATACCCAGAAGAAGCCATTTTGTACTCATTAGCCAAAATACCTGTCTCCACAGACTTCCGACAACAGTAAGCAATAACATAAATGAAGAGTTAGGTTGTTTTGATGCTTAATGAGCCACTTAGACTTTAAATACACTTGTCATTGTGGAGTCAATTGAGATGGACAGCATGGTAGTATTATTTTTGCTTGGACTGGCTGATAGAAAACACACCGTGAGTTAGTACTACTCATATCTTGACACAAGACATACAGCTCTATATGATACAGTCTTCTCAGGAAGGTACTTCCCTTCAATATTTGTCATATAAAGTAAATGTTGAAAGTCTGGGTCTGTTTCAGTCAGAAAGAAGCAGAGACAAACATTAAAAAGCAGAGTGTTAGAAACTATATATATTTTCAGAGATATGACTGAAATTCACCTAAATGGTTGAGCTTGGTTTTTAAATATATGTGCTGATTGATAAACGCTTGAGCATCCACCTCACTTCAGATGTCATTTGAATTATGTAAGATTTGATCCTAGACTAAAGAGATTTCCCAGCTCATCCTTCAGGAAAGTGAAGATGACTGATAAACAGACTCAATGTCCTCTTTGTGTAGTAATTCCTACATCGAAACCTCAGACCAGTCATCTGAATTCTCTAAAGGCCGTTTACCCTTATGCTTTGAAGAGACATGTGAGATGAGTCTTATTTACATTTTGTCTTTAAAAGTCCTTGGTAAATATCACCCAAGTCCAGTAATAACACTGCTTGTATGCCTTGCTAATACATGAAAATGCACATAGAGTAGTTAGCATAGTTTTGACATTTGAAAAAGTGAGGAGGTAGGAAATGTTATAACAGGGCTTTGACCTATATCTTCACCCATCTAAACAGGTCATGACCTCCAGGACTCCTTGCAAAGAAAGTTTTACTTTGTGTGTAATACAGTCCTTTTGATGCCAGACAGAGATGATGTTGACAAAGAGAATAAAAGTCTTGCTGGTGGAACTTGGGACCTAGTGGCAAAAGCTAGTAAAATGGAATAGACTGCCTTGGTCTCACCAACTCTATTGCAAACCAAAATGACTACTGTTGTTTACAGGGATGGTTGCACAAATTCAGCCTACACCTCTCTCCTAGATTTTCTTTTCTTTAAGAACATTGTGCCAGAGCACTGTCAGAGAAAAATCTTTGGTATTTCTCCCGCGTCAAATTGGAGTAATTTGACACCAAAATCCTTTTACAAATAACTAAAACCCACTGAGTACTGACAATTCCTTCATTTTCTCACATTAACCGTATGGGAAACATGCTATTATCCCCAGGTTTGAGACACACAATGTGAGGTTTTTTTTGTTTGTTTGTTTTGTTTTTTTTCCCCTGATGCCGTGAAGGGACCAGCTGGGATTTTATCTCATATATGATTTCCTGAGATCCCCTGGGTGCAAGTGAAGCTTGAATATACCCCAGTAAGTTATAGTAAACATGGATACCTATAAGGCATTAGAAGAATTCTCATCTGGTTAGCTTAACGTAGGCTGAATCTTGACTCTTAAGTGGGAATTCACGATACCATACTACATGCCTTTAAAATTACCAATGGAATTCCCAGTTGTCTTGTCTTTAAGAGGCAAAAATAGTTACAATGTGAGACAAATGTGACTGTTCCTTCCAGTAATGGCAACACTTGGGAGGCTGAGGAAGAAGACCAATAGTGCCAGGCAACCCTGGGCTACCTAGTTAAATACTGTCCCATAAACTCAAAGGAACTCAATTCCAATCTTTGAATGAGGATCATAGCTGGCTATTTATCTAGCTTTAATATGAAAAATAGCAAATCCAAAAACACATTGAAGAGAATCTCTAACTGCTGTGCAAATGTCATTGTTCTAAGGATGGCCTGACTTACATTAGAATCGGTAGATATTTCTGTGCCATTTTGCTTCAGTGACTCCTGTTTGTGTATGCCTAAAAACTTCTGAGTGATGCTTTCTAAGAAGGTTTTAGCATTTTTTGATAATGATGCATATCCAAAATTTCAACTTCTTTTTAGACTGTTTATCAATTAATTTCAGTGAATATTTTGAGCTTACAAAATTGCTTTGCTTAATGGTAAAATGGCTACAGAATCCACTAAAATCTTCATAATTGCTTCATGTAGTGACCATTCCCACTTTTTTTCTCTCTGTGATGAAAAGAGGCTTTGACTATACTCATGATTTTCATTGGGATCCCACACAATATAGTTTAAGAAATAAGTACCTTGGATATTTGGATCATTTCTAATCTTGGTTAATATCTTTAGTGTAAGGAATTTACTTCCCATTTTGCTATGGTTGGCATTAGTTGTGAGTTGTAAAATGTTGGCCAAATATTCTTTATATTAAGCCAAATATCATACCTCATATTTGCTCCCTTTTTTTCTTATTTTCTTAAATATGCGACAATGTTCTTTCAGTTATGTGTGCATCAAAATAATCTGGAATGTAAAATACAGGTTACTTTACCCACCCTATAATCTGTGATTTGGCAGGTCTGAGATAGACCAGAAACTATATTTTGAACACATTCTTATACATACACCCATGTGTGTATGTCTATAAGCACTCACATGTTGACTAGTTCTATGGCCAAAATGCAGATTAGTGTAGGTGCTATAATGATTGTAAATTTCAGGTAATTTGTTTGGAGGACCATGACATAGTTACTAAAAGACAGGCTATAGATCAGATAGCAACAGTTAATGGCAATGAGGAGGAGAACTGATGGAGGAAATCGTCATATCTTCTCCTGTGTCTACTGTGTCAAATTGACATATAAACGGAATTTATGTTTTATTTTGTTTTTTTCCTTAACATAGATGTTGCTGGGAGACTCACAGTACAATAGGGATAGGGATGGCTTCAGGAAAATGTTAACACTTAGTTTATAAAAAATCCCTGTTCTCTTCCAGGTTTGGCTAGAAGAAAAAAAAATATCATCAATTAATAGAAGCATATAATAATACTTCATACTGCATCAACAAAATATCAGTACCACAAAATACCCTCACAGCCAAAATGGTGGATGGATGGGAAATGAAAATTTAGAAGATGTAGCAAGCAAACCACGAGAAGAGCATATCTAACAGTTACAAGCACTATACAAATCCTTGTGTCAGTAAAGAAAGCAGGACCATAAATATCATTAGAAATATAGGGAGTCTCAAACTATTACAAGGCCTGGAGGACAGAGTTATGTATCTAATAAAATTGTAAGAGCTAGGATTTTGGTTAAATACTTTCAATTTCCATATATTAAATGATGATGTATTCAGGTTCATGAGACAGTAGATGGTACCAGTTCTCACTGGTCTAGAAACAGTCTTCATCACAGGAAATCCATAATGTCCTGAACTTATGCATTTTTTCTGCACATTGTGCTTTCCCTAGCGTTTACTGCCTAGGTTCTTCACCTTACAAACATGAGAAATATCCAACCCTAGATGAAGAATTGTAAACATTGTTATTATCTAATAATATTTCCTCTGCGTAGAATTTTAGCCCCCAAATGATATATTATGGCTCCTGAAGCACAATTAAAATCCAGCCCCAGACCTGAGAGTGGTATGTTAGGCAGACTCATAGTACCATCCACAGTTAGTTGATTTTTCTGTCACATAAAACTAATTTTAAAAATAGCTTTAAATACAATAATAATCTTCTAATTAAGAAGCCACCTATTAAATTTGATTCTATTGATAAACTGATGAAATGAATACAAATTAAAAGATTAATATAATTAATTAAATGAGCTGCCCCAACTTTACTTTGGCATTATTTAAAATTTAATTGCTACATTACAATTTCGGTGTTGGTTTTGGACATTCTATCATATGGCTTATTGCCCATGAGCAGTTTCTATGAACTTGTAATTTAAGATTTTTATGTTCCTTGGATATAAAAAATCAATTATAATGATGCTAATATTTTGAAATAAAACCAGAGTTTGCCCTTATTTTTCTGGAAAGTATCTCATGGAGATATGTGGTATAGAAAAAAGCCTAATACTCAGGCTTGTAGTATATGGTCAACAGTTTTTAAGCTGATTTTTTTCAAGCTGGTTAATTAGCAGTCAGTTCATTAAAGAACTATATTTTCTACTTAATCTTTTAATATGCTTGGGATATAGGTGTGAAAAATCCTGCTCGACAGTCTACTTCTGAATCTCTTCTTAAGTCTAATGTTTTGAATTGTCCCATAGTACATTTAAAATGGGATAGAGTAGGTCCTCCCCTCTATTTAAATTTGGTATAGTTTACTTGAGTTAGATAGACCAGATGTATTCACCAGATATCCCTTTGCCTAAGAACGGACAAGACTGTTTTCAGGGTGGTAAGCTGTACCTGTCTGTCCACATTCTCTTTTTCAGGAATTCTGGATTAGTTAATAGTCCAAGTATCTAAGCAAACTCACATAGGCAGCACTCATCAGCTTCTGGACATTCTTCCTGTAGGTGTCTTCTCTAATGAGTCACTATTGGAGCCATAGTCAATTGGCTGGCAAATATTCTGATTAGTGCAACTTCTTAGATGATAAAAAATGAAAAGTACCCAATACTACATCCCAGCCCTAACTCCAGAACGTGGCCACCCTCAAGGCCCCATGGGCATGTCAAGTTCTGCTGGCTATGAAGAAACCATTAGAATCTGGACTATCGCATGATTGTTTAAGTGATCATCTCCTTATTATTAGGCCAGCCACATGCTAAATTTTAGAAACTAGTAAAGCCTAGGCCCAAGACCTTTTCTGTTTGAAACACTGTGTGCGTCAAAATAATGCCAGAGATAGAAAAATGGAAAGAGAAATCTAACAACTTGTTTCTGCAGTAATTTTGTTTTTAAAAAAGGGAATTTTGATGAAAGCTGAGCCTTGTTTAAGGGAGGGGAGAAGAAAATGACAAAGCAATCACATACAGAAAGCCTGAATAGGATTTTCAATCTTTTCGTGCAGAACCCAGCACAAGTGTATGTTAAGGATCAAAAGTATGAAATGTTCAGGAAACAAGTGCAAAATTCAGCTTAAATGGACGAAAGCCATGAAAAGGAACAGAGGGACAGTGGTATATAGGGGACAGAGCACTAAGACTTATACATGTAACTCCTTCCACACTGTACTGCATCAGATTTTGGGGACTCCTTACAACCGAAGTCATAGTACGCTTTAGATGAAATAACTGAAGATAACGTTTTTTACTTTGCTCTTCTTTTAATGAGGTAAAGGATGTTGCTTTCTCACCATAGAAACCGTATTCAGAAGAGCACACAAGGAGATGTAATGGACTGAGGAATCAAACTTCAGTGCTTGTCTTTCTAGGTTCTTACCTTTGTCTCTCAAACAATCTCCATCTCCCTTGTCACTTGATATCACCTCTGCGGGCTGTTTTTTCACAGTGGTTTGAAATTTTAAGACAATGACATTTAAATTGCCTGTAAAATTTATTATTAAAGATTTCCCCATAACCTTAATAGATAAAATTTGTAAAGTGTGTCTCGATTTTTTTTTTCCTAGCTTACTTCACTACAATGGTGTGATGGGCACTGGATAGCATCTCCTGACCTTTAGTGGACACTGATCATAAAGGAAAGCAACTTAGTGGTTTGCTTCAGCAAATTGATCCTATATGAGGCATTAAATCTCAATCCTATTTCAAACTTCACCTCCACTCCATTGAAACACAACCTAAATTCTTCATATTAGCTGTGGGAATTTTATCAAGTGGTTGAGTTCTTGTTGACATTTCTCATTTATAATAGGTAAGATTTTAGTAGCATATTATTTTGGAAACCACTAAGAATAGGTAGATTGTGTGGGGGCATGTGATAAATCTCTCTGCAGTTAAAAACAGTTGCCGGTCTTTCCAGGGTCCTGGGTTTGATTCCTTGCATTTATTTGCAGTTTGCTATCACTTGTAATTCTAGTTCCAGGTAACTGACACCCTCTTCTGACATCTACAGATGTCTACACACATTTCATGCACACACGCACACACACTCACATAAAATAAATAAACATTTTTTTTTAAAAAAAAATAAGTACATTGTGAATGAGGGACAGCAAACTTCTTAAAAAATAAGGCAGTAAATATTTTAGTCTTTATAAATTATAAAATATTTGTTGTAACTACTCAGTTCTTCCATGGGACCATGAAAGCATCCATGGGCATATAGTAGATGAGTGTTTGGAAGAATGCACACCCACCACACCAAATATGTTCTGAAGACCTTTAAAGTAGTCTTTCTAAATATTATACAATTTTACTTTCATATGCTCTAATATTAGTAGCTAATTCATTCAGTATGGAATGTTATTAACTATAAATATCCTATGCTTGATAACTTTAAGATAGTTTTTTAGTCTCTTCTTTATAGGCAAATAAAAATGAGTTCTAGTGAGGTTAAATCAATTTGACCAAACAGCAGGACGGTGGCAGAGGCAAGGAGGGGATTTATACACTTGGCTCTGCATTCATCTCTTATTCTGAGTTAACTGCATTTATAATAAAAGGGCTGCTCTGTGATAACAAGTGCAGATCTGGAGTCAAAAGCCAGTAACATGAGTGATCTTGACAAGCCATGAATTGTCTTTGCACCTCAGCTGTGTCTTTATTAAATCATGATTCTCTTTCACAATTTAGTGTTGTTAAGTCAAGGATCTAATGTATGTGGAAGAATTTTATAAAGACTACTATGATTATTAATTAATATCTTTACTGAGTACAAACTACTGTTTTGATTTTGTAGTGGAAAAATAAAATGAACTAATTAAACATCATTCACTTAATTTACATATAATTTTAACAGTGATAACATTTAAAAATCAATAGATTTGAGTTTCACAGTATGTTATGAACTGTGACCTCACTTTTACTCACTGTACCCTAAAGCTTATTCCTCCTGCCAAGTAGAGATACCCTATCTTCCTTAATTTTATTGCCGTGATAAGACACTATAACCATGGCAACTTACAAAGAGTTTATTCTATGATTACAGTTTCAGAAGGTTGGAATCAATGACCATTATGGCAGGAATTGTGGTAGCAGGTAGGCAGCATGGAACTTAGAGCAGTAGCTGAGAGCTAAAATCTCAAACTTCAAGCAAGAAGCAGAGAGGACTTACTAGGAATGGCATAGGCTTTTCAAAACCAAAGCCAATCCCCAAGTACATACCTCCTCCAACAAGGCCATATCTGCTAATCTTATATTTTTCCTAAATGGTTCCACTAGCTATAGCTCAAGTATTAAAATATATGAGCCTATAGGGCCTATTTAAATTTTAACCACCATGTGCACATTTTTGCCAGCATTACCTCTGTACCCACCCAATCCCAAGCCAAGGATGGCCACCATTGTACTATGAGAGCCTAAGAAATCTGCTTTGCTTGGTTCATTTATGCTTAACCTATAAGCAACAGCATGTGTTTCTTGTATTTTTGTGCTTTGCTAATTTCATGAAGTGTAATATCCTCCAGGGTTTTCTATGGTTCCTCAACTGAAAAAAATTCTTTCCCTCTAAATGCTATCCACCGTTCTATTGTGATTACATGTATGTATTTAAATTGTTTCTTATTCTTTTATTAGGTAAATGACACTGGTTACTTTCCTACTTTAGATATTGTTGAGAGTGATAAAAATAAAGCAGAGAGAATAGATCATTTTCTAACATAGAGATTGCAGTTGATATTTATATAGCCTAAGATGGGATTATTGCTGCATATATAAGTTTTATTTTTATTTTTATTTTTGAGGAATAATGTTTCTCAACTGCTAGTGGTCCTTTCTTATGGGACCTAAAATACTGTCTCCCATCCTCTGAATTATAGCCATTCAAACAGACATGAAGTAATATCTTATTATTTTAGTCTATGCCACTTGATAAGTAGCAATGTCTGTGCATTTTTCATTCACACATTTATTTACATCTCATTTTGAGAAATACCTATTTAGTCCTCTACACATTGCTAACAAGTTTTTTTTTTTACATTTCTTATATTTTCCCAATTTTACTAGATGTATGGCCTTTAAATATTTTCTATCAGTTCATTGGTTGTTCTGTTTGTTTTGTTAAGCGTATTATTTCTGTGAACAATATTTTATTGATACAATTCAACGTATCTAGTTTTTCTAGAAAAATGGTTCTCTTTCACAATTTAATTTTTTAAATCAGGGAAATAATGTATGTATAAATTATATTATTTGTTGTGAAATATTTTCTGTAAGTAGAATAAGCGGCATAGTTTTATTTATATCATTTTGGTAGTGTATTCATTATATAACAATGATGTAATTTATTGCGAATTGGTGTTGCTATTTGTAGTTTTAGTTTTTTAACACTTTTTTGGTAGAGTAATTATTTTTTCTATTTCCCCAATTTGGTACTGTAGTTCTCTTTAATTCTCTCTCTCTCTCTCTCTCTCTCTCTCTCTCTCTCTCTCTCTGTGTGTGTGTGTGTGTGTGTGTGTGTGTGTGTGTGTGTGTGTGTGTGTGCGCGCACATATAAGTTTATAATCCAGTTTAAATAGACTTTTGTACATGTTGTTTCTAACAAGTCTAGTTTTATTCTTTTGTAAGTAGATATTTAGTTTTCTCATCACTTATTGAAGAGATCTTTTGTGATATTTGCTCTTGGCATAACTGTCAGTGGCAAGTGACAGGACATTTGTTGGTTTATGTCTATATTTTCTGTCCTGTTTTATTGGCCTAGAAAATCTACTTATTGTGTTAGATGCATTGTTTTAGCTTCTTTCTAAACTAAACTAATTTAGCTTGAAATGAGTTAATATGATATCTTAAACTTTGCTTTCTGCTTGGTCTTTCTGGCTGTTACAGGACTTCTTTGCTTACTGTCTTAGTTGGGGTTTCTATTGCTATGAAGAGAAAACATGACCACTTTTATAAAGAAAACATTGAATTGAGGTTGCATGCTTACAGTTTCAGAAGTTCACTTGATTATCAACATGAAGGAGGGCATGGTGATGGCATGGAGGCAGATGTGGTGCTGTAGGAATAGCTGAGAGTCTTATATCTTGCAGGCAACAGGAAGTTGACTGACCCAGTGGACAGTATTGCAAGCATAAGAACCACAATGCCTACCCCACAGCGACATTCTTCCTCCATCAAGGCCATAACCACTTCAAAAAGCCATACTTCCTAATAGTGCTTCTACCTATGAGATTAGAGGGGCTAATTACATCCACACTACCACAGTTATGTTTATGATTTGGGATTGGATTCCAATTTTGTAAATAAATGACATTGAAACTATATATGGCATTATGGAATCTGTAAATTTATTTTTATAATATGGAATGTTCAAAGCATCAATTCTAATCAATGAGAATTATTGTTTACTTATTTGTGTCATCATTAAGTTATTTTATGTTATTCTACACACTGTTTTGTTTTTCAGCAACTTGTGCTATTTGTTGTGAAATATTTTGTGTAGGTAGAATTAGTGGCATAACTTTATTTATATAATTTTGATAATGTGTTTATTATATAAAAACAACACAATTTATCACAAATTGGTGTTTCTATTTGCAGCTTTAACTTTTTAACTTATTTTCTGGTATAGTAATTGATATTTCTGGGACCATACTGTTAGCACATGAGAGTTTCACTGTTGCCTTTCCTAGCTGAATGACTTATTCCCATGCATTTTCTGATCCTTCTTACATGCTTCTCTGCTATGATACATAAGAAGTTGAATAAAATAAGGAATTACAGAGGAATCTAGTACCTTGTAGGAGAACCCTAAACTGACGATTGGATACCCATCAGCTTTTGTGTTTTTCTATCAGAGTATATTTTTTCTCCGTTCAGCCAGTTCCTTTCAATATAGAAGTAGAAGAGTTAAGGGTCACATAAGATTAGATTTCCTTCATAACATCTCATTGTCAAGTTAAACCAGACTAACTTTCTCTGTTCATCTGCTTCTTCAACATAACTATGATATATTCCTTAGAACTAAGACTGAAGCTTGGGTGTTGGTGGTTATTATATTAATGGAGTGTCATTACCCTCTCCTCTGTCCTCTGCTTTAATATAATTATGAAAGAGACATAAAGACACACTATAATAATTGTTCTTTGGGCATCAGGCTTTACTAGTTTTCATATGGCTCTGTGCAAATGCTAATTACAATTATATCACAATAATGAGTGAACGGTTTAATGGTAACATATGCCTGCTAATTTGGTGTGTTATTTGTGGTGTCTGACTGGGGCCTAAAATCAAAGGCAGTGGCAGAGGGGGCTTGTTCGGTACATCAGCCTTCTATGCTTTGTTGAATGAGGCCTGCTTTGAGTTCATTTTAAAATTATTTGGCCTTACATTTAATTAAAATAATGTCTAGTGAATCAGAGTCCCACTGCTTAATTGAATGTGTGTGTAAATACATTCGTTTTAAATCCTTTGTTTACATTTTTATGATTACAGAAACAGTTAAAGCTCAATATAAAACATGCAATAATGTAGAAATGTTTAGGAAACAAGAGCCTGGAAGCTGTGGTCATCCTGTATACCTATGTGTACTCCTTTTACTGTAAAAACTCTTATTTTCTGAGGTACAGACCATTTATTTGCGACTGTCCATTTAGAGAGACAGAGCAAGTGCTGACCTGGATGATGCCCTACCTTCTCTTCCTCGTGCTCTCATACATTCTCTGCTTCTGAAAGACATGAGCCCTGCTCGCCCCCATCTCTGGTGTGTATTCAAGCTGCCTTCTATTAATTTGAAATAAAACACTTGAAGGTCAAATTGGGAATAAAATCACTTCCTATTTATATAAGTTGTTGAGAAATTCATTTTCTTCTGAAATGTTCATTGTGTGTGTCTCTCTCTCTCGAGTGTCAAGCCACAGGTCTTAGCTCCTCTCCAGGTGAGCTGAGTGGCTACGTCACAGGACCCCCTATGCTCGGCCTCTGATCTGAAAACCATAGGCTGGAATGCAAGTTCTCAGTAGTGAGGGATTGTGTGATGTTGTCTATATAAAGATCATGGCAATAGTCCAATACATAGAATCTGATACCCTGTCTCCCCTCCCTTCTCCAGTGCCAATTCACTATCCCATTCATACTGCAGCCATATTCTATGAAGTTTTCTGTTACAAATACCAATACCAATTTACATTAATATAGTCAGTGATATAAATATCCTAAAATTGATTTTAATATAAACATTTCAGAAGTAAGTTTTGAAGAGCAGCCAAGTGAAATCCCAGGCATAGAGAGTTTAGTGTGCATCTCCGCTGTGCGACTTTAGACATTCTGTCTACCTTCCAGAGTATTTGGGTAGGAGATCCCTGGGCTTGCCATAAAAGAGGTATATTTAGCAGTGTTGGTTTCTTTCATAGTTTGTTAACTATTTAACAGTTGGTAATAATATAGGTGAGATTATTAACATTCAGTTTCAATGTAAGTATATTTTGAAAACATCAATTATTATTAATACACCATAAAAATAACTATTCAGAACTTAAAAAGTTGTTCATACATGGCGTTACTATGGCAGCAACGGAGCTTATATACTTTAAGTTCCTGCTTTAATATTTTAAAAAATACTTTGTCACTGCATCAGTGGCAACCCTATGTAGAACAAAAAATGGTGATTTAATGGTCATTATGAAATTGTTCAACATCCTCATCATTTGTTTGGGGAAACATTGACTTTGGTTTTCTTTATGTATGCTACTGGACATTGCTAAGCTCCTTTAAAGCAGACTGTGTTTACAAGTGAAAGATATAAATATGATCCCCTATTTCCATCTATCACTCAGAAATAATGGGGAATATTTCAATTCAAAATTTAAGGCCAAATGTAACTCAAGTGTGAGCTGAGTAATAGCTGTCTTGCAATGAAAGAAGGTTATTTCTTTTGCCTTTATCCAAACAGTAATTTGAAAGTATAAAAAGCTACTTAATAGTGACAGATCATCTCCTAGAGAAACCATTCATTTTGTAGTGCAAAATGAGCCAAAGAAATGGATTGTTGACTGTTAAATAACCATAATCACAAGTTTTCTTTTTGTACTTTTTTTTTATTTTTGTAAATGATAAATACTAAAGTCTCATTAATAGTGGGTTAGAAGTTTATATGTAAGCAAATCTATTTTTATAATAGTAGCTATTCATAAATTAATTCTAAACCCATAAGAAATATTGAATATTTTCTGAGAAGGATACTAAGAGCCTGGACAGAAGGAAACAGGGAGCAGAATAGAGGTAGAAGACAGAATATACATCTTTCAGTTTTATACTGCATTTCATGTGCTTTATTGAATATAACCCAAGAATTATCAAGACTTTTTGAATGGCAAAGAACCTGGAACTGTTTATTTCAAGGAACTAAGGTAAACCAAAATATGACTGTTGAAAAATAATAGCAAAAATCAACAATAAAATGATTCCTAAAAAACATTCTGATATACTGATAAATGAATGTTGTGCTTAATCATCATCAGAGAAACTTCTTTCTCCAGCAGGTAAGAACATACAAAGACCCACAACCAGACATTATACAAACAATGAAAGCCCTTAATGAGATATCACTATCAAATTCCTCCTCTTAGGGCTCAGAGCAGCTGTGATAAAGATGAAATAATTAAAAGTAGAAGTCAATACGATTTCCACTAAAGGGTTTCTCTCTAGTCGGTTTGTATAGGAACCTGGCTTAATACTGCTTATTTACTTTTAAAATGTTCAATTTAACATAAGAGAAATGTTTATAATTTCTCAGACTTTTTTAATGCTGAAATTAATTAATACATATTGGCCTTCTTGTTGATTTTAAATAGTGTCCAATAAGCACATGCATTAAACCCACCTTACAGCTTCTATAGGTTTAATGTCCCAGGTAGTATTCTATGATGCATGTGTAGTATGAATGTGTTGTCGATGTGTCTGTGATTATAGAGATTCTAAAATGTATATGACTGAAGGGGGCTGAGGACAAATGTGGTGATATACTGTTTGTAATCTAACAAAGATTGCAGGAAAAGGCAGAGTTGGCTATAGTGGTCAGGCAGTGGTGGCACACACCTTTAATCCTAGCCCTTGGGAAGCAGAGACAGAGATTTGTCTGGATCTCTGTGAGTTCAAGGCCACACTGCACAACAAGAAATCAATCCAGTCTAAAGAAACAGAGCCAGGCAGTGGTGGCACAAAACTTAATCCCAGCCCTAGGAAGGTTGAGACAGGAATGATGTGGCTTGGCAGAGAAAAGAGTATAAAATGGGAGGAGACAGGAGTTAGGCCTTGCCCTTCCCTGGCCTTTTGACTGAGGACTCAGATGCATTTAGTGTGAGGATTCTTGGAGACAGCATCTTCCATTGTTTGGCCCAAGGATTCAGTAATGTTGAGAAGTTTTTCCAGGGGCTTGTTCTTTTTTTAAAAAAAAAAAATTATATATAATTTTCATTAAAAATGTCATCTCCATCAATGTATCCCCCTGTTCTCTCTCCCCTCCCTCTCCAATCCCTCCCAGCCAGCCCTCAGCCCATCCACTAGGCCCCTCCTCCAAAAGGCATGAAGTCCCATGGTGGGCCAGCCTAAACTGCACATTCACACCAGGCACATCTGATTCACTCATCCCAAGTCAATGTTGGACTGGGTGCTCCTCTATATGGAATAGGCTCCAAGAACAGGAACACAGTCTGACTCCACCCGTAGTGACTCCACACACTCATGGCAATTAAAGGCCACCTACCACCAGAGGGCCAAGCCCCCTCTCTAGATGGATTTCCAATGGCAATTCCCAATTCAGTGAGCTCCCCAGGCTCCTCTAATCTTATAGCTGGTTACCCCAATATCTGGCTCTGGCTTTTTATTATAAAAACAATTAGGATTCCTGCAACAGACAGGATAAAAGAAGAAGTAGGAAAAAGAGAGAAAATCGGTTAAGTAATACTTGTTTAGGGGTAGGAAGATGGTTCAGTGAGTAAGTGTTTGCCTAATAAGCATGAGGATCTGAGTTTGAATGCCTAGTACCAATATGAAAGTCAGGCACCGTGTTACATATTATCAACCCCGACTTGATGGAGAGACAGCAGCATCCTTGGAGCTTAATGGCAAGCAAGTCTCTCTAAATCAGAAAGCTTTAGGCTCAGTGAAAGACTGCCCCAAAGAATTAAGCTGGAGAGTGAGAGGAAGCCATCCAATCTTCACTTCTGGATTCCATACTTATGCACACACACTTGTCTGCACCTATTTGCACAAATGTGCACACATGAACATTTTTACATACACATTCCAAACACACATATTAACAAATGAAAAATTATCTATTTGAATAATTGAGAGGTCTATTCTTGTCTTGGTTTGGTCTTTTATATATATATTAAGAAAGACTATTTTTTCATCTAGCTCTGCTCCCCCTCCCTTCCCTCCTCCCAGTCCTTCTCAGTCCTCCCTAAGCCTATCCCTCCTCCATACCCAGATCAGTCCTCCTAAGCCTATCCCTACTCCATACCCAGATCAGTCCTCCCTAAGCCTATCCCTCCTCCATACCCAGATCAGTCCTCCCTAAGCCTATCCCTACTCATACCCAGATCAGTCCTCCCTAAGCCTATCCCTACTCCATAGCCAGATCTATGCCCAAGAAGGGTAAGGAGTTCCAAGGTGGGCAAATCAGTCTGGCATTTCCAGTTGAGGTAGATCCCAGTCCCTCCCCCAGTATTAAGGCTGAGTAAGGTGTTCCCCTGTAGGGAATGGGCTCCGAGATGTCAGTTCATGCACCAGGAACATATTCTGATCCTACTGAAAGAGGCTTCACAAACGGCCCACACTATTTGACAGTCTTCTATTCTTCAGTGAGTTTTTCAACAACTGAGTCTGTATAAGAACATGGATCATTTGAAAGTAGGAGTTCTGTAGATTTATTGTCAGTCAGAGTTTATCTTTCATTGTTCTGATGCCATCCTTTTCAGGTTTTATACAATTTCTTCACAAATATGTAAAATACTATTGAAGTCTGTGAGATGTAGCCTGCTGTTTCTATGGGAATTATGCCATCCATAGTTATTCTCCCCTAACTAAAGTGTCTATTTTATAGATTTATCCTTAATGCTAATCATTTTCACAATGTGATGCAAACTCCCTGGAAATTGGTTTACTCACTCATACTTTCCATTCATGTGCAGATGCAAATAATAGATGACAAGAATTACAGTCCAGCACTTAAAATGTTGCATGAGAAGCAAGGGATTGGCGGAGGGGGGGGGAGCCTTTGTGTGTGTGTACAGTGTTTTATATTTTCTCAATGCTTCAGATTTTATTTTCCTTGAAATCTGGAGGAAAACAAAACAAGACAACAATGTAAAACACTAGAAAGGCTAAGGATGAAAAGCCCAGAATTTGATTTAGCCTACCAATGAGGAGTCTTCCATGAAGACTGAAGGGTTCAGAATGCAATTACTTACTAGAAAGTGGCTAACTTCAGAGGCTCAGAAGCAAGAACAGTTGCAAAGCTGCCTTTGACATGTGTAGCAATCATTAACAGTCAGCAAATTAGTCTGACCTGTCACTATGCACTCTACTGACTGTTCCAGCCTGTCACCATCCCAGTATCCTTCAAGCATCCCTAATCCTCCAATTGTGTGAAGTTACCTAAACTGAGCTCTGGGTGACAAGGCTCCGTAAATAATTCCCCCTCTGTATGCCAGAACCTTTTCTGTTTGCCCATCTATGAATTGTCTTTAAGATTTATTTTCAGAAGCATTTTCTTCCCTTCTCTTCTGGCTTTCATCATGACTAGAGCCCTCCAGTGTTCTTAGTACTCTGAGCGCTTTATATTCATAGTTCTTTGTAAGGAACATCATAAAGATTCCAAAGTTTCTCTGCTCCTCAGATCAATTGGTTATACTTCAGAAACTGAAAGCATATCTTTTCATTCTTTTGCTAATTTATATTTATAATTCTCATAACATCTGGTACCATCTTTGACACAGAGCTGTAGCTGATATATTTAACTGGGTATATTTGGTGGGAAAGAATGCATACCCCCAAAATTTAGTATTTAGGGTTATTTTAAATGACACAAATATTGTTTTATGTCGACAGATTTTGTGATTTGTCTCCTTTTACTAATATGAATTATCTTTGTCTGCGAAACTTGGTAAAGAAGAGCCTACTCACAGTCTGGTGTTTCAGTGGCATGACACTGACTCATCTTACCATGGTCAGGCTAGTGACTTTCTGGAGAGATTGCAGCATAATGTTGACGGTATCTGTGAGACAAAGATGTTATGCTTCACAAATGGAAGCTCAAGAGACCTTATGCCAGCCAGAGAGAAATTGGGGTCTGGCTACTCTTTGAATTCCTTCCTAGTTTAGCATCCCAGTGACCTCCCATTAAGTATCACCTCTTAAATGGTTACAACCCCTCACTAACACCACATGAGGCCTAAGCACTCTTTCTGAGGCTTAGGGGGAGAGACTTAAGACATACCCAAGAGACAAAATGTGGGAAGGGTTGGAAATGAAAATAAAAACAGATTTATTACTCTTCTGAAGGACCCCAAAAACAAAGACACAATTTATTCAAATAAAGCTGCATATGAACGCAATCTTCAGGTTACCTAGAACAGGTCCTAGGGATAGTGTGAGGGGAAAGCCTCTAAATTCTTTCACTTAGTGGCAGTGGTAAGCCTTATAAAATAAGAAGCACATCATCTAGTCTTAGAGTATCAACAGGTTGTGTATAGTTCCCTTAGATAGACATTTATTAACCTCCTAGGGCCCTCAATAAGCTAAGATTTGAGTTTTCTCACACATCGACAAATTTGAACTTTATTAACCTTTAAAAAGCAATTTAGAAAGCAAACTGTATGTTACCTTTGTAATCACCTAAGGCTCATCTAAATATCTTGTGCTGGAGATAACACCAAAGGAGTCCATTATTCAGGCCCATCTACTTT
This sequence comes from Phyllotis vaccarum, assembly GCA_033318265.1. Lineage (NCBI taxonomy): Eukaryota > Metazoa > Chordata > Mammalia > Rodentia > Cricetidae > Phyllotis > Phyllotis vaccarum. The sequence goes on along the minus strand of JARWLC010000009.1, from coordinate 98,486,611 downwards.
CCCTAGCGACATTGATAGTACATAGTTCCAGTGGAGTGGAAAAGGCCGTGAGTTCAGGCTAGATGAAGCCATTTTTAAAATGTATTCATGAGAAGGTACAAACAATGACCAGACTGGAGATTCTGAAAATTGCTGAATCAAGTGACAGAACAATAAATACATTTTAGTTACTTTCATAGCCTCAAATATGTGAAAGTTCTTGCACACAGCTGTGCCATATAGTGGAGTCTGAGGAGCATTCAGCATGAGGCACTTTATCATTTGTATCTGAACAAACTAACTAGGGAATGAGTCAACAAATGAGAAGAAACTTGATATCATCGGAATCCCACAAAAAAGAGTGGTGCATTAGCTACTCACTAAATATGAAGTTTCTTTAATATGGGGATCAAGAAAGGTGTTTTACAGGTATTGACCTTGTTTACGGTCTGCTTCTGTATCCTGTTCTGGAAGGGAGCCCAATTTTTTTCTTCATCCTTAGAACTTTTCTAGCTCACTGGATGAGATAGTTTGGATTTCTCAATTTTTTTTTTCTGAAAATACTGAAGTCACAAGCATAGAGAAAGAATGTGCCTATGGGGCTTCAGAAATCAATTATTCAGCTCTTAATTGCAGAACAATGATATGTTATAGAGAAAACACCCTTTTCCGAGTTTGTGTGGATAAAATAACACAGATTCTGGCTCCTGACATTAATGGTCATGCAATCTTATTTTAAACACAAAAATGTTTATCCTAGTGAAGTGCTCCATAAAATAACAGAAAGCCATCAACCACGTTTCTTTCCTCTACACTTTCATCAACCTAGAATTTCAAAAGTAGTGTCTGTGCTTTCCTCACATACTTGACTAGAAGGCATCTTTTTTTTTTTTTTTTTCCAGATTATATTGAATAGTCAGATCTGAGAAGTGAGTTGAATTTGAATTTGATGCATTCATTGGCCAGTAAATAGAGTTGCTATATGTCGGTTTCTGGTCTGTCTCCTTGAAAGTCGGTTCTCTTTCCAACTAGCTTTCACTGACTTTCAGTATCAGACATGTTGTCACAGAGTCCTTAGCTTCTGCCTCACATTGCCTGAATAATGATCCCAGCTTCCTTCTAGGAGGAAATGATATCAAGTACAATTAGCTCAGTTAGCAATTCTAGATCACTCTGTGTTTCAGTAAATCCAATGAGTTTTCCCGGGGCATGCCAGCATGGGAAAGCTGACCCTACCACATGACTTCTTAGATTAACGTAATCCAATATGTTGATTCTTATATAAGTATACATAACAGCTAGAAGGACACTGTGGCCTCTCACTTTTGAATATTTCCTATATCACTGATGGAAACTTTAAAAGAATTCCAGGAATCTTACGGTAGGGGAGAAACTTCCTGAAGGGAATAGAATAAAAAGCTTTGTTTAACCAAGATGAACTTTGATCATTAAGTAAAAGAGAAAAGACTTGCTTTCCGAAGCTGAAGACTTACTTTGATCCCATCCTCCATAATTTACTTCTATTCATCACTTTGGAATGAGAGCATTTCCTGTTTACCATTGTATAGGCGGAGTAAATGACATTCTTTAAAACAAGAACAACAACAACAAAAAAAAAAAACCAAAAAAAAAAAAAAAAAAAAAACCCTGAGCTCTAAACTGAGACTTTGTCTTCAGACCTAATGGTGGAATGGTTAAGACTATGAGGACTTTTCAGAATGGCTTAGATGTATCTTACATTATGAGATTGACATGAATTTTGGGAGGCGAGGAAAAGATTATTAAAACGGAAGATGAAATGTCATAGGAATACATGTTCAAGGCTATCTACCTAGTTGACTGTGGTACTTTATTAAATGATTGAAGCTTTAGGAACTGAAGCCTCACAGGAAAATCTGGATTCTGCATGGTTGGTATCCTTTGGAACTGCTCTTTTTACAAGGTTATGTCGTGTGTGTTCTGCTTACATCCAATCAAGAAATTAGCTGTTTATTCTATCACATGCCCATGCCACAATGATGTCTCAACACAGACTCAAAATACCACAGTTTACAATTCTAATTTACATTCTGTTTATACTTCATGTAACTAATTTTGAACATAGTATATTCAAGTTATATGACAGAATTCTAGATTTTGTTATTTGTACATAAAACCAATTTTAAGCTAAATATGCAATATGTAAGCTATAATTTTACCTGTTTTGCACTCAAGTATGTTATTATTCTTAAGCTATTCTCTTGGCAAACTAACAAAACTCAGAACAGTTTGAAAATTATTTTTCTATAGTCTAATTTCAGGGATTTCATTGAATAGATATTACTGTTTGCTAACAAGCTCAATAGGCACTAGACTTTCTTATTGTTAATTAGAGCTATTTTAAATTTTACAACAGGTAGCTTATCAATAAGTTCCACAGATTTATTTTTTTTTTTTTGTTTTTTTTGTTTGTTTGTTTATTTGTTTTTTTAATTGAGATAGCTTTACGTTTTTTTCTCAAAATTTCTTAATGAGTAAAGAGCACTAAAATGTTCTCTATCATAAGTATGTTTTTCCTTTACAGTAATTTATTTCTTAGATATTTATAGCTGTCAGCTTCTCATCAGACAGAGAAGTGACCCAAACAACTTAACACTACCAAATTCTCACATTTTTACAGTAATCCAAAAGAAAATAATTCACACAAAAAAATGAGGATCTTTTTCACTGAAATTGAAATAATTCTTGTAATTGCAAATAATTTCAAATCAAAGGCTTTTGGTAAAAGAAAGTATGTCTCCCCAACACTTGGGGTCAAGGATTCACCTTGTTAATTGTTTCTTTGCTGCTTGGTTTCATTCTTTTTTTTCTTTCTATTTTCTACACTTTCTGATACCCTTTGGGAAAAATTATGTTTTCTTTTTACTTATTTTTCTCTTATAAAATAATTCTGTGTCACCTTCTATGTCCACTCCTTCTAGATCCCCTCACATTCCTTCTCCCAGATTTATTCTTCTTCATAGGCCTCCCAGGGATATCAACTGAACACTGCACAATGAGAGTAGGCACAAACCCTCACATCAAGGCTGGATGAGACAACCTATTAGGAGGAAAAGAGTCCCAAGAGCAGAGAACAGAGTCAGAGACAGCCCTCGCTCCTGCATACTCTTCAAGCTAACTAACCTCAATATGTTTGTAGAGGACCTATGACAGGCCCACAGAGCTCTGTGATTGTGATGGCTGCTTCAGTCTCTGTGAGTCCCTATGATCCCTGCTTAGTTAATTCTGTGGTCCATGCTAGCCCAGTGTCCTCATCCCCTTCTGGCTCCTACAGATTTTTCTCCTTTTGTGCAGGGTGCCCTGAGCTCTGACAAATGTCTGGGTGTGGTTTCTACTATTGCTTCTTCTATCTGCTGCAGGAGGAAGCCTCTTTGATGAATACAGGGCTAGGCACTGATTTGTGAGTATAGTAGAATATCATTAGAAATCATTTCATTCTCTCTCTCGCTCTCTGTCTCTTGCTCTCTCTGTCTCTGTCTCTCTTCTAGTCATGTTTAGTTTAAGATCTCTACATCTCTGGGCCATCCTGATTTTTGTTCCTTATTCCTGGCCATCAAGGAGGCAGTAGAGGGCATGAGGCCCCTAACCTAGTGTGGGAATCAAGCTAGACCAGTCATTGGTCGGCTCCTAGTAATACAGACGGCCTTAGGGTTTATTTCTTTGATTTATTTATCATACTCCTGTGAAATTATACCAATAAATGGGTAATAGAAGAATAATCTAGAAAAATTACCTGCTTCTCCCTCCTGGTCACTGTGCTATTCGTGCATTCTGGTTTTGTATCTGTAACACAGAACATTTATATGGGCCTTAAGTTTGTTAATTCAATACAAATCCCATAAGATGGTTCAAATACTAAGAAAATAATCTAAGTTGTTCATCAATGTGCTACCATTCTTTGGTTACATTAATATTTTTGTGCAACCTAAAGCTTCTTCTGACTGCACAGGTGGATTACTTCAATTTGTGTGTTGCTGGTGGATTCATGCAAAATTTGTATTGTGATTCAGCCCTTATTTAGCCTTCATCTGTCCAATACATTTCTGTTTGTGCTGTTTTTTTTCCCTTCTCAGTATTTAAAGCTGTAGTAAAGAATTTAAAACTGACCTTTACATTGTTTGGGGCCAGACCTCTGCTGCTAATTTTTGTACTTGTTCTTGTGTGTAGATTGCATTCTTTATCACTTTCTACTTAGAATATTTTTAATTAAATATTTTAGAGCAATTTGACTATTTTTTCCTTGGTATCATTATTACTATTATTTCAAAATATGACTCTGACTTTCATTGTTTGCCCTTTCTTTCTTTACTGTTGGTCATATTTACCAGGGTTTTTTTGTTTGTTTGTTTCTTTTTTTTTTTTTTCCATAGCTGATAACTTTTAAGCACAGGCATTATAACTTTTGCCTGTTGAATGCTTGGTTTAAAAAAAATAGAAACAACAACATAAAAACAATTTATGTAAGTGCTTTTTAGCTTTCTGCTGAAATATAGTTAATATATCTTCAAAGTGTTAGGTCCTGTGCATATTTTATGACTCACTAAGCTGACCTGGAATATCAACCATTCTAAATGTTTGCTTGTCTTCTATTCATTTGCTAAATGGTCATAGTATCAAATAACTTTCTAAATAGTTACTTTATAGGCATAGATTAGTGCAGCTCTTAGCCTTCATTAAAGAAGATTCTTTTTGCAGTGGGTGTATGGCGCTAAAAATGTTCAAAGTACTGACAATAAGCTTCTGTGACGGCTCAGTAATGAATGGAAAATCTGGATCACATGCATTCTACCCAAGGCTCAGGCAACATCATTTTAGAAGGGATAGAAAGATTCTAAGAGTCAGAGGTCGTGGAAGACCACTGGAAAAAGGTATGTTCTTGCCGTGAGTTGGCCCTTACACTCATGAACTCATAGCACAAGACCTCTACGATCAAGACAGTTAACCTTTTTGGTTAGGACACATGGTCCAGCCCTAGGTGAGGATCTATTGGCAGAAAATGGCTTCTCAGGGAAGAAGGGTCAATCTTCTTAAGCTTTTACTTGTGAATAGACTAAGAATTAAGAGAATATGGTAAACACTAGTTGGACTAGTGGGAGAGGGGGAAGATGCACATTTGGCAGGAGAGGGGAAGGTTAAAGATGAAATTGAAGGAGGGATTGCATATGGTTAAGCTATACTTCATACATGTATGGAAAGAAAATAATAAGTTAACAATATTATGTCAAAAATAATTTTTATTTGAAACTTTATTACATTCTCTTACAGTATATTAGAGTTATATTCTTCATGTTTCTACATATCTTAAAAGTATTTTTGATAATACCCATTCTAGATATTATAAGATGTATCTCCTTGTTCTGTAGATTTGTTTTTCCTAATCACTAACACTATTGAACTTTTAATTTTTATGTATTTTAGGTCATTTTCATTTCTTCATTAGAGAAGCATAGTTATTGTGGACAATGGTTTGGAGTTTTATTTTTAAAAATATCTCACTGGGCCATAGTAGTAGTGCACATCTTTAATTCCAGCACCCAGGAGGCAGATGTAGATGGATCTCTGTGAGTTTGAAGCCAGCCTGGTTTGCAGAGTGGCATCCAGGACAGCCAAAGTTACATGCAGAAAAACCTTGTCTCACTCCCAGCCCTCCCTCCCCCCCCAAAAAAACCCCAAATAGACATAAACAAAAAGAATCTCTAAATAAATCTTATGTAAGACCTTGCCAACTCACTTCTTTGTATATATTCTAAGCAACTGATGCAGGTACAAAAGAGACACCTACAATCCTGTGTTATTTATGACACTATTCACAGTAGCTAATGTATGTAATCTGCCTACACATCCATCAATAAATGAGGTGATAAATTCTCTCTCTCTCTCTCTCTCTCTCTCTCTCTCTCTCTCTCTCTCTCCATCTCCCCCCCCTCTCTCTCACACACACACAACTATTACTAAGTCACCAATGAAACCCTGTCATTTTCAATAAATGTGTGGGATCAGAAGATATATTTTAAAAGAGATAAGTCAGACAAAGAAAAATAGGTAATTATTCTTTATCTGATAGATGACACTAAAAGTATCAAAAATCCTATGTTTAAAAAAGAGGGATTTATAGAAGTTGGGGAGGTCTGACAAGATGGAATAATGTGGAGATATAATCATTATCAAAGTAAGAAATTCTACTGAACTTAGAACTATTGTATTGTCACTAATTAGAAAATGTTCCAATGCTTTAAACAAAACAGTAAATTATTAGAGAAAATGCTAATTATCCTAAGCTGATAAAAACACAGGATATGTGTGTGCTGAACTATTACACTGGAACAGCACATTAATGTGTACAAAGTACTTTTGCATTAGTAAGAAATAAAATCTAAATAGCTTCACCAAAGTTTCTTCTGATTCTTATTTATTAAGTTTATCATTTGCGTTTTCCATGTTTTTCTGCTTCATTTTAATGTTTCTCTTTCTCCTCTTATTTAATCTATAACTCATGTAAGGGTTTTGCCTGATGTTTTTCTGTCTGCTTTATTGGGCAAATTACTTTCATAGCTCAGCTTTGAAGACGTGAATTTTCCAGCTACTTTTCTCATGGTTGTTGCTTGGTAAACACAGGTTTTCTATCTTACACCTTGATTTGCTTTCTAGCCCTTTAATCTCAAGACTAGATGAACAGATCTTAACTTTTTATGCATGCCTCTTGTGCCCGCTTGTGTAATCTGGAAATCTGACACTCAATACACTACCGACCAGTTGATAATAAGAGATCACCTATTAGTAGCTCTCTTCACTCCCTGCATTGTGGTTTTGGCTGCAAACTACACTGTTTACTATGCAGACCAATGATATTAGTGAGTATGATAGGACCTGCTGCTCAGCTCACAAAGAACCCTTTGAAATTAGAGAGAAACATGGTGTAGTGTCCACACTAAATAGGTGTGGATGCTGAGTCATAAATAGAATAGAATGAATTGCATGTAATAGCACAACATTTGTAATCCACCACCACTGTCTCACAGACAACTGAACACCGTTTGATGAAGCCTGTATGATTACTTTCTCTATAGAGATCTATATTGTCTGCAAGTAGACATGTGATTCTGGGCTTCAACTTTTTCATTTATTTCTCAGGTTTGACCTGGAGCTAGAACTTAATAAAATTCAATTCTTTTCATTTTGTAGACTGAAGAGTAATTGTAAGAACTGAATGAGATAATATCTCAGAAAGTTGTACTACACTATAGTGTGTATTTGACCTTTGTTAAGTGCCAAAGAGTGTCAATGCAAGCAAAGTCAGCTCCTCCACGATCTCCAGGTCTCAATGTCAGTAAATAATCAGCTCATGATAGAAGGTAAGGCATGTTTGATATAGTATTTTGTGTGTTCACTTTTTGAATTTGATTTCTTTTAAGTTTGATATATATATATATTCTTGTTTGCATATGAAGTTCTCTTTAAGAAACCTCATGAATTCAGAGTAAGGCCTCCAAGCTCTGAATGCATGGTGGTATTTCTGTAAAAGTTCTAGCAATTTTAAGACACTAGTCTTAGAGATTATAGGTCACTCAGGAGCAAATCTATGTGGCAGTATCGTACAGTGCTCTCTCTTTCTATCCTCTTCATCCATGGTCATTATCTTACTCTTCCATGAGGCAATGGCATTTGCCTAACATATGAGTCCATGGAAGGATGGGTTATATTGATGTGGGAATGCCTTTCTGTACTCTGTGAATCTCAATCTTTAAATAAAGGAGCTATTTTGGGCCATTACAGGCACCATAGAAGAAGTAGGAGGAGGAATCAGAATAGGTAGGAGGCAGATCAAGCAAGCTGCCCAAGAAGAAACATGTAAGGAACATAGGTGAGCCACAGGCCATGTGACAGACAGATTAATAGAAATGGGTTGATTTAAGATGTAAGAGCTAGCTAACAATGTGCCTGAGCCATAGGCCAAACAGTATAAAGTTAATATAAGTGTCTGAGTCATTTCTGGGGGCCTGAGCCGCGGGCGGCTAAAGGGTCTGGCACAGCAGATCTGTGGGTCCAGGCCCCTGGCCGCCTGAGACCAAGAAACCGCACCATTGCAAGATTATATTTTCTGAGAACATGAGCTACAGGGAAATCTTCCTCTATAAAGTCATTCTCTCGAGCATTTTATTGTAGTGACCATAAGTGTAAGCACCACAGTAAGTTAAGGTAGATGTTTTTTGCTAGTGGTGACTCAGTGCCCCCATGTGAAGGAGTTCAGAATATTGACATTGATCATGATACTGCATACTCTTGATTAGTTGGTAGTATCGTTTTGTATTTTGTTTAATTTTTATTTCATTCTGACCTAGTATCCTGATGCAAATCAATGAATATAATTGGTACCATATATTTAAAAATTACTATCATTTAAGTGAATAAAATAATTCAGAGAGCATAAAGTTTTCTAATATATCATGTCTCTCTCAATGACTTGATCGAGGGAGATTATAAGAAAGTATACGTCATACTCTCAAGTGCCTTCATTTCTCTTTATATCAACCTGAATTTCTCTCTATCACAATGACCTTGTGGGCTACAGTGTCCAACATATAGAATATCATCCATACCCTCTAGCACCAAAGAGACAATGCTCATCAAATTTCTTAATTCTTAGTTCTTTTGTATATTGTTATATATAGATCATTCATATAAGAGTGATATAAGGAAGGTAGTTCCTTGCATGTACTAAGAGCTTGGGATCAAATGTTTGCTCTATCAGAACAAATTAAAATTAAATGGAAGTAATGGAACACATAGCATACTATCTTATTTAACATGCAACTCAGATTTCTTTCATGCAAGGCAGTTCAGAAGCAAGCTATTCAAGACTTGTAATTATTGCATTGGTTCCAAGAATGCAAAACATATGCTATTTTTTTCTGTACATGTTGCTTACATGATGAGAATGAGTTCATCTTTCAAATTAACTGATGGTATTTTAGCTTTTACATTAATGTTCTGTACACCAAGAAAGATGAAGAAGGAAAAGAATAATATCTCTTTCTCTTAAGGAAAACCTCCTTCTTCCATTGTCTTAAGACTTTAGTAAACACTGTATTGCAAAGCAGGAGGAGCCATGACACTCGGCTCTCAATATCATGTCCATATAGGCAGATTCTAAGAATTTACTTTCAGAAGACAGAAACAATATGGAATAGATACTGCTCCAAGTCTATCACACATTAGCCCAATATTTGGCTCACAACCTGGCAGTCATTTATGCACAGCAGCATGGAAGTTCTGCTGTCAGTGACTCAGATGTGGGTTTCTCAGCTGTGCATCTGAATTACAGTTAAGGGGCAGATTTCCCAGACTGGCTTCTTTTGATTTCCTGTTAACAGGCAGTGCTGCTTTGGCATGTAACCCAATCCTACTTGGGTGGCGGAGCATTTTGACTGTTAGTGTTCTGCCGTCAGACAGGTGCACTACAACTTTTTTCTATTTAACATTTTAAAACCCAGGAAGTTTGGGCATTTATCTTTCTTGAATTTACTATGGACAAGAATCACAAAGACTGGAATACAGAAGACTTTTATAACACATATTCTTTGAGACACAAATGACTGATCTTCATAAAGAAACAAAGAATTTCCAGCACGCATCTTGGCTCTAAGACGCTGACATTGCAAGCAGCAACCCAAGCTGGAACTGTGGCAGCAGTCAGAAAGATTCACATTGCTTGTATCTCATAACAAGATCATTTTTCTTCTCATCTGCCACAGACCTAGTGGCACTGTATACAGCCCTGTGTTTATAAACTTATACAGTCAAATGATCTGCATATTCTGACTTCCACTCAAAGTGTCCCGCCTACCCTTTGCCATCTGACTCACTGCACATTTGGCCTCACTTTCCTGCCTCCTTTCTTTTTTCACAGTCCCAACATAGTCTGTCATCACAATCATTTTACTAATAGTTAAGTAAAAAATGTGAAATTACTTCTCTTTCTGTGCTTGTAGAATTTTCAAAAACCAACAGGGAGTCTTCACCATAGGCCCTAATATGAAAGCCTTAGTGCAGCAGAATCCATAAGCCAGGGCGACTTCTGAGTTAAATCAAATTTTATGGCTCAATAAATACTTTGCTTCATTTTTACCACCATTAGAAATCAAGGAAAATAGTTCCAGATTCGGTTTGCAAAAAGGCTCACTTTGCGTTGGTACGAGCTCTCTGTGAGTGCTGGGGAAGCATTTGCATCTGCATATTGATATGTAGTGAAATAGACTGTAAAGGATAGGATCAATTTTCTATTAAAAGTACAGAGTCCAGTGGAGCTGGATACCATGGGGCCTTTTCCCATTTGTCATTCAGGACCATTTGACAGCTTTACATTAGCTGTAGAAGACACTGTCAAGCTTTGAAAACAGTACAAACCCATGCAAACCACATTTATACTACTGGAAGATATGAGCGGAAATGAATGTAAGGAAGACACAAGAATACAAGCAAGGCATCAAGACAGCAAGTCACACAGCTCTTATGTTGAAGTAGGTTTATAGCAAAGCACACCTGACCAGATGAGAGAATGCTGACATGGTAGCACAGCCAGGATGGACCAGGGCAGCAGCTCACAGAACATAATAAGTGTTTAAATATTTGTCAACCAAGACACCTGGAGCTCAGGAAACACATAAACACATATAAACCTGGATACAAACACATACACACACACACACACACACACACACACACACACACACACACACACATGCACACAGTGAACAGCAAATAAAATGAGAACCACAAAGAGGAACACTAAAGTGGCCCCACCAGCAGTTGTGCCCAATGTAAATAGTACTTTCTTATTTTTGCATCTATTTTTCCATACTGCTGTCCCACATTATCCTATTTTTTTCCCCCTGATCTGGCACTGAGTAATGAAACTAACATGAATAGCTGATTAGCCGCATCCCCTAGCAATGAGCAGCTATCACTTTTGTCTCTGTTTATAAGTGTCATCTGTCACTTGAGATTTCATATTCTTACAGTTTGGGGTTTTTAAGAAGTGTTTTATATTATCTTGCAGCTGTGGGAAGCAGCATATATCTATATGTTAACTGTTTGACAACCATTTTATCATATCAATTTAGCTTCCCCAAGCCAATTACAATCTCCCCAAGTTTCAGAACTTACCACATTCACATTCTAATCTACCTTTCCTAACCATAGCTTCATGTGGTAGGTCTTGGGCACTTTACACTCTCATCATGAGGCAGCAATGACTTCCCAGTGACATCTACCATTCCACTTAGAACGCTGGACTTCTGACTGACTTTGAATTGCTTGAAGCCATGAACCATGGAGCATCAACTTTGCCTTTGAAACTCTACGCAGAACAATATCTCCTTACTATATTTTCTCTAAGATTGACCCTAATTCATTTTTATTGTGATAGTGGTCAGCTGTCTTTCCAGACTTCTAGTTACCCAAGCTAAAATGCCTGGTACATGTCTTCTTTGTCTAGTCTATTCTGTAAGTTCCTGATATCTGGGACATCAAATACAACCATTATAGCATCTCTTTGAATGTCAACCCTCTGTCCTTATTGTTGAGCAATGTGCTCTAGCCCAAAGTCTGTGTCCCTACCAGCCAGTCTCACAGCCATCCAGCCAAATAAACATATAGAGACTTATATTAATTACAAGCTGATTGGTCTATGGCCCAGCCATGTTACTTACTAACTCTTACTCTTAAAATAATCCATGATTCTTGTCTTGTTTACCCAGTAGCTCAATGCCTTTTCTCAGAGCACCTTTTTCATCTTCTTTCCTCTGTGTCTGGTGACATCTCTTTTTCCTCTTAATTTTCCCAGAATTTTCTTAGTCTGATTGCCTGCCCATACTTCCTATCTGCTTTCTGGCTAATCAGAATTGTATTAAACTAATGAAAGCAACAAATATTTACAATGTACAGGAGCATAGTCCCACAGTATTGTGCTGTTCCAGGGTTCCCAACATACATCCAAGTGAGTGTATGTGATACGTTACAGATTTTTTTTTCCTGGTTGCAGTGTTGAACACTCTGATCAATGTCATACTGTTACTGGAACCCATCATTCTGGAAGACAAATCCCACTTGGATTTCCTATTGGCAAATCTTTCAGAATGTAACAGTGTCGAGGACAGAGCCCATATTTACTGCCAGCAGGTAATTTCCTCTCCTAGTGTTGACTTGACCTACCATTTTATTTGACTCAAGCTTGATGTTTTGCAAAGAATACAAAAATGTATAGTTCCCAGTTTATTCCTAATGACTTCCAAAATCTACCATGGGAAATTAAACACTGTCATAATTCTTCTGATGCTCTAGAATAGCATTTGTTTTGTGTTTATCTAGTCATGTGCAGCTTTCTCGCAATTTGATTGAGGTTTCAGAAAAAGGACACTGCATCTTACACATCATTGTCTACCTACTACAGAGTTGGGACTCAGTAATGGCTGCCAGTGAAGGGCATTGGCCCGTTATTGTGATTTCTGCTTTCGTAATTGTCACATAAAAAATAAAATAGACAACAATCTTGAAGACATACTTCAGTGAGGCCATAGTACTTATGCAGCTGATGTGAATGCAGTGTTTTATCTTTTATTTAGTAAATTGTAATAGTTTATTGTGTGGCACATTTTGGTGTGCTGTCTATTGTGAGTATATGCACGCACATGTATTTGAGTGCAAATGTGGGTGTGCATATACCATGACATGAATGTAGACCTCAGAGGACAACCATTGGCCCTTGTGTTCTACCTTGCTATGAACACCAACTAGGTTAATGTGTCCGAACTTCAAGAGCCTCTCTATCTCAGTCCCTATCATCCATGGGGGCAATAGAATTATGTGAGCGTTTACTATAGATCTGGTTTAATGTGAGTTGTGGGGATAACTTAGTTCTTTGTTCGAGTATGGCAAGTGTTAGACCCCCTGAGTCCTCTCTTCTGCCATTTTTATTAGATTTCTACAACTCTGAAGTAGATTTTAGTTCTCCCTCTAAGGAATCAATAATCCAGAGAAATTAAGAATTTGACCATTTCTTTGGTCTTTTAGCTTGCTTTTGACCCACAGAAAACCGTTCTCTTTCATGCCTGTGGAGCTGGAATGACGCTTCTGACACCCTCATTTCCTCACCTACATTGAGAGACGCTGGGTTAATCCAACATAGACACATTTCCTTCTTACAGAGATTCTTTAGGCTTCAAGACATTAAAATAAATCATCAGGCTTGGCTGGAGCACACAGCTCTGTACAAATGGATCTGATCACAGAACCTATTTGCAGGGATCTTCTAAGCCGACTTGCATTGGGAACAGGACAACTCACTGAAATGTCCTCAAATAACTTCTTTTCTTTTCTGTCTTTAGCAGAGCATTTCCCGTTGATTACTATGTATGCTTGGGCATACATACCTCTACTGTACTTCTCATTCTGTTACCTTGTTTCAGACAGAAGTAGCTGGCTTACCACATCATCTGGAAGTACTGGATTTTCTCTGTTCTATGCATTTCTTTTTACTGTAATCTGAGAAAAGAGAGAATGCTTGCTTGCCACTCCTGCCTTGTTTTTGTCAATGACCAGGTAAATGGTATAACTCACTGGGAGAAAAATCGTGATTTGAGCCTTTCAGTTTTGCTGCCTCAGCCAATCAGGGATCTCTACTTTCTGCAGTGTTTGGTACTGGCTATGATGTAACAATGAAGGCACCTTCTGTATTCCTGGGATGTGTTTATTTATTTTCATCTCCAGCTGAGAGCAGTAGGGTGACATTCCTTGATCCCTCAGGTAATTTTCTGGGCTCAGTGATTCCAGCTTCTGTTGGCCTTTTTCACAGTTGGTGGCCCTGCCTCTGACCTGGATTTGCTCTTGCTAACTCAAAGGACACAGGAGCTCTGAAATTCATGTGTCTGACAGAACAGAATCATCAACCCTTTAAGCAACACGTATAATGTAACCCCCCTCCAAAAAAAAAAAAAAAAAAGCACACACACACACACAAACACACACACTTGTATATTTGTGGAGTTAGCGAACACTGATCTAAATCTCCAAATTTTTGTTCTTCTGCTTCTGAGTTAAGATGAGTTAAAATCTCACCCCACCTGTTCTTTATCTTCAGAGTAATGATACCATCTTTTAGCAGGACCAGTGAGGGACAAAGCTAACAGCTCACAGCTGGACTTTACAGCCATCAGTTGCTGCTGATTGTGCTTATGTCACCACTATTTCTCAATTTGATGGGGGTTTTGTGTGTATTTTCTTATAAGCAAATTGAGTATATTTTTCTGGGGAAATTAATCATAGATGTAAAAGAAGGTTCCAATGACATTCATTAGGTGATATTTTAATTATTTTTCAGGGGGGGGGAAGCACGCTTTGTAGAAGCTGAGTTTTAGAAATGCATTACTACTCAAGTTTATACCCTTAAATGGTGAGTAAGTATAATGAATAAGGTTTAATTTTTTTAAATGAAAAATCTCATATTATTTTAGAATTTCAAACAGGAATACTGTATTTACATCATTTCTATAACTCTCTGCTCCAACTCCCTGAATGCCCACCCTCAATTCTTGTTGTATTCTTTAATTATATATGCATTATTGAGGGAATTTCTGAGCTAGTTCCACCCTGATGTCTCACTCTTGTGAAAAGGGTGTGTTTTGTTTTTGAAGACCTCATATGTTTTTTACTTACTTAAGTCTTATTCACCCATCCTTATGATATGAGAATCATATGGGTCATATCTATCAATATTTTTGTTTCTTTTTTCTTAATTTATTTGATAGTTTTATACAGATATACAATGCATTGTCACTATGTTAATCCTCCTTGCTTTCTGTTATCTGCTTTGTTTCCCTCTGAACCCTTTCCTTTTCCCAAATAGTAGACACACTATTGAAAAATAATCCCCCCCCCCCTCAGGTAACTATTAGTAGTCAGTACCTTCTGAGGAGCTGGCCCTCATAGAATCTCCTCTATCCACGATGGAGTGTTGAAGAGCACAGTCTGTATCCATTGCCATAGTATGTTCAGGACTGTTGTGGCCATTTCATACCTGGGTGGCATCATTTCAAAGCATGCCTCACCCACCACGTCCAGCTCTTATATTCTTTTTGTCTCATCTTATGTGATATTTCCTGGGCCTTGTGTAAGGTAAGATAAGATGACTTAGACAACCTCTTTAGGACTGAAGACTTAGCCATCAATTATTATCAGCATTTTGTTGAGATAGAAATCTCTGAATTAACCATCTCTTCAACAGAAAGTGGTTCCTCTAACTCAGGCTAAAAGCCACTCTAGAATAAAAACAAGTACTTAGAAGGAAGTTTGTATGTTCATTTACTGAAATAAGGATATTTTATTTACCACTTCAGCCCATGACTGACCTAGCTATAAACTCTTGGCCATGAAAACTAACCAGGTATATATTTCCTCCAAGATCTCCAAAACAGTCACAAATATAAAAAAAAGCAGTCAGTTTCTTACCCCAAAACATAACTGTATCATGCTTTTGTTTAATTTTTATTTTGCTTTATTTTTATGAGCCAAAATAGAAACTCTAGAATGAATATTTAAACATTTTTGTCTGACAATTCATAGACGTAATTCTTTAGTGCTAAAGGTTTTCTTTATCCAGTCTGTGATTCCCTTGGTTGTGTATGGGTATGATTTTCTTATAACTATGTCTTGTTGCTCAAACATGTAATTAAAAATGGGATCAGATCTAGCTCATATGACTCACACTGTACTGGGAAGTCTACCTGCTTCTCAAGTTCAGGTAGCTTCTCAGCCCTGAACCCTTGCTGGTAGAAAGGCCTTTTGATGAACATACCAATTCCTTGCCAGTTTCTTTTTTAGGTGGAGACCATAATCTCTTGTTAGTGCTAATATCTCACTAAAGTATAATTGTCCTATGAAGCAGCTGTGTACCAACTATTCGGTACATTTTGTGCATTCTCAATCACATGTTTAATCAGTGCCCCAACTTAGGCTAGACAGTAACTGGTCCTATGGCAGCCTGAATAGTCAGAATGTTGGACTAACAATATCTCCTATATTCTTCTACCTTGTAGAAGACAAAAATTAAAAGCTTCTCCCCCCCCCTTGCTTTTTTACTGATATATGGTAGTGGTCAGAAAAGATCAATGGCTCCTAGGTATTTAGATATTTTCTGACCATCATTGAAGAGACTGGTTTGTGTTCACCTGAGATAAAGAAGCCCCTTTTTTATTTGGAACTTTTTTATTTTTATTATTTTTGTGTATACATTTATGGTATATGTACATGTGCATCTGTCTGTGTGTGTGTGTGTGTGTGTGTGTGTGTGTGTGTGTGTGTGTGTGTGTGTGTGTGTCTGTATGTCTGTGTACGGGATTTTGTATAGAGTTCAGAGAACATCTAATGGCAGTTTGTATTCTTTTTCTTCTTCTGCCATATTAGTCTCATAGATAAAGCTAAAGTCATCCAGCCTAGGTGCAAATGGTTTTGCTTTGCTGGGCCATTTTGCTGATTTGGGTGTAGGAACATATTAACTAGTATCTGAATATCAGACAAGGGGAGTTGCTTTAGAATTAGTGTCTCTGAAGAAGGAAAGGGGGCCTTGATATGTAATTTCATAGTATTTTGAAATCTCTAAAATGCTCTTTGCAGGAAAAGACCAATAGTACCCTTTATCTACACCTGAGATTACCCCCTTGTCATATGTTGCCCTGTTTGAAGTTTATAATAAAAGATGTTCTTACTTAATATGAGATTTGCTACTATAGGATCTATTTTGGGTAATTTTGATAATTAAGGATAAATATATATCAAATCCTGTGTGGAAATTCAACAAGCAATAATTTTAGAATGATTAATGATAATGTGAGATCTGAAATTATATGAACTTTCTATACTTTATGACTTGAAAGCCTACTAAAACTCCTCCACTTAGTGAGACTTTACCCAAGTATCATTTCCTGGCATTATATGTTAATCATCTGGATAATATTTTTATTAACTTCTTCAATTGTATTAATACCAACTCAATAGTATAAAATATCAATGGAAAAAATTGTTGATAGTACCATAGAAACCATGTCAGAATGTATAAAGCCTCAAACCCAATATGATGAAAATAAAAATAAATTTTACAAAATTTTAATTTTCACTTAATTACTTAGAATATTGTTCTTCACAAATTGTGCCACTTGCTTTCCTTGAAATAACAAATTAATTTAAGTTTCACTGAGAAATAATGTATCAAATATACAAATTTTTTAAAAAAATCTGCCCAGCAGTAATTCTATTAATTGAAAATAATGTCCCCAATGTGGAAAGATATACCCATTAGTACAATAGCAGCATGAATGTTATGAGGGTGACTAACCATTGTCTAATTGTATTTAAAGCCTGCTACATGGAGGAAACACAGGCAAGGGACAGGAAGTTAGATCAGTAATCTATGGTTGTATAGTTTACAGGCTGGGGGAGTGAACCTAATGCTATTTTTCTGATAATTGGACATAATGTTGGTAGTTTTTTCTCTTTGTTCTTTGGCTCTTTGGGGGGGGGGGCACCAGCTACCTAGCTCCCACATAAATAACACACAGAGTTTTATTCTCTATTATAAATACCCAGCCTTAGCTTGGCTTGTTCATAGCCAGCTTTTCTTCAATTGTCTCCCACCTTTTTCCTCTGGGCTTTTACCCTTCTCTTACTTCCGTAAATCTTCTTCTCCCTCTTACCCCTTGACTGGCCATGTGGCTGGGTGCCTGGCCCCTAATGCCCTTTTCTCTTGTTCTCTTGCTCCTCCTTATTTTCCTTCAAGACTTCTCTTTCTATAAATTCTCTCTGCTTACCAGCCTCACCTACCTTTCTCCTGCCTCACTATTGGACTTCCAGCTCTTTATTAAACCACCAGGTGTTTACACAGGCAAAGTAGCACAGCTTCACAGAGCTAAACAAATACAATATAAAAGAATGCCACACATCTTTGCACCATTAAACAAATGTTCCACATCATAAACAAATATAACACTTCTTTAAATAATATTCTATAGCAACATAATATGAAATAGATTTTTAAACTGGCATCTCTATAGTCATGTGGCTTTCAGGCCACATCACAGAAGTTTCTTTATGCAGTTGGTAGTTATTAATGCTGGAACTTAGAACTGGTCGAAGTACAGAGAGAATAAGTGTCTGTGGAATACGTGCCACAAATGAACATCTGTGTCATCCCTCTTCAAGGTTCAAGGACAATCATGAATAAAAGGAGCAGAAAGATTATAGCAACAAAAGTCTTCAAAGTCTGAAACAAAACTCTATCTTCTGGGCATGACTGAGTCATCAAACTCGTGAACTCACAGCTATACTTGTCTGCCCAGGATCCATCAGTCAACCGTCTAGCACAGAATGAGGAATACGCCCACAACTGGAGACGATGTGTAGTTGCTGGATGCTTGGGAAGTGATAATAGCACAGATGAGAGGATTAACCTACCAATCTAAGTCATGGCCAAATTAATTAAAGTAAGCTTTATTCATGAACACCAGCTTTCTCCCCCTAAGGTGGGGTTTAGCTAAGAGATCAGTTATGGACATGGGAAAAATGAGGGATTTTATAGGTCAGAATAACTGGTTTCCAAGTTGGGGATTCAGTAGAGAAAGAGGCAGGGTTATAGAATCAGAATATTATAACAACCCCCTGAAACAAAAACATGGTTTTTTTAATAGCAAAGTGGTCATAACAACTTTTTGAAACAAAAGAATTGTTGCCATTTCCTGAAACAAGAGGTCAAAACCATTTGTAGGTACAGTTATAGGTGAGGCATAGTCCAATCTTAAACAGAATTAATCATAAACAGGGATGAACCCAGTTTGTCTTAACTATAAGATGGCTTTTGAATCCAAGAGAGAGGCAAGCTAGTTTGTCAATTTTAAGTTGGTGGGATGTCTTTGCCTCCCACACAGGAGCATATGGACTACACAAATTGGACTCCATGAGTCATTAAAAAAATTATGGGACATTGGAGTGGTAGCAGTAGAGATGAAATAGGGAAAGAACTAGGGTAAATATGATTTGAAGATTTACATGACCTTCCTAAAGAGTTGGTACAAATTTATTTAAAAGGAAATGTCTTTTATAGACAGAAATAAGTGAAAAGAGAATTGGCATCCCTTGGGAAAACACAGCTAATACAATTTGCAGCTCAAACAATTTAATGAATGAATTTGAGAGAAAAAAATAACAACAACCGTGCTTCTGTGTTTTGCGGAAGTATTTTACCTGTGTACACCATTTCATTCCACAAAATATTAAAAATACATGGACTCCAAAGTTTTTATATATTAATAAAACTAATATTTTCACTGCTATATTAAGGTCAAGTTTAAGTGGTAATCTTCACATCTCTCCTGAATACACAGAGCAGTACATAATACGATAGATATTACTAGAAATAAATGGACCTTTCTTGATTTACACTAAACAGATGACATTTTTACCAGGCACAGGTTTTATCACCATGGTAAAAAGTGAAAATAACATTGTAACATTATTATAAAAGTAATTTTGAGTCAGATATTTTCTGAAAATTTCTCTGTAGACAAAGCTGAGAATTTCTGGCTTGAGCTACTATAACAAGTATAGCAAAGCAATCAAAAGATAAAAAAGAGTTATTCACACATACAGAAACTTCTTAGATGGTCCTCAGATCAGTGGGGTTCAGCCCCTCAGGCACATTTGACAATATCCTGAGATGTAAAAGTAATGGTATCCTGACTGGGGACTAGACAGTTAAGACTGTGTAAGAATAATGGTAAACATCCTACAAGCCACGGCAAAATCGTCTATCCCAAAGACTTCTGGTGCGTACAGCTGTTGGTTTAGAAAGCCTGATTTAAGTCTAGCATGATGGTCTATGCCTGAAATCTCAGTACTCAGAATTTGAGGCATAAAAATCTGAAGTTCAAGGCCAGCTTGGGCCACATAATGAGACTCTCAGAAACAAACCACCTTGTGTGGGCCAAGATGATTGTTGATTGTTTTACTAGCTTGTCTAAGAGTTGGAGTTTCTCCCTATTGGTTTACTTTTCCCCCACAGAGTGAATATTAAAACAGTACTGAGTTTCTACCAGGGGCATGGACAAGAACTTGAAGATGAGAAATTGAGTCTTCAGAAAACAATATGGAAATTGAATACTGCTTTCTATTTACTTTCATTCCTTTGGCAAGAACTGGCCCAGCCAAATCTCTGTCACAAAGGAAGACGTTTCATTTGAAAGGACATTGCAGGTATTTGTTAGCACAATGCATAAACAATATTTACTATAATGGAGAAATGTTTATATTTCTGGAAGGTTTCTCAAATAAGCCAGAGGTAGTCAGAAAAATTTATATCTGTTAGCTACAGATTTTTAATATGCTAAAACCTCCACCAAAAGCATTCTTAGGTTTTGAAAAATGGAATTTTTAATGAATTTGCCACTTAACTTGAGCAGACAAAGAAATAATGTACAGGTATAATAAATAGACATGCTCACAAAAAGTATGTGTCCTTTTGTAGGAGGCATCAGGTTTTACAAAATGTAAATGAACTAGTATCTGGTTCATGGAACTTGACTTTAGGCTTCATTAAAGTCTGCATTTCGAACTCAAGAATAAAAATGGAAGGCATATCGACTTCCTGTCAAAATCAACAAGGCCTAGATAAAGACCCCTTGAATTCTCATGCCTGAGAGCTAGTAAACATTTATAGCTAATTTGAAATAAGATGCTTAATTACATAATTTCATTCCAATTAAGCAGCAAATTAATTGACAGGGCAACTCTGAGTGCTTTACATAGTGCCAGCAGAAGCATCCTGAGTACTACCTGTGTCCCTTTGGGAGAAATCAGTAAATAAGGCAAGAAACAGAGTTTTCAAAAACAGGAAACAAGAGACTAACCCTGGAAAAGTACAGATTTAGGACCAGCCCTCTGGCGATCCAAGCTTGTAACAGCCATGGGAAGATCTAATTGGGGACCAAATCTTAGCTAAAGGTCTGTGTCTGTGAGGTTTTTACATACAGATCTGGATAGAGGCCTTTGAAACAGTATAAGAATTTTTTTTTAAAAAAAAATTTGAAATAACATTAGATAATTGCCACATTTCCTTATTATTTTTTAAAATTTGTATGGAATTGACAAGTTTACTGCTTCTGTATATTTACCTAAAATACTAAAATTTCAATAGAAATAACAGCAAAGAATATTTCCCTCCTATAAATAAAGAACATATTTAAATTCTCTTATATTCTTATTATATATAATATGTTCTATATATATTCCCTCCTATAATATAGGATATATATATATATATATATATATACATTCACTAATCATTTTTTTTTATTTTATACATGAATGAAAGACATGGAAAGTAGTTTTTGATGTCTGTATTCATGGACAAGCTTTTCTACTTAATATTTAACCTTGGGCAGATAAGTTTATTCCTGTGTGCTTCTGGGTCAGGGAGAGAATATTGACTATAAAGTAGAGAAAACCACCCTGGAAATAACTTCAGCAAGGTTTGGTTATTGAAAAAGAGTACATTTAACTTATTCCCAGTAGGACTGCATAAAGAAACCACATAGCCTCTATTAGCAGAAATGGGATAATTCTGGAACTAGTTTATTTGGTGGTTCAAGAACCGTATCTGAGATCTATACTTTTTCCACTTACTCAGAATCTCAATTTTATCCTATATTCTTTCATACATAATTGTTGGCTCTTTAGAACCAAGTATTCTATTCAGACACAAAAACTCTAACCACAGATGGAGGAACATATTGTTTCATTGTATCTTTATTAAAACAAAAAAATCTATCACAAAATTCTTTATAGACAGTATCCTGCTTGACATGACACGTGTTTTAGTGTTGCCCATACATATATATGTTTAGGGCTGAACACTTGGGACTGATCGATGCTCAGTGGAGAAGACTGATTATTCCTCTTTGAGAAGCCATTAACTAGTTACCTGCAGCACCTCATTTGGGTGCAAGGCCTTCTGATAATCCAGACCTCAATGGCATGTGAACCGTGGTTGTTCTGCAGAGCATTTTTAGACAAGCATGTTGTTAAGATTTCATACAGGTAAGGTTCAGCATCCCTGTCAACTCATACCAAAATCTGCTTCTCTAGCTCTTGTAGTCTTTCTGTACCATCCTCTGCCATAGTCCCTGGACATTAAGCGCAGGGGTCGTGTTGTACAAACTGTTTTTCGGCATCTCAGGGTCTATTGTTTTCTTCATTTTGACAAGTTGTGGATTTGGGTAATGACCTGTCTCTATTCCAAAAAGTAACTTCTTTGATAAGAGATATAAAGTTAAGTATTTAGAGTCCACATAGAAATTACTTTGGGTTAGGGAAATGGCACAAGTATGTGTCCCTTTAGGGTCCACGACCTCATCAACTGTGAATTGTTGGGCAGGTTTACAATGGTAGGGATGAATTCCTTCTTAGTAAACAGACTTTAGGTTAAATTAGGCAGCCATTGGTTATCTTCATGATATTTGCTTATTCCCCGGGATTTGTGTCTGGCTCAGTGACTGAGGCGCAATGCCAACAGTTCAGTTCTAACAAATAAAGGCTGCCTGTCCTTTTATTCTTTGAATTTGATTTGTCTTGGAATTTATCTGCTTCCATCGATACAAAAATTCTGAAAGGATCACATTGATTTCTTTTGCTTCTCAAAACATGAAAATTTGGTTACTCAAACTTCATTATTTCCAAAGGGGGGAAAAAAATCTTTGACCAATACGCGTAAGAATTAAATGGAAACTCCAGATCGCCCCTTCTCATTGTCTGTAACTCAAAGCAACCTGTTTACCCACTTGGATTGATCCCAGCAGAAAACGTTAACAGTTGTAATTATCACCATTATGCAGTATGTTCATTGTACAATCAATATAATTGCCAAATGGAAATTATACAATAAATATAATTGGTGCTTTACTCCCGTGCAATATTTCAGCGGCACTTCACATTCATTTTGTCCTTTAATTAGTAGCAGGTGTAATTATAGTACTGCCCTCGTAGCTGAGGATAAGCAATTAGCAAGAGTGGGCACAAGGTATTGCTGTTGAGAGGCGGCCAGTGTGACTCATTCTTTGCTAGAGTTGCCCAAGCAAACCGTACTAACTTCCTTAGGAGTCCCATAATGATTTGACCTTCATATATGTTGAATATAAACTACTCAGGGTTAAATGTGTTTTTTAGTTCCTGAAACACCTGACTTGATCTTACTGACTTCTAGTATACATTGTATTTATTCTTTGAATGCCTATGTGAATGTGCCCAATCATTCATTTAACGATTGTTTAAAAAGTATTGTTCGCTTGTCAGATGATATACTATTTGGAGGGAATAATTGGTGAACAAAAGAAGTGAATTTTTTAGCACAGAGGAGAAAAGCAGAGATTATACAATGAACAAATCGAGAGAAAAGACATGTAAAATGATTAGTCTTAAAAAAAAATCCTAAGAAGTAAACTACTCTAGCATAATGATGTCTTTGGGTGGTCAGAGAGACCTTTCCAAGATGTAGTATATGACATGAGATGGCGATGATGAGCCATTGTTCTAGAAGAGGATGTGGCAACTGCAGAGGCTCTTGAGAGGAATATACTCATGCTGCATATTCAGATGAGAAAGAAAGGAGAGAAGGAGTGGGAAGAGGGAGATCACCCGCCTGCATGGCATACTTAAAGAGGTAGTTGGGAAGAAGCTTGATTTTGGAGAGTCTAGAAGTAACAAGGGAGATCCATGAATTTATTGTAAGCAGAAGGAGAAGCTAAAGGAGAATTTGGTGCAAGTGAGTGGTAGAACTAAATTCCCATGTTGAAAAGCATATTCTAAAAGCTCCATTTAGAAAGTATGTATGTAAAACTTATAGACAGAGACCACAGTGAAAGATATCATGATAAATAGATGATTGATAGATAGATAGATAGATAGATGGATGGATGGATGCAGTCTTAAAAGCAGGTGATAATTGCTTGGACTGGGGGTAATTCCAGTGCAATTCAAGAAAAGTAGAGTAGTACGAGCATTTGAAATGAAGAATTCTCATCGGATTCTGAGAGAATTAAGTGTGAATATTGAAAGCAAAAGTGTACTAGCTCTAGGCTTTGGACTTAAATATTCCTGAGATACAAGAGTTCAGGAAATGAGCCATATTAGTATCAAAAGACAAATTTAGTTCTGTCTGAAGTACTTGTAGACTCCTAAAGAAACTCTTGAGAACATCCTGAAAAGAGTTGTTATCTCTGAAGATAGAACTGTGTGAAGCCACAGTAATGACTTAGAATGGCCTAAGGGACATTATGGGCTATATCAGAGACAAGAGACATAAAATATCTAAGGGTTGAGGTCTAAAGTTAACCATTTAGAGGTTGCATCATAAGAAAGGGCCAGTAAAAAAAGATTTAGAACATGTTTCCAGTCATTCAAAGGAAGTAAAAAACATTCTATCAAATGGATCAGCAGAAGTCTTAGTTATGTGAAATATTGCTTAGAAAGTCAAAAGTAAAATCATGATCACCTTTGGCAGTGTATAGTCTGACATTATTGGCCTTGTGAGGACAGCTTTAGTAGAGCAAGAAGCACAGGTTTAATAGGTGTGGGTTGAAGATAAAATGTGATGTAAAGAAGTGAATATAACATAAAGGATGAATGTTTGAAGGTAACAAAGAACATGAAGTCCACTTGTAGGTGGAGGTCACATGGGCCAAAAAAAGCTGTTAGATATTTTTGTAGTCGATAAATGTGAAGAATGCAAAAATGAAAATTGTGGAATGGGAGATAAATTACTATGGAAACAAAATCCTTGGAAACAAAGTCCTTGAGAAGGTGAGATATGGAATCCAGGGTGTAGAGGGAGAGGCTGCTTTTCTTCTCTTGTGATGAGGCAAGGAATCTGTGTAGGCAGAGCTTCAGGAAGGTCAGTCAATGTGGTGGTGGGAGGACTGTTGCTGCCTCCCTGTTGTTCGTGATCTAAAGGAGGGAGACACATAGTACACAACTCACTCTGTGAGTCAGACAGAGGTCTAAACAGAAGCACTTGTCTGGGGTCCCTGGTAGGAGGAATCAGCCTGCTGATGTGTGACAGAGTTGGTGGCATCTGTCTTAGACCTGGAATCAGAAATGTAATTGTGCTGCTATTTGACTTAGATGCCAACAAATTTAAGAAGATTTTCCCTCCTATTATCTTACAGGAGTCTTTATATTATAAAGGAGCAAGGAACACAGTAGTTGTCCTTGTATTATTAAAAGTTCCTGGATTCCTCACATATTCAATTTTCTTTCCAGAATTCAAGTTTATTCCTTTTTAGATATTTATTTCTCTTCCCTTGGTTACTTTAAAATTGTATTTGAAGTTAAGGTGAAGTGTTTCTCTTCTAGAAAGTAACCTATCCCCCAAACTGCATATCAATTTGAGTTAAATACTATCCACTATGCAGGTAGGACAGAGATAAAGATTTCTCTTGTGTCTGGATAATGGAATGGGTGATGGCTTGATCACATGTTTAAAAGGAAACAATCATGACATCAGCCACTTTAAAATTCAAACAGGGGTGGCCTATACTCTAGGAAATGAATGATGCCAAGGTGGATTGTCTTATGAGCATAGGAGAAATATTTGTTCCTATCCTAAAGTGCATAGCAATAGAGTCCAGTATTACATCTATCTTTGGTCAGAATCCATCTTGATGTACATAATTTGACCTAGGGCTCTGAATTTTTCAGTAAATATTAACTACCTTTCTAAATTTAAGCATTTTAATAGATATGGAAAAAGCCAAAAAAAAAGAATAAGACCAAATATTGCCTAGATGAAAATGTGTGCTTTTAGAACTGTGCTAGTACATTGATTAATCTTCCAGGAACAAAATTGATATTATTGTGTTGTGACTGAGAATGGTATTAAGAACAACAAGTTAGCAAATAAAAAATACTGTCTCATTTACAAGTTCAGATCTGTTTTGATCGAGGACTTCAGGTGCTACATGCCTGACCTATCTCTAATGTTGGAAGAGCGTCACAAAGTTCTTCAGTGGAATTATTGACTACACTCTTCAATAACTTGTGTATATGTAAAATATGAATTCTAGTTGGTATTAATGAAAACTCAGAGCCAGATATTAGGGAAAAGCTGGAGTATCAAAGAGAGAATACAGGTCACAGTCAAATATCACCAAGCCAACTTTTCAGGATAAAAGCTAACTTTAAGAGACCTCAGCCTAATTCATTGCTTCTACAGAATACCACGGTGTCTGCCTACATGTGCCTTTCAAATCTTCTTTTCCCAATTGTTTCACTTCTGTGTTCAACTCTGCATCACAATCCGAGAGTTAGGATTAAAGTTGTGAACTACTACTGTTTGGCTGTCAGGCCTAAAACTCACAGAAACACATAAAGATCTCTGTCTCTCAAGTTAAGGGGTTAAACCCACTCAGTCTTTCCCTTGCTGGGATTAAAGGCATGAGTTACCAACTGTCATTCCTTTGCTGCGATCAAATCATGAGCTACCACTCTCTGACCCTCATGACTTGACTGATTTTGTTCAATATAAAATATATCACCACATATCTAAATGTAAATGAGGTACTCATTTGTTTATTCATATGTGTGAGAATGTCATGTAACTTCTATGCTCTTTTGTGGTACCAAAGCAAACTTTAGAGGTTGGTCTTTGTTACAATGTGTTTTCTTTGGTCCTGGGCAGCCAGACCCCTTAGCCACCCGCCGCTGCTGATCAGGCCCCCAAACTGACTCAGACACTTATATTAATTTCATGCTGTTTGGCCTATGGCTCAGGCACATTGCTAGCTTGCTTGCTCTTACATCTTAAATCAACCCATTTCCATTAATCTTTCCTGCCACGTTGCCCGTGGCTCACCTGTGTTCATTACATGTTGCTCCTTTGGCTTTCTGGCTCCTTTTCTCTCTGACTCCGCCCTGCTCTTCCTACCTATTCTGATTCCTCCTCCTACTTTTTCTATGGTGCCTGTCATGGGCCAAAACAGCTCCTTTATTTAAAGATTGCTATTCACAGCATACAGAAAGGCATTCCCACATCATGTCTTCATCTATAACTTTGTTTAAGACATGATTCTTTGTTTGTCAATATTTACATTAATCTAAGTGGCCTTAAGTGTCTGTGAATTCTTTATCTCCACCTCATATAGCCTCAGAGAGGCAGAAGTATTACAGAAACCTGTTACTGAGTTTAGCTTTACATGTTCTTGGTATCTAAACTCAGGGACTCACACTCACACAGCAAGCTGTTTACCTAGAACACAGTTTATCCATCCCCCATTGGAAATACTTTGTATGTGATTTAAACTAACACAAGGACAGGAAGACATCTAGGATATAGACCAAGCAATGAAATTACTCAAGTTAATCCTTTTCACAATGAATGAAGAGATAAGGAAGTGGGAAGACAGGAACCACAGTTTTAATACTTTTGGAAGAATAAGTCCTTTCCCCACAACAAACCTCATGAACTGCTAGCATAGAATTAATGACCTGCCCAACTCACAGAACTTATCCTAGGGTAAATGTAAGAATTAGATCAGGAGTATGGTTTCTTTCATTTTTTTAAAGTGTAGCTGAAGGACCTTTCATGGGCTAAGGTTAATATAATTCACATTTGAGAATTTCAAGGAAAATACTGCAATCTCCAAGTCCCAGTGCCTGTGATAGGGATAAAATTCACTGACCTTATATGCAACTAAGCCAAGCTCAGTTTCAGTGAAGCATAAAGTAATAGCTGAACCGTATGTTTGTAATCAGAGTTCGAAATAATTAGTCTGGCAACATTTAAGCATGATTACACTTAGAACTGCCTGAATTGTAGCGGCCTCATAAAAGTCTTGACTCTGTGATGAAAGGAACAGAAGTTAACAAGATCTTCAAGGTACGTAGACCAAATGATTCCATTAGAATGTTGCTATTTAATGATTTTGGTGTCAAGTAAGATAAACAGTTGACTGAAATCACTTTTGCCTCAAACTGTCTCCTTTTCCTTTTGTGTTAATCAGCTCTCCCAAATTCCCCAAGTCTTGGCATGGAGAGAAAATCCTAATAAAGATAGATACTTTTTAAAATAAAATATTGTGACTCCTGTGCTAAGAAGGCTACAAGTAGGAGTTATTTGGGGATTATATTTTCAGGTAAAACTTTCAGCACACTCTGGAAAGAGTTTCACAGAAGAAAGGTTAGTGATGGAAAACTGTGTCCATCAGAAAAAGGGAGCAGCACAAATGCCCTTGCAGGATAACTATCATTAAAGGGAAAAAATTAAAGTCAGTGGTTCTCAACTTTTCTAATGCTGTAACTCCTAAATACAGTTCCTCATGTTGTGGTGACCCCCAACCATGAAAGTATATCATTGCTACTTCATAACTATACTTTTGATACTGTTATGTATTGTAATGTAAATATCTGATATACCAAGCTCACAGGATGAGAAACACTGATTTAAATACTTCTTTTCATAAAATATAACTTCAATATGAAATCATTCATTCTTTCATTGTTTCATATATGAAATTTTATTTCATTCTGCTAAGTCTTTGAATAGAGACATAGTTCATGCTACAGGGGATCACAAAGTGTGGACAGGGAAATAATTAGCATATTCATAATCAAGACAGAAATAAAATGAAAGTGAAAGGACTGATTTATTTTTAATGACCTACTTTGAACATAATCAGGAAAACAGAATTGTTTTTATTTTAAATTGGGAAATAGTTTAGATATATTATGCATTCAACTCAAGTTCATGTGGGTATAAAACCATGACTATGACAGAAAATAAATTATTTCTTATTTCAAAACCAGTGTTATACCTGTTGTATTAAGTTTCTATTCCGAACTTTCTGGCCAAGCCTCGTGGCCCAGACCCACAGACCCACAGTACCATAGTCCCACTGAAACACACAGACACTTATATTGATTTTACGTTGATTGACCTGGGGCCCAGGCATATAACTTGTTACCTCTTTACCCTTAAACTAACCCATGATTCTTATCCTGTTCAACCATATGGCTCGGTACCTTTTCTCATAGCAGCATAGATGTCCTCTGCATCTGCTTCTCTGTTGTGTCTGTGTCATCTCTGCTCTGTTCTTCCTCTTCCCAGGAATTTCTTAGTCTGGTAGCTCCACCCACACTTCCTGTCTGCCTCCAGCCAATCACCATTTTAAAAAAAACAAAAAAACAAAAACAAAAACAAAAACCAGTAGATGGGACAATTATTTACAATGTCACATAATCCCACTATGTATACCATTAGTTCATCTGGTTGGCTTCAGGCTGAGATTTAGAAGTAAATGCTGATGTTACACATATTTTAAGAGGTATGGCTTGATACATGCACTGGTCTCAAATTACAGGCTGTAGAACCTTGGAACAATGACCTTTCTAGACTGTTGGCTTGTTGAGCTAAGGGGCAACTAGTGGAGTATGCAGTTCTTCATTTGTTTTCCTCTGAAGTATTGGGGAGGGTAATTAAAGGAAAGGTATTTAAGACAAAAGTAAACACCAGGCTTGCTGACCACTTTTGACAGAATAAAATATATGCATTCTAAACAATACATATACTTTTACTTTGTTTAGCCAACATCAGATGCTTCTAAATAAACTCACAATCTTTTATTTTGAAAAATCACTTGTTATATGCATGTTTTTACTCAAAGCTGAATTGCCAGTGTGGTCAGAATGTCCTGACTGAATCCACAGGCCTCACTGGTTGACTTTGGATTAGTTATTTAAATGTCAGGGTGCCTGCCAAAGGGGCACTGAAGCTTTTCCCCAAACCCATGTTTCCTTTGATAAACGAAGAAGCATCTTGTACTACAAACAAATGTCATGGATAGATATAATTAAAAGGAAAACACTTGTAGTGAAATTTACTGACTGCTGTTAGACAACATTCCTAAAAATCCCTAGCCCAAAGTACGTTTGTGGAAAACAAGATATTCAGCTCCAGTTGATGAGTGCCACACAAAAGACTAAGTGTTAGGTTAGTTGGAAGCACACTGGGGAACATGAATGTCAGGATGAAGAAGGTGGATTAGCTGGTAACAATCTGACTATTTTGAGCAGATGGTAAAATAGCAGCAGCTTTGCTTGAGAAGACCATCTGCGAGTCATGTGTAGGATGTGCCATGAAGAGAGGAGTAGAGTGGGGAGGCTGCAGCAGGGTTCAAGCAAAGCTAGCAGGACTTCAGATAAAAGCAATGGTGATGGGACAGATTTACAATGAGATTCATAGGACTACTGATTTCCAAAGCGATTTTTTTTTTTCCGATTTCATCTGAAATGGGTAGCAGATGAGAAGCCTGACTAAAATGCCCACCTAGAAAGATGAGTGAGCGATGAGGTGTGTAAGTATTCAGTCCCACCAGTCTGATATCTTTTATTCCTTAAAAAGCTGTCTTTCATGACTTTTCCTTCTGTCTTAACTCGGTGATGGTTACTGTGCTCTGACATTTAGAACACACAATCTTTGTGTTCTTTGATTACTGATGGATCCCAGACACTGTTGTATCTGTGTCATAAGTGTAGATGGATAAAAGACACCTGGAATTAGACATGAACTTGGAGGTGTGGTTTGAGTCAAAGGGGAAACTTAACAATCATTTGTGCATTTAACCATGCTCAGGTGCATTAGTAATTTTGACCGAATCTGTCTAATTTTTAGATTTTCTTCCAATTACATTCAATTATTTCTTAGAATTTAGAGTCATCTTGGTTATTTCTTTTTCTTTTGTTTCAATATTCAGTTATGGCCAAACACAAAAGAATCTTGACCATTAGGTATCACATATTTCTTTTTTATTTTAATTAACATAAGCTTGTTTTGATATCTGAAATAGATCCCTGTATGTGAGAAGTCTTGTGGAGATTATGCAACAAAAAGGATACCTAGTGATGGAGATATGAAAGTATCAAGTCATGAAGACACCCAATACTCTCACATTCATAAGAAGAATTAGAAAAAGAAATTCTGAACAGAAGTATTGAATTTAGAATGACCTGACATGACACGTGGAAAAGAGCTTCGAAAATTCATGCTCATCTTCCTTACCAATTCTAAACCAAGAACTAGGAGGCCTTGAATGTTCTAGAGCCACTATGATGAGGACCATTACCTCATCTGTGATCTTTAATCACAGCTGGATGCCAAATATTATCCTTTGATATTTACCAATTTCCTGTTTCAACAACAGCATCATGTTCCAAATCTTCTTGGAAAATGGAATTTTTCTGAATGATTCTCTACTTTAATTACTAAAAGCCTACAGAATTGGACAATAGCATCTAGAAGTTAACACTTGACATTATTCGTTTACAGGTGCTATATCTGAATGCTAAAACATTTCAGAAATGGTATTCTGAGTTCTAGGGGAGATTTATATTTTTTCTTTTAATCTCTCCCAAGGCCTGAATTTCCCTGGACTATTTCCTTTCTGGACTTTCACTTTGGGCTGGACAGAGTGATTGCTGGCTTTACAGGACAATACCCTGACTGTGAGCATATGCATTCAGGAATCACCTAATAATGGGAATGCATTTTGAGGAAAGGATTTTGTCATCACAGGATATAGTTCCTAAAGACAAAACTTTAGATCACAAAAAAACCACTAAATTATATGATCTGATTGGAACATAGTTTTATGAGTCATCTTTAATTAGTTAAAACTTTGTTGTGTAGTACTTGAATTTATTTTGTAACTATGTCATCAGCCTTTATACCACATTACTTAAAAAATATATTTACCTATTTCGATGAACTTAATATTACCTATTCAATAAGAAATTTTTATTACATAATGCACATATAAGGTATGTTCTTGTGTGAGTCTAATTAAAATTCTTATTGGATGTATAGATTTGATAATATTGATTCTATATGACAGACATAGAAATTAAGGTCAGGAAAGTCTGAGGCTTCAATTGTGTTGGTTCTTGTACCCAAAAGCTCTTATTCTTGTGCACTGATTTCCAGCTCTACATTTCTGCTTTTCTAATTCCTTGTGGAAACAGAAAGAAGTTGTTGGAAAAGTGGTGGATTTTACAGGCCAGATGCTAGATGAGTTGTTTTTATAGTTCACTCTGATCTATATATCCCTCCCTTTCATATAATAGTAAGAGATTATTGTGCAATGGGTGATATTTCCTAAATGAATGAGTCAGATGAGAGTGTTAATTTACAATTGTAGGAAGTTTTAAAAAGTACCTCTTGGGGCTTGAGAAATGGTGTGGTAGTTAAAAACACTTGGCTGCTCTTGCTGAGGACTCAGACCCAGTTCCCAGCACTCACATGGTGGCCTATAACCATTTTTTAATTCCAGTTCCAGTGGATGCAGTACCTTCTTCTGGCCTCAGGAGCAATAGCTACCTATATACTGTAAGTGCAAATACGTGCAGCAAATACTCATAAAACAACAACTTTTAAAAAGTATCTTCTCCTTTTATTTGGAGGGAAATCTCAAGTTTCTGGTTGGTTGGAAAATGTACATTGAATGTTATTGCACTTTGAATTCAGTAACCAAGGCATGGACCATTTGATAGTGGGTAGATGCTGATCTGCTGTTCCCATGTCTCTGTTATGAAGTACAAAGAAGTTTACATACTTTAACTACGTTTTAATGTTTACTGTAATCACGTAATATATGAAATGCTGAAGCATGAGAGTTACATAGTTCACTTAAATCTCATGGATAAATATAGTGTAACAAATATTTAGATAGATTTGTTTATTGAGAGGCAATATTTATAAGTCATATAATTGGTTTTCTATCTTTAGTTTTAGATTAAGTAATAAACAAAATTTGCACATTGATATCTCAAGCTCACACCAGGATTCCATTTTTGCTGTAATTAAACATTTTGAATTTGGTAGGTTGATAAGTCATAGAATGACCAATAAAATGAGAATAATGAAAGTAGATCCTTGTGTTTAAAATCACTAGAGGACATTTCACTTATTCTCTCACTTTATAATCTCTCAGAAGAGACTGAGCCACAGAGGCGATGATACACATCATAATTCCTTACAATTGTACTCATTATCTTCTATTTTTAAAAAAAGCAGCAAAAAACATGGAAAAATATTTTTCTTTTAAATGCAATGGAATATTTAAATGCTTCTTAATATTTCCTTAATAAATATTAAAAATAAGAAGGAAAATGATATAAAATAAATACAAGAACAAAACAAAACCTTAAGAGGAGTCCATTATAAATAATAATTTTCAAAACTAAAACCTTCTAGCTCTTAACTAATTCATCATATGACAAAGTGATACACTTTTGTGCTTCATAACAATTAATAGATATTACTAAAATATGGCAACTGTTACCACAGCTCATTAGCAAGCTGTCTGTATTATATGAAGTTATCTGGAATTGTTTGGAGAAGTTGGTGTGTCAATATAATACACACAGTAATTTGTGGGTAAAAAAAAAATCCCTCAGGAGCATAAGGTCCCAGCCCATCAGCTAACTCCGGAGGCTGTACTGGTATTTCTCTTCTTACAAATACATTATATTGAGAAACAAGATACAGGAAAGACAGGAATAAAAAGACATGAAGGGGGAGATATAAGCTTTGGTGGATACAAGCTGTTTATCAAGAACTACAAAGCTAGTGCATGTACATAATTTGTTCAGATATAAGTGGAACATTAGGAATTAAAGGATTTTCAAAATAGAAACTCTACATCTTTGAATATACAGTAAAAATTAATTTCACAGTAGCAGTAAAATTCTGGATGGCTAACAGGGATGTCATATATTTGCCACTATCAAGGTTCCTCAGAACATGTGGCAATTGCTTTATGTTCTGGTTTATGTACATATTAAGTCATCTCTTAAAATAATGACATATTTATATGATTTAAAAATAAACATATCTTCTCACAATTAAGTTGATATGAGCAGAAACCTGAATGAATGGTATTTGCTATTGATCATCTATATTGAAGTGAAAGTATACACTTTGAAGATACTTGCATTTAACAACCATCCTTAAAACTAGGTAGTCAGAAAGTTTTTACCAAAATTTTGATCTCCAACCTCTGAATAACACTGATACTACCCTATAAAACTTGGCTATTGGTACAATCAAATAATCAGTACTTAGTTTACATTTTTATAGGATATTAATTTTATCACAGAGGTAAAATTTTAAGAACAAATCAATAGGATACTTATAAGTGAGATTTTTGGAGCTAGGAGAAGAAGTTCTAATGTTATTATTTTTTATCAGTTTTATATCTGTTACGTCATCATTTGAGAATAAGGAATCTCAATTAAGGAAATGGCATCATGGTAAAATCTTTGATGCCTTTTCTTAATTAATGATTAAAAGGGCACTATTAATCAGTTTTATTTGACTAATAATTGGTATGGGAAGACCCAGATTGCTCTGGCTGGTGCCATTTCTGGGCTAGTGTTCCTGGATGCTATAATAAAGCAGGCAGAGTAAGATGTTCCTCTGTAGGGAATGGGCTTTGAGAAGCCAGTTCATGCACCAGGAATGAACTCTGGTCTGACTGCAAGAGGCTTCACAAACTGCCCATGCTGTTTGACTGTCATCTACATTCAGAAGTTAAAGTTCTTTGTCGTGAAAGTTCTTCAGCTATCATTTCAAAGTCAGGGAGCTCCCAATATCTCAGGTCAGCCTTATCTGCCGGTCTCCTCTTCATGATCCTCATCCCTTTGCTCATATAATCTTTCCTCCCTCTCTTCAGCTGGACTAGGAGGAAGGAGCAACTCAGTCCTACTTCATCTCAACTGTATATGCCAGACCAAGCCTACTAACCTTGGGAGTTCTTGCCCTCCCTGAAGAATGAAAGGGTAGATGGGGTGGTGGGGGGTTGAGGGAGGACTGGGAAGAGGGAAGGGAGGGGGCACAGTGGTAGGTGTGGGGAAAAACTTTTTAAATAAAGAAAAATGCTAAGCTTAATGAAAACAGAAAGAAAGAAAGAAAGAAAGAAAGAAAGAAAGAAAGAAAGAAAGAAAGAAAGAAAGAAAGAAAGAAAGAAAGAAAGAAAAGAAGAAAGCAGGCTGAGCAAGCCTCCTGCATCAGTTTTGCTTCCAGATTCCTGCCTTGAATTCCTGCTCAGACTTCCTATGATGATAGACTTAAAACTAAAAGGTAAAATAAGTGCTGTGCCCTCCAAGCTGGTTTAGGTCAGTGTTTGATCACAATAGAAAGCCTCAGTAAGACAACATCTTTATTCCCTCAATTTATTTTTCTAAAATCTTAATTTCACATTATATCATAAATATAGTTCCCTCTCCACTAAGGAGGGTCAGTCTCAATTCATTTGAAAGTAGGAGCTGGGTGAAATTTTCATAGAAAGAGCAATAGAGACAAACACAGAGAAAGGCAGGGAGATGGAGGGAAGGAAAGAGAAAGAGAGAGTGAGACTTAAAATACTCCAAATCAACTGGACATGGCCGTGCATACTTAGAATCTCAGAAGTTGACAAGTCGAGGCAGGAGAATCAGAAGGTCATCTTTGTTTATAAAACAAGGTTGAGGTTCCCTTGGGATATATGAGACTCAGTCTCTAAAAGCAAACGAAACAGCAGAAAGAAAGAAGAGATGGAAGGGAGAATACGGCTAAAATAATAAACCTGCATTCTATTTCAAATGTGTTAATAGAGAGTAATATGACTAGGATAGACAGTGTCTGTGCATAAGGAAAGTTCTCCTAAAAATATTATAAACACAACAAAGAAAAAGTGAATATTGGCATACACATGCAGGCAATCAATTTGTATAAAAAGATTCTTAAGAAAATATTAGAATTACCAAATATAAAGATGATAAAGACAAGATTGGTAGATTTATTTAGACGTAAGAGGCTTGCCCGACTTATCTCAGTATGCCTATTTTAAAATGCAACTATTAAAAGCTGCTCTCATCTCACAGAAATTATTTAAGTAATTTTGTGTGGAAAGAGCCTGACTTGTGTGATTGTCTCTGAAGCTCTCTATGTAGAAGGTGACTATGTGTCTTGAAATTTAAATATACAGCAAATTCAATCAGGTGCCTAGGTACCAACATGCTGGACTGTCGTGTAGGGAGGAGGGAAGAGTTTGAGGGCAGAAGGCTTAGTGAAGATGAGAATGTATGAAAGGGAGACTTCAAACTTTGTGGCTGGAAAAGCATGGGGTGTCACAAGAAATGTGTGCTGGACTGAATAATTCATGATACGATACTAATTTTGAGCCTGGAGAAAATTGCTTTCTCACTGTGCCAGAAGCTGGACGGTGAGACCAAAAATCAAAGACAGTCCTAAGCTGAAGGGGAGCCAGCCCCTTAAACTAATCCCATGTCATTTATATAACAGGTTTAATGTCGCAAACATGGAAATAAAACTTATAAACCTTTCCTTAAACAACACCTATTATTGTAAAATAATAAAAAGTATTAGAAAATAATTTCTAAAGACAAACTTCTAGATATTAATGAAGAGACTTCTAGGAAGGAAACTGACATTTATCCTTTCAAGGACCCTGGTGAATACTATGTCTCTTAGAAGTGTAACAGATAAATCATACTTTTTAAGTTAAAGAATCTTGTAGTTTCCAGAAATGACATTTTGAGGTAATTAACCAGGCTAATGTAAATATGGAAGTGATAAATATTAATATTTATTAGATTTCTAACATCCAAATAGTCTTTCAGAGATGAATTTTTAGGGAAGATTATTTATGCAATGTAACAATGGTATATCCTTTCATGAATTAATTTATTTTTTTTCCCTTAGGAGTAGGATAAATTATGAATGCCAGATGTGTTTTAATCCCCTCTCCCAGATTTGAGGATTCCCATTTACATATAACTCCATTTAAGATTTGGTTCTTGGTTGATTTTTCCTTCAGAGTTCAAAAAGGCTCTCGGGAAGATTTAGGAATTGGTGAAAATAAAGATGTTTGAAGTGAAGTCTATCTTATCTACCCTCATTGTGTGGATTTTCATAAAAAGGCTACAGCCAACTCTGGACAGTAGAAATATAAGTCTACAAGAGTCTGGGTGAGCAAGAGTGGAATTTATACTTACATAGTCAAGGTGAGCTTTCTGAACATTAATACCTTTTAAATTCACCTGCTTAAAAGCAGGTGCTACTGTAAATTGCCACTATATTCCATAGTTAAAACTGGGAATAATAGCTGACAAAATTAATAAAACCATGCATGGCCTATAATAATATTC
This sequence comes from Phyllotis vaccarum, assembly GCA_033318265.1. Lineage (NCBI taxonomy): Eukaryota > Metazoa > Chordata > Mammalia > Rodentia > Cricetidae > Phyllotis > Phyllotis vaccarum. The sequence goes on along the minus strand of JARWLC010000009.1, from coordinate 98,449,306 downwards.
ATTTTAAGTTGCATAGTCCTGCACCTGATATGACTCAGAAATTCCCCAGCCTCAATTAATCTGACTACACAGATAAAGTTGGGTTTACTGGAATGCACTCCCAATTTTAAGTGCTGGGTGCTAGGCTTGTTCACCAAGAACCTTGTATACAATCTTTAGAGGACACACATGGATCAAAGTAATGAATATTTTTGAGAAAAGACCAAAGGAGAAAATCACAGTATATAATAAATATTTGCTTTTTGTCCTGCGAGTCTTGCTTTATTGGGATGCTTTGATTTAATGAGAGCTCATATATGTATGTATATGTATATGTATGTGTATATGTATCTATACATACATACATATTAGCACACAATGAATTTTAGTTCTCCCATTATAATTTAAATACTTTAATTTTAGCCAAAGTTTCAACTTAACAGCATTCTACAACGTAAAGTTGCTAATGATTACAACAATGCAATGCTAGAGAAATGAAAATTCTTAGCACTGAAAGAAACATATCTTCATGAGGAAAGGTATTACCACTGAGTTGAATCTTCTGTTAGTAGGGTCATGTATACTGAAAATGTGAAATATGCTCACTGCACAATAATTATGTGTCTAAATTATTAAAATACCTCAGTGTATCCTGCTGGCATCTGTCTGTAATTCTAGCTACTTAGGATAGTGAGGCAGTAGGTTCATAGATTCAAGGCATACCTATGATGTCTAGAAAGTTTGAAGCCAGCCTAGGCAACCTGTGAAATCATGTCTCAAATTTTAAGTTAAGAGGACAGAAGGATTACTCAGTGGTAGAACATTTCTCCAGCAAGGCCCTAAGTTCAAACTCCTGAGTACTAAAAACAATTAAGTTTACCTTGGAACACATTGCAGACTGCACGTATATCACTTTCTAAGGCTATATATATACCAATGCCAATGGAACACATTCACATTAATGGTCATTAAACATTTGTAAGACACAACATTTTGTATAATAATACGTGAAAATTCCAGTTAGTTTTATTTCTCTTATAATATAGATACAAATAACAGGAACATCTTATATGCATTGTAAAGCACCAATAATCTGCAATCTAAAATTAATATTGAAAAATGACTGCATCGTGGTGCTGTAATTGTTTCTTCACATCCCAAAGGATTCATGTATGTACAGGTACCTATAGATTAAAGCGGCCTTTGTGCTCTGGATGGTGCATCTGGTTCTCAGGTTGATAAGTTTTGGAATCTGTTCTCAGGCCACATCAGAACAATGAACTCACTTGTGTCTACGGGGCAGGTGCAGGTATGGTGTGACAGAATTCAGAGCTGGCCCCAAGCCTTACCATTCAGTACTGTTGATCTCGTACTACTTGGGCTGCTTCCAGAAACAGAAAACAACATGTGACTTTAAAGCAACATTTTCACTTATCTATGTTTTGATTTTGCTTGATTCTCACTTCAAGTAACAAGAATCTAGAGGTGATCCACTACAAAAGCTGGTAAATTCCATGACCTCATCAATCCATTATTGAGATTTTTTGGTTTTTTGTGTCTTTGTATTGAGCAACTCAGAACCAGCTGCCTTTCTCTGTGGCTTAAGGTACTGAATTTTTAGGAAGCTACTGCTGCTATTGAGTGCTGTGGAGATGCTGATGTCCAGATGTGCATATCAGAAGCATCACTGAGGATCCCTTATGCTCATGCTGGGTTTCTGGTATTAGGATTTATCAGGCTAGAACCAAAGCAATGGTCATACCTGGATTTCCTTTACTTTAATGAAGGTAGATTATACCTTAAAACTTCAGAATGGACATCATAGCTCTAAAGTCTTGCAGGACTTTATAATCAAGAAGACAGACTTACCAAGTCACCAGTTGGCCTTCTCTGGTCTGGGAACACTTGACTCTCTCCTACAGCCAGGCCACTGTGTATCCTCAATGGTGAGAACATTTAATAGGAATGAGTCTATTCCATAATCTCTTGTGCTTATTTTTGACAGATTTTGTTAATATCTGATGATACCTTCTTCATAAGTTATATTAGATGCTTTTTGAAAATCTAATCAGTGACAGTGAACCATGTACTTCCTGCTTCCTCCAGGGAAGACATTGCTGTTTCTTCTCACCCATCCCACTGAAGGTCATTCACCTTCTGTACTCACTGAATACAGCAAATGCCAATTAAGTGCTTATACCTGTATAATTTCCCAGTAATGCCAAATTAATTAATAGCGTGTGTATTTCCAGCACTTATCACTGCACACATATAAATTATGTTTTTCAAGTCCAGTAAAATTTCATTAAGCCCAAAGCTTTTTAGCTCTGATAATAAGTCATGTGGAGAATTATGAGAAATAATTTACTGTATTTCCAGAACAGATGCATTTAATAATAGGTCAGTAAAGCAAAACTGGCCTTGAATCTACTTTGAATACAGGATTTTTCCAGAGGTAGTGACTAGAACAATATGGTTTAGTGGCAATGTTCTGGCTTTAGATCACATAAGCTGTTCACACGGCTGCCTTCTGGTCCCACTCCATTCCTTGCCTTGACACTGTCCTCTAAGCACTATGAGCTAGAAAGCATCTCTCCTACTTTTTATCATCCAAATTCAAAATCTATTTGTTTTTCATCAGTGATAAACACTGTAACTCTGATTAGTGTGTCATATATGTCTGTATACTTGAATTTTAACTATTTTCTGCTGAATCATCTTTTGTTGATATTTGCCCAGCCATTTCCACAACAAGCTTTTGTGTTCTGAATAAATTACATCACACATGGCTGAGCAGGACTTGATTTTCAAGACTATACACTCCTCTGACAGATGGATGGATTTCTAGGAACATTATCTTACACAAGAAGCAAATATTCTTTGTTTTACTTTTTTAAAAAAAAAAAATTTGTACTGTTGACCTGGCTCAAGAGAGGTGGCATCAAGCCTGTTGATGGAGATTCAATCCCTAGAACACACATTGTGGAGCTAGAGAACCTCACCCCTAAAAGTTGTCCTCTAATCTATACAGGGACACTTTAGCAATCAGCAATGCACACACAAAAAGTAAGTAATAAAATGCATTACAAAAATTAAAGTAGTATCTCTGATATTTAATACACATATTCCTAGAATGCAATTTTTTGTAGGTTTAAGAAATGCGATAATTTTCTGTACCCAGCATTACATAAAACAATTTGATTAACATTTATTCACTTATGGAAAACACATTTATTTCTCACTGCAATATGTCTTTGTATATGGCATACAAGGAAAATACATGGTGTTGTGAATATTTTTATTAATATACAAAGTCAGGCTACTTTTTTTAACAAGGAAAAGCCATGCTCAGAAAATGTTAAAATTAGTTATAGCATATTTTACTTTAACTTTAAACAACATAGCATATTACATTGGTGGGTTACAGAAGAGTGGGAATGATCAAGTTTATGTTGATATTTATAATGCATGTCTCTCAGGGAGAGACCTGTTTTTATCATTCTTGTATTTTCTACTAATAGTACATTTTTATCTATCATACTGATGTTATATTTCACATAATAATTCTTTGGTATATTTTTAATATTGTATATTTCATAGGGGTTATCAACATTATCCTGTTTTTAATGATGCACTTTATTAATGTTTAGTGATTAAAAGTACAGATAGTAACATGCTGTCATAGATCTCATTGCTGAAGACAACATTCACATAACTCATTGAACACAGAAATGTCAAGTTTGTGCCTACATAAAACTGTCAACCCCACATTCTAATGTCTTTGGTTCAGGAAATTATTCTGCAAGGTACCAAGAAAGAAAGAACCAACAATCCAGCCACAAAACCTTTGATCTACAATCTATTCTACCTGCAAATTATGCTAGGGCAATGGTGGCACAGAATTTGTGGAATAGCCAACCAAGGCCTAATTTGACTTAAGTCCACTTCACAAGATGGAATCCATACCAAACCCTGCTTGGGTGACCAAGAACCACAGACTTGATAGCCCGGAGATCTTTGGTATAATCAAATAGTACTGATTTTAAAGAGAAAATAGTAGCAATAAAATGAGGTATTCCGCTATACTTATATTCAGCCATCATCAGAGAGGTTTCATTCTGAAGCAGATGGGAACAAGTACAGAGACCCTCAACTGGACATTACACAGAAATAGAGACCTTAAAATACACAGCTGTAAAAGAATATCTCCATCAAATATCTCCCCTCAGAGCCCAGGGAACCCCACAGAAGAGGAGTCCGAAGGAGGGCATGACCCAGAGGAGGATAAGGATTCTAGGAGGAAAAAGCATTTTAAATCACCTGTGTAAAGCTCAAGTCAACTCAGAGAGACCTAAGCAGAAAGCACAGGGTCTGCCCAGGTCTGCACCAGGTCTTCTGTGTGTATACAATAGTTTTGAGATTAGTATTCTTATGGGACTCCAGAAAGTGTGGATAAGTAGGTCTGTCATTCTTGTGCCTTCTCTTAGGGCTTTTTTTTTTCCTATTAATTTGCCTTGCTCAACTGAATGTGATTTTTTGTTCTATCTTATTTTGTTATTTTTTTTTTTTTACTTAAAATTGGAAAAATTTAAAACGAGAAAAAATGATATGGAGTTTCTTTTTTTTTTTTTTTTGCTAGAAACTTAATATGAAATTCCATCTTAGAAAACAGGTTTTATAATATGTGTTCAGTCTTAGCATTTACTGTAAGAAACTTCTCATATTCCTGAAGGTTTCTCAAATGGAAGAAACTGGACTCAGAAAGCTATGCTGATAACAAAAAGTTAAGATAACAGAACCAAAGAAGTCTATGTTCATTTTTTTTTCAACTGAAAGTGTTGTCTGTCATTAAATTTATTTTCTTGAACCCGTGAATTTGTCAGAAAAGTCTAAAAATAAACAGCTATTAATCTACATGACAAGGTTTGGTCCATAGCGTCTGGTTTTCTTATCTTTTCTTTTTCATGTGAATCTCTGGCCACATCTCAGATGGTCCCCTAAGGTAGTACTGAAAACTATACTCACTGCAACCTGAATAGCTGGATTTACTCTTATCTAATCCTTATCCTACATATTCTTCTATGTGATCTATAGCCTGAGTATCATTTTGGAACTTTCTAGAAATGCTCTGATACCCAACCTCAGTCATACTTTGCCAGATATGATGGGGAAATAGAAAGAAACGTGTCTTAATATGGCTTTGAGAGAATGCTACCGCTGCCTAGGTCTAGAGAGTAATTGTCCTAACCTCTGTCAGGGGCACATGGCTTACTCTTTCACAATCTACCTCATCAATTTGTCAACATAATAATGTTCCCGTGTTTTTCACAAGTATTTGACATGAAGAAGGTACTCTGACAATGCAGAGTGCTGTATGGAAATAGCTTGGCTTCTGCAGGACTTTGCAAATGAGCACAGTTGAGAACTAGAACCCATATTCTACTTCCTTCTGAGAGATGTTGTGCCAATGAAGAGTGAAAATCCAAAACACAATACAAACCTTGGAACTGATGTTATTAAAACTCCATCCTTTAACATCTTTCATTAGTTTTGCATTTCTAAAAATGCCTATCCTGTTTTATTTTCTAAATGAAATTCATTTCTATTTCGATACAGACTTTTTTTTTTTTTTAACCTGCCTGCTCCCTTCATTACCTAAATTTTCTTTTGGGATCTTTATATTTTACTAGAGTACCTTTCGTCATTACATAGTGTTCAATCTCAAATAATCAAAAAAAATATAGTTGGGGAAAGATTGATCAGCTAAAATCGATGAATACAAATGAGTATTGCCTTTGTCTCATCAGCAAGTGAGGCATCACCTCCTCTCTGTCACACAGAAAAGGAGGTAAATTTGAGGTCTTCATTAATAATTATAGTATGATGTTATTTTTGCACAAGAACTCAGATTATGTTTTACATAATTTAATAGCATAAAATTGCATGATGAGTCTTTGTCAGTTGGGAGCTAACACTTAAAATGTGTTTTAATCCAATAAGCATCATTTTGTAATCTTACTTATAGGGGTAGGGAGTGTAGTGATTGTCTTCTGCGCAGTTATGAGGAACGCTCTGGGAAATACAGTATCAACAACATACTCTTTTAAGTAATCATCCTATTTTGAACTACAACTGTCTTTTACATTTTTTCTAGTCTTGCTTTACAGTCTCTGTATTTTCCTCTAATTGCTCCTCCAAATCCTTGTTCTGCGCATGTGTTCATGTGTTCATGTATTTTTCTGAATTTTTCCATTAGTTCTTTTTAATTTTAGAAAGCCATCTTGTGCCTTTTAAAAATATATTTCCACATATTGATTTATTGAGTTTTGAATAAATGTTTAGTAAGTATTCACAAATATCTGGACACAAGGGTTATAAATAAGGACTAGAAAGGGAGATAGAAGAGTGATTCATAAATAGATTTAATTTGGGGAGGTTGAAGACTTCGTCTTGGATTACAATAATGAAAGTATTTCTGGGAATCTTTAAAATATTATTTATTTAGTTTGAATATCTGGTTATGCTCCTTATTATAATTCTTAGTCTAATTGAATCTTTCAACATTTTTGTTTGTGTTTACATAAAACAAATTAGGAATATCCCTGCACAAATATTAATGAAATACACAATATCAAAGAACATCTCAGGGCTTGCGAATACAATCTATAGAGAGAGAATTTGCTAAGCATTTATAAAACTCTGGGTCTATGAAAATGGAGAAAGCTCAAAATCTCATTCTAAACAACCTGGAGTAAATATCAATATATTTTTAATTGCACTGATATAAAGAAGAATTTTTCAACCTAAACAATGTTCAGATTGTGGAGTGAAAAAAACTGCTGGTCTGAGGCTGCGCTCTGCATAGTTAGATGTTTGCTTCTGGTTTTGGCCTATTGGATGCCAACCACAGCAAAAACCACTTGACACCCCCCCCCCAATCATATTAAGAAAGACCAGTTTCCAAATGTCGTTCAATGTTTTTTTTTTTTCCTGGGAAAAATAATCATAACTCAAGAGTCACTAGTTCAAAGTATAAATAGTATTAAACAAGCCCTTTCTTTCAGTTATGTACCCAATGGTGACCTCAAAAGGCTCCAAAACACAGTTCAAATATAAGAGTCACAGAGAAGGCCCCGTTTAATCTAAATGGGTCACAGAAAAAAAACTTAAAAGTCATGAATAGAAGAAAAGTGCTGGTAAGGAGAAAAAGATAGGTTGATTGGCAGGGAGGAAGATATGAAAAGTTGGGTAGAGTGAGTAATCAGAACACAGCATAAATGTGAAAAAAAAAATGTCACAGGTAACAGTGAAAAAAGAAAGAGAAACCAAGCTGGCTGAGGTGGCACATACTTGAAATGTCAGCTCTTGGGGTCCCCCAGTAGGTGAATCATAAGCTGATGTAAGTCAAAACTTTGTCTTAAACCTACCAAATGAACCCTCCAAAAAAACCCAAAGCAAACCAGAAACAGAACAAAAAAAAAAAAAAAAAAAACAAAAAAACAAGAGAAACAGCTATTCTTGAGCAAGATGACCCTGTAAGATTCACTTATAAGGCACGTACTGGCAAAGCACACAATAGTTTTTAGCATTGTGTGACCCAAATTAGAATTTCTGTCTGCATAGTTATTTTTGACCCCTAATATGTACATAGATGGTACTTCCGTTTCTTCAGTTGCTGCAAATGCTTCATCTAGCCCAAATACTGACACAAAGTAACTGTGTCTAGTGCTTCCATGTCTCAATATTCATGGGTGCAGAATCACTCAAAGTCATTTTCCTTTTAATAGCACAATAGGAATAAATATCATCCTTGCAAAATTTCACCACAGTGTTGCAAATGTGAAGAAAAAAACAAACAATGTTCATAATGAGACTGAAAATAACACAGAAATTTATGTATTAAAATGCACTACTTTTAAAAGAAAAGTCAATAATAGATGAATTTGTAGAGGATAAAAGGAAAGTTTGATGAAGACTAAAGTCAGCCAGAAGAACACACATACACACACACACACACACACACACACACACACACACACACACACACACACACACACACACAAACACACACACACACATACACACAGACATGAAAATTATTCAGTCATTGTCACATTAAGGTTGGGGAAAAGCAACTAAAACTGTGATTCTTCTGTTTTACAACATTCTAAGAGCCTGTACAATCCTTTACCTTGGTCTGAACATTGTATAATATGTTTGTAAAGATAACCAACTAAACCTCCTATGTTTCCACGGATGTAGTAAGTACAAAGATTTGGTGCTGGCTACCTCAAAGGCATTTTAGCTGGGGGGAAATGGAGAGAGTGTGTACTTCTTGTTTTTAGGCATAGACTCAATGGCAGCTTAGGATTCTTTCAAATTTTTATTTATAATAGAAAACTGAAATCAAATATATTGTATAGGATCTTCTCAGCAGATGAATCTCTAGCTGGACAATGGGGCACTATGCAGAAAGTGGATTTGGAATCTGTGCATGGGGATCCCTGTTTAGAAATATGCTTCAATAATTTTGAGCAAAGCCTAAGTATGTCAGCTATACTTCAGTCCCAAATGTCCTGAGTATGCCATACTATCATATTTGATTCTGAACTTATAAATTTTTATAGATAGATTTAAATTCTTATTTTCTGTATATGTGTGTTAGCCTCATGTATGTATTACACCACACGAAGTTGCCTGAAGATGCCAGAAGAGGCTTTTAGAACCCAGGAAGCTGAAGTTACAGGTGGTTGTTAGTTGCTAGATTTGTATTTAGGTGCTAGGAACTACACCCAGGCCTTTGTCTATAGTGTCATCTGCTTTTAACCACTGAGCATCTCTTTCTGGCCTGTATCAACTTTTAGTAATTTTCAGTTTACTAACATCCATGCTCATTTAGCATATTTTCCAATAAATATTGGCTTTAAAATACTTAAAAACCTTTATAGGGAAAAACAGACATTACTGAGATAATTAGTGGAGAAGAGGGAGGGAGCAGACACAGAGAGCACAGGTATTTCTGTTGTTTCAGACAGTAGAGCACAGGAAAAACAGGATTGTGAGCCCTGGAAGATAAGCAGAGGCTACACATGAAGGAGTCTATTATATCTTCAACTCTCTGCCTGAAAGAATTTTCTGCTCTACAACATCAGAAGGGAGAGGCCAGGCAGAGTATGGCCCATAGCTGAAAAAACCCAGAGCTGAAAAGTTGGAAGTTTAATTTGAGTTGTCTAAAAGATCTAGTAGTTAGAAACAAAACTGTGATTAGTAATTTTTAAAAAGTAAAGAAATTTGTAAGTGACTCTACATTTGAAGTTTCCCTTTGATATTTCTAATTTTTTGTCTTGCAGGGATGGGAAGTAAAATATTGTGCCATTTTTTTTCCTCTACACCGCCCATAATATCTGCACAATGAAGAAAACTCTAAAGTATGTGGAATGGGTTGATTTAGAGCAGAAATATTGTTCTTTCTCACATTTAAACTTAAATTCAACTGAAAGAGACAGAAAATGGCTAGGAGAAGAATAAAATAAGAAAACTGGTTAGAAAATGTCTAAGTCAAAAGAAATAATTCCAAATGTGTGTTTTCCATATTGTGTTTTGCTATCTTTTTAATTTTCCACCTCCTTTTGGTCAGTTGTCAACGTGAAGATGTCTAATGTTGAGAAAATGCAGTTTTCCGACCCCAGCCTCCAATTGCTTCTCACAGTTCTTCTGACCTAGCAAATTAAGGCTCATGAAGCTTGGCAGAGTTTTTTTCATTAATTTTATATGTGAAGAGAGAGGAGTTGGACTTCATTCTGTATAGTATGTATCAAATCAGGCAAAATATAACCCAATAACAAGTTTAAAGACACAGAATATTTTATATTTTTTTAAAAAAATGAATAAGAAGTCTCAAAGAAGCAGAAAATAATGAAATTCATGCAGATTCTCCCAGTCTGATAAGAGAAACAAATCCATTCTCCAAAGGTGAACCTTTCATATGGATCATGTCTATTAGAGATTTTGTATCCCCTACCCCTCAAAGTAGCCTAAGACATGCTTCTCTCTTCTGCAGTTGGCAGTTCTGGGATGTGATATGAGTCTCTGTTTCTTCTAGTGCATATTTCCTATTTTGTCTGTTATGACCCTTTATCCTTAAGCAGGAGGCTTTCTATTTGTATCAGACACATGGTGCTCTCTCCTTCAGCCCATTATATTTTATGCCAAGGAATACTTCAGACTCATCTATGTTTATCAATGTAAATCCTTTTTCCTTTGCTTTAAATCCTTGCCTAAATGTATCCCAAAGATACAGTGGTAAACATCTGGCTGCCCTTGGATAGAGCCAATCATGTAGTATAGTAAGAGAATGGATCCTGCTGTTGAATAAGTCAGGGCTCATACTATGGTAAGATCTAAGAATAACTGTTGAATATCCCAGAAGCAAGTTGGGTGAAGGAACTGGGTATGCCATCAAGTCTGAACAGAGAATACCAGGTGTGCCCAGGGCAGCTTTTTAAGAACCAACAGAGGACTTAGGCCTTTTCCCCCTGGAACAGCATGGTTGGAAACACAGCAGAGGCTACATCTATTAAAAGTCAAAGTAAAGCTTCTTGAAGGGCATCCCTTAAACTGGATAAAACTTATGACTAGGGATGTTTTCTATCTCTTGTGTTTGAGGCTTTTCATCAACAGTAACAAGAGAGAACTTGTGAGGATTTTTTTATGGTTCACATATCCACCATTTCTACCTTATTCCACTTTCTTTATTCGAGGCAAGCATCTTAATTTGGTTTCCAGTTTCCTCTCATCAGTGTTATTCTTAGCATTCCATACAGTCACAATGTGGTTTTTCCGTTGTTACCATCTTAACATCTCACTTTACCTTCTCTACATGATTGTGTAGCTCATTTTTTTTTAATTCCAGTATATTTTCATTTTTGACTAAATTGTATGGAGACCATGTTCTTTCTGATATTTTAATCGAGGACTGCTTAAGAAAACCAAAGAGTGAATATATCATCACTAAAAGTTAACAATAATGAGATAAAAATTAAGACACAGTAAAAAAAGGACATGTGAGATCATTTGTTTTGAAAGAAATATGAGTCAAAGAAGCAGTTAGCGACGTGGGAGAAACACCTATCATGATCATTTTGTCAATATTCCACATCCTGCCGTTCCTAGTGCTTCATTATAAAATTAACATCTCAGTGTATCTGGTCTCCATCATTTCATAGCTGTATTTTCTGATCTTCACTCCCAGTTTCTCTGGGATGTTTTGTAGTAATTGTCATCATTTGCTTTTTTTTTTCAATTTTTCTCTATTTTTAACAGATGAAGTACATCATGTTTCTGTAGATTTCTTCTAAAGGAGACTAGACCTCCTTATATTGTGTGGTGCCAGAGACACAATAAAAATAATTGCATTTTAATTCTAATATCCTAGGGTATAGACTTTAAAAAGCAGCATTTAGACACTTGGTTCATTTCCACTCTCTGAGCTCTTAAAAATAATCTAATATAGACATTAGGAAACTTCTAATACAGTATCTTTTTAGTGGTCTTGAGATTGTTTCTTTTTTCTCTTAAATTGAGTGTTCCCTGGTGCTAATGCCATGCTGTGTCCTTTGTAAGTATAGTGTCTTTTCCAAGTTCACTGTTTTGTATCTTGCTTATCAATAGATTTTTTTCATTATTAAAAAGTAAGCATCTAGGTTATGTTAAAACACAGTGTGTGGTCTTCTGCCCATGCTTGGAACTACCCTGTAAACAAAGGGTGTTTTCTGACAATGACTCTTCTATTCTGTTTTGAAATTCTGCAGAATGCAGAAGAAACTCTCTGCACTAAGGGTCCCTGATAAATATCTGGTTAAACAAGGTAATGACTAGAGAAATCTACACCAATCTTAGCCAACTGAATGCAAGATATAAGTTTTCTTGTTTCTTGGAATCTATAAGACATACCCCTCAAATGCTGAGACAAAACAATGCCAGAAAATTATTTTTCTGTACAGAATCTGTCAAAAGAAAAAAATTGTTAAAATCTATGTCACTATCTCAGTTTCTAATGGAAGACTTGATAAAAATTCACAGCTATTTCTCATAAACATATATATCAAAAATATAGGTTTCTCTTTACATGAGAAAGTGTTTAAATAAACTGTATCTTTCCTGTAGAAATATGAGAGACTTCTAAAACAAATAAAAATGTTATAAACACGCTCACTTCACCACTGGCTGCTGTTATTATTGATTCTATTAAAAATTAGTATTAGATATTATGGAAAAGTGACATTGATAATTCTACCACTGTACCTCCTGTGATGTTATGCTTCAGAAAACAGTGATAAGCTCTTGTTTTAAATGTGTTACAAAAAGAAGAAATTTTAATGTTCATTAAGATAACATTAATAAAATATTAATAGGAAACAAACTATCAAGTGAGAAGAAGTTGTAGCTACAATATTATAAAGTTCATTGGCTATAATGTTCAAAATCATTGTTTTTCTAAGAACAAAGACAAACAAATTTCTACTTATAATACCAATAAATGCTGTATAAGTTAGAAACTGATAGATGACACAATGCCTCTAAGCATGAGTTGTGGTTAGTGTTCCTTTTTTCTATGTGGAAAGGGCTTGTGTGTGATAAGACATGCCTGTATTCCGAGAAATCGGGAGGCAGAGGCAAAATTACTGGCAGAAATTTTAGAACATCCATGGCTGCATACAGAGAGCCTTCCTCACAAATTAAAAGCAAAAAACACACACACACACCACCACCACCACCACCACCACTGGCACCACCACCACCAACAACAACAACAAAAGAGCTAAGTGCACAGGCCAGAGCAAAATATCCCAGGCTAGGTTCCACTCTCATGGTAAACCATGATTATTATAGTAGAGACTTGGAATATTTCCTAGCTGTTAAGATTAATTGTGCAACGTACTGGTAAATTCCATAGGAGAATTCTCAGAAGAGGAATGTAGCCTCCACATTTTTACTTCTTCAGCAATACCCAGTGTGCAATGTTTAAAGTAGATAGAGGTGTGCCTGTGTGCTGTCTCCTTTGTGGAGATTTCACTGGTCTATTTCAGTATTTTGTTGTAGCGTGCCAAGTGAGAGTGTGATGTATTTCTGGCATGTTTCATCTCATGAGATCTCCCCATTATTTCTGTTGTCTCCTTTTAAATCAGTTAACATTTCTTTAGTGTGTATTTTGTGGTGTTTGTGTGTATGTATGTATGTATGTATGTATGTATGTATGTATGTATGTATGTATGCATGTGTGCCATGAATCCATGTCTGGAGGCCAGGGGAGGATTTATGATGTCCCACTCTAATCACTGTCAACTTTAGTTCCTGAGATAAGGTTTCTTCACAGAACCTCAACTTCCTTCTCTTTCCCATAAGGTTGGCTGGCTAACAAGCCAGGTTTGCATTTTGCTGGCCTTTTCTTTCTATTTCTTGAAGTTACTTCTAATATTTTGAAATCTGTTTGAGTCTCTTGCTCTAAGGCTAATCTTTCTCACAAATGTTGGCTTACTTACTTGTTTGTAGGAAAAGTGTTTCTTAGTTTCAATGCTGCTTCTAGAAGGTGCATTGGTCATGTGCAGTGATTTAAGTAGGCCTTTATTTTATCTTCTGTATATATTTGTGTGCCTGAGTGCATGCATGTATGTGAACCATATGCATGAAGAAGCCATAGAACTCAAAATGTGGGATCCCCTGAAATTGGAGTTGTAAGGCACCTTATGTATGTTGGGAACTGACTCGGGTCCTGTGTAACAGCAGTTAACACTTTTAAATATGGAACCATTTATTTAGCCACTGTGTTGAACTTTTTGTTGTTCTGATCAATATTTCAGAAAATCAAGTAGAGCCTTTGAAACTCCATAATGGTTGACATGCACTAGAGACTTTAACCCCTTTAATCCATATTTGTTGCTCTAGTAAAAGCCTGAAATGATCAAAGGAGAAGGGTAACATAAAAATTTGACTTTTAATGTCAGAGGTATCAATACATGGTCACTTCCTGTCACTGGATCTAAGCAGAACGCCTTGGCAGTAAATACGTGTTGAAGTAAAGTCCAGTGCTCACCTACTCACAGAAGAGAAAAGGAAATGCAGGAGAGAATGAGTGTAAGGCATTCTTTTCCAGGACATCATTCCTGAGACAGTTCCTTTATGTGTGTCTCACCTCCTGTAGCTTGTACTCTCTCAATCAATCCCACTATTATGAGTCAGTCAGTGGATTAAAGCACTGATGCAGTCAGAACACTCTTAATCTGTTAACTTTCTCAAAGTTTCTTATCTGAGCATAACTACATTGAGAACCAAGCCTTCAACACAGGAGGAGCCTTCAAGGAAAACGTCAGATCCAAACAGCAATAGACACAGCTTTGTCTTTGACAGATGATATGGCAGCAAGCACCACAGGCATTCTGTGTGCTCCAGAGATTTTCCTCATCTTTTTAATTAATGCTAACATTTATTTAGTATTTAACTTCTATTTAAATTTAAGAAGTTGAAATTTTACAGATGCTCACAATTTTGCTAACATATTACCACTGGTCCAGTTTTAAATATCTACCAAGAGATCCTTAGTCTCTGTAGTTACAAAGGAAAGCCCCCACAAACTGAGGTCTTCGGAGCCGTCATCTGATACTGTTACTGTTAGTAAGAAAACCCTGAAGCACATTTTCAAGAACTTTCAGTTGACCAATATGTGACTGAATCTTTTGAGACTAAGACATCTGTGTTCATTTCTGTCTGTGTACTCTACAATATTGGTTCTTTTCTAGTGGATCTACTAGGAGTCATTTGTTGGTAATATAATTGACATTTTCCAGATATGTCTCTTTTGTGATTTGTCTCCTAGATTATACATGGTAATGGTACCTTTCTATGATCTTTTAAACTAGTTCCTCCCTTTACTTAGTTACTTCAGTTCTTGTAAAGGACTATAAATCTTCAGCCCATCATTTTGCCTGGACTTCTCACTTCCAGTTACTGCACGAGTCAATGGCTTTATGCTGGAACCATGCATTGTCTTGACTGCCCTCTGCTTTCTTCTCCATTATGGCTACTCACTGTAGAAGTACTCTCAAGCACCTGGCAAACACCTCACCATTGTGCTAGGCAACTGGCTTCATTTTACTATCTACTACTGAAAACTTTTTCTTTTAATGTTGAAATTGATTCTTTTTTTTACTCCTTTCTCTTAACATTCCTTTTTTCTTTGCTGGTTTGGGCTCATCTGGTCCAAAGTCTTATTTATTCTTCCATTTTCTTGCTCATGTGTGATAATATGGATATGAATATTGAACTAATTCTGGCAGTGGACTCTTGAAATCATCCATACATGACAGAAGTAATTTAGAGTTCACTGAGAGCTGACTACCGTTCTTACAAGGCATGTCAAGGAATAGTTCTTCACTAAGTTTGATTAAGGGAAAGGCTTAAGGGGCTTCCCTTTCACATCTTCTTTTTTCTTTTACCTTACATCTAATTTTATCTTATGACAAAGAAGATATGTGGAATTGTGCTTGAGACAGTACTCTAACATTTCCATCTGAGTATTACTTTTTTATTGTTTTGATTAGAAACACTCAATAAATGGTGCTGACAGACTCCAGGGATGATTTTCATAATGAAATAAGATGGTGAAGTGGAGAGAATTGAGGAAAGGATACTTAAAAATACTGCTCTTGAATATAATGAACATGGTGTTGACAGATGACCTTGCAGGAGATGTTCTTACAAATACACAGCCCAGCTGCACAGTCTTCCGTGTCTATGTATCATCCTGACATTTTGGGACTTTTCATTTTTTGTTAATTCTTACCCCAAGTTCTGTTGGTAGGAGATCATCTTCACCTTTTTTCCCCCCACTTCAAGAAATTTGATGCTTAAATAAGCTATTCACAAATCTGTCTACTCAACATTTTTTTTTTAAGTTAATGATCCTCTTCATAAAATGATAAAGTTCTAAAGAGTCCTGTGGTAGTTTGAAGTCTCTAGAAGATCTCTCTATATAAGATGGATGGGCTTTGCACTTGTTGTGTAGCTAAGGCTGGCCTTGAACTTACCGCCATTCTTCCTTAACTTTTTAAGTACTTGGATTTCAGCTGTGTGCTTCACTTCATACAGAGCTTCATCAGAACTCTGTCACAAAGGCAAAACTAAACAGCATAGAATTGGGGAGATAATAGAGGCATTTCCAATTTATGAATGCAGTTTTTTCCCAAAGGGAATTTTTAAAGGGTGTTAATAATATATATATATATATATATATATGTATATATATATATACATATACATATATATATGTATACAATAACCAAATAATCATGAGACATTCTAAGTACATAAATTTTAGGAGCTGTGATCATGAGTGCAAGTATAAACCAGGACTTTTTATGAATGTGAAGCATAAATTAAATTATGTAATATGTATACAGTACCTAGCAATCTCTTTAATTTCATGGAGGAAAATAAAACACTAACTTGATAGAGTGGGCATGTTAGGAATGGAAAACGGGTTAAAATAAAAATCACAGTTTTAATCCACATGTGTGGCTGGTTGGCTGGTTGTTTATCGAGAAGACATATTTTTTCCTATTGTATTTTCATTATTTCTTTTCTAAGTTTTAATGGTATTGATCAGGCAATTGTTTGCGGTTGCACATGGTTTGAGGTAAAAATAATTTGCAGATGTCAAATATTTTGAAATGTCAAAGATAGGAGGTTCAGAATGCATCCATCCAAATATTATGGCTGCTGCTCCAAACAAAAATCAGCTATAAATAACTGAATTATCATTAAATCATTTATAAAAATAAGTAGGAGAAAACGAATGAGGTGCCTTACTTGATCCCATGTGTCTTTGCAAAAGCAGAGTGTCTACTCTTCAGAACCAATGGCTTCTTGTGCAGAAGATTGTACTGTTTGGCAAGTGAGGAGAGCCCTGGAGCCCATTGAACCCCAAAGAACTGCTAATGGTGGAGACTGCTAGGAGACACGGAGCCCACCAATCTCACAGGAAGACATCCTCTGGTAGACCTAACAAGTGGAATAGCTTTGGGAATGTGCTGAACTTCCGGTTATCACTGGCTTCGGATAAATCTACTTGAAATAAGAGAACTCTAAAATCAACATTGTTGCATTGTGTGATGAACAGGCGGCTGCTTTTCTATCCTCACCACATGTACTTGAACTGGTCACCAGTCCTGAAAGAGTCTGCCTAGGGAATACAGGATGGCTTGGGAAACAGTGAACGGTTACAGGATAAATGGAGATAAGGAACCAATTATATTTTTTTAAAAAAGCAACAAACTAGTAAAATTATTCATCAGAAAAATTTTCTTGTGAAGTAAAGTAATCTACTACTGGCCAAATATGTAACCATGATGAAGTCTTACAACTTAGTTAAACAATAACTTCTTTTAAATGATGCTTCAAAGCAGAGTCTCAACCAATAGACATTTGGGGAAAATGACAGACTGTAGAAAACAAAGAGATTAGTAGAAAGGAGTGTTGTGTAGTCTGTGAGAATGATAGGAAGGTATATAGAAACCCGAGTTACTTTTGTTGT
This sequence comes from Phyllotis vaccarum, assembly GCA_033318265.1. Lineage (NCBI taxonomy): Eukaryota > Metazoa > Chordata > Mammalia > Rodentia > Cricetidae > Phyllotis > Phyllotis vaccarum. The sequence goes on along the minus strand of JARWLC010000009.1, from coordinate 98,431,740 downwards.
GTTGTGAATACTCTGGAAGAAGCGACCAAAAGGAAGAAAAAAAAAATTCTCTCTCAAAGTTCCAGGCCATGGTAATGTCTGGGCCAGGCTGCCACTGAGGGCTATGTCTAGGTCCATGGCATTACTTTGACCAGGGTCTGTACTGATTTCTGTAGCTGTGTTAGCATCAACAGCTATTCAGATATTCGTAGCCTGGGCTGCTGCATGAGGACAGCATGCTAAGGTCAGGGGGCCATGCTGTCATGGGGGTCAAACTAATATGAGTTGCTGGGGCTGCCACCTGAGGCCATGGTGTCATCTATGCCAATGCTACTGTCTGGGTCCATTGTCCTATTGCAGCTGGGGGTCTGTGTTGATTTCCAAAGTCTGTGTACCCACCAAAAGCCCAGTCTAGGAGGGTGTTCATGGCCTGGGCTACCTCCTGAACCCATGTTGATATTCAAGCACCATGCTGAGATGGCCCCATGTCTTGCCTATAGCAGGAGAGCTGGCCACACCTTTTGCCAGCTGCCGCATAGTGGGCAGGTGAGGACTGTGAGGAAATTGGCTGACCAACTTATCTACCACCCAAGCCAGATCCAGAGCCTGAGTTGGCCCAGCTCAGCTCCCACCCCATCCATAAACTGCTGGAGCACATGACGGTACCAGTCCCATGGAACCACAGCCACAGGATGTCCACAACTGTGAAAAATAACAGCATTTTTGAGAGAAATATGGTGAAGGTCTGATATTAATGATATAGCAGAAGGCATAGGCCCTGAGCCAGACCAATTCAATGAAAACTGTTCAGGTAGTAGGGTATACTATGTGATATTCAAAGCACCCAATGCCACGACCACAAAGGGATATGTGATGAAAAGATGTGATGGATGGAGTAGCAGAGTGGTGTAGGTACAGCAATATTTGTGACTGATAGGAGAGAAGGCTGTGATTGACTGAGGAACAGGTTGTTGCCGTGTGTGTGTGTGTGTGTGTGTGTGTGTGTGTGTGTGTGTGTGGTGTGTATGTGTGTGTGTGTTTAATCTTAATTTTTATCTTTTTATTTTCTTTTGTATGTACGTTTACAAGAGTAGTTGGTAAAAAGACTGAAAAATGAGTTGGATTGGGGTGCATTATATGAAATATCCAAAAAAATAAATTTGAAAATTATGTTAAAAAATAAAACAAAACATCACCACCAACAACAAAAACCACCTTCATATGCTGGCACGACTTTACAGAAGCACATACATACATGCATGCACAGTAAATAAACAAATAAGTATTTTAAATTATTATTAGTATTAATTGGTTTTTCTCAAGAAAGAGTTTCTTTGTGTTACAGCTCTGGCTGTTCTAAAACTCACAGTAATCTGCCTGCCTCTACCTCCACTGGAATTAAAGGTGTGTGCCATCAATGCCCGTTTAGATCATTTTTATTATTAAAATAAGTTAATAAGCTAAAATGATCAAAACACTACAAAAATGGTATGTTTGTGTAGTTAATGATCTTGCTATTTTTTTTTTTTACTTTGAAGAATCAAAAACTCAGAAAGAAAAAGAAGAAAAGCAAACAGTTTAATCAAAAAAAATGTATGTAGGAGGACAAAAAAAGAAACTGAGAAAATATGTTTTCATAGACTAAAGCCTGGGGTTTTATTTGTTTGTTTGGGCTTTGTTGTTGTTGTTGTTGTTGTGAGACAGGGTTTCTCAGTGTAGTCCTGGTTGTTTTGAACTTACTTTGTAGACCAGGCTGGCCTTGACCTCATAAACATCCATCAGCCTCTTCCTCACTATTGCTGGGGTTAAAGGCTTGTACCACCACTGCCAGGCTTCATCAACTAAAATCTAAGATTCTTACTCAAATCTGTTGTTTGAAAATAAACACTCTGTAAAAAGAATTAATGAAAATTGTCTGCATGGGCTTCTGAATTAGTCTAACTTCTGAATAAAAGTGGGATTCTTATTAAGTACTCAAGATTAAATCACATTGATAGATGATTTTAAGCCAGGCATACTGCATTCGCAATCTCACCACTGAGGTCAGGTGGTAAAATCACGAATTCCAGGCCAGCACAGTATACAGAGTGAATCCTTTTTTCAAATAATGACACACCCACATGACCACATACATGCTCACGAGTGTGCATGCATAGGCACACACACTTAGAATCTGAGCATTCTTGGCTGCATCCCCTTAGAAAAGCACAGATCATGGCCTTCCTATTATACTACCTAAAATAAGTTAACTGAAAAACATTTTATTATCTGAACATCTTGGGAAACCTTTTTCCAAATTAATAATAATAAAAAAAATACACTGAGAAAAACTGAACAGAACAATCGTGACAAAAAGGTTGTCAGTGAACATTAAATGTTAACTCTTGCACTCAGGAAAAGATACTCAAGAATTGTGGCTCTGCAGGAGAAAGTGTTACCAAGGATCATATAACAGAAATGATTTAATGGACACAGTTTGAAATGGGAACAATCAAATAAACGTTATTATTTCTTCATCAAGTTTAGCTGAGGACAAACCAAATGTCACTGGCAAGCATAAAAAATAGGATACATATAAACATTCATAGAAGAATATATTAGAATTAAGTATGTGGTGTTATTGGATAATGTGCAGCAATTGTAAAAGTCAGGTAATAAGAAAACTGGAAGTATTAATTTTAGCATTATAGTTGGATGAAGACCAAAATATAAGGGTAATGAAATCCAAGATTTAAAACAGAGCACACTGTAGTAAGTGTGGTATAACTAGAAATAGGCACACAGATTGGAAAAAAGTTATGAAATACTATACATATATAAACAATTTTGAAAATACTATATTGATAAAGATACTATGTAAAATATTTTAATTCCTAAGTCATTTATTTCCACAAGACAACAATAAAACTTTAATGACAACCCAAATGATGTCACTTAACATTTCATAAAGGGAAATGACAGACATTTCGAGGCAGAGAAGCTAATACATCAGCTGTAAGATGCTTGTTTTACTGTGGGGAAACTATTAATAAACAATACCAATAAGCCTGTAGGAGGCTTATAGGACAAAGTTGGGTTAGTATAATATACATTGTAATGTTTGTGTCCAATGCGGATTCCCTACAATTTTCTTTTTTTTTTTGTGAAAGAATTTGCTCGTGAATTTGATAGATGCTTTCTGAGGCGAGAGCTGTCTTATAAACATCTTTAGAAAAGTTCTTGTAGTGGTGACATTTTACAAATTTGTAATTATCTATTTCTGGAGATTTATCTCTGACCATTGCGTGAGTTAAATTTTTAGTAAGCATAAGACAAAGAGCGAGTTTTCAAGTTAGTGCAGTGCTGGTAAAGATCAGATGTTAAATCACCTGACAAGGATAAAGAAGGAGGAAAACCCTTTGCTCAGCCCAAAAGTCCAGGATTAAGAAAGTGCATTGTATATATAACTCTAAATAATATATCCAAGATCAGCTCCAGAATATATGGGATAGGAGACTTTTACTCACCCACAAAATGATCATTCAAAAATATATAACTAGATACAAAATGGATTGAGTGGCTCACATATCAGTGACCAGGAACAAATAATGTTGATTGTATATGATATTTGGAAGAAATATGTGGCCAAGTCCTCTGCTGTCTCTTATTACGTGCACTTATAGCAAAACTGAATCTTCTAAGTGGTGTTGCTGCATCTCTTGGGTCTAGTTTTCTTCAAGGAATGAATTCAGTCAAGAATCATAATTTTGAGTAGAAGTTTACTTAGCAAAGCTAAGTAAAGCAAACACTCCAAAGAGAGATTGGAGTGGGCTGCCTCAAGGCAGGATCAGCCTAGTGGGCTCTGTGTTGTGGATTTAAAGGATGGCTTAATGAATATTTATGTGGTGAGTATTAGAGTATCTAGGCCTTTCCAGCCCTAAGCAGAGAATGCTGCAGGCAAGCCCAGGATCCATCACTGCTGCAATCAGTAGCTGGACAAGAGGAGGTGTCAGGATTCCTGCTGCCTACCATTCAGGGTAACTTGAATTATAATCATGTATTAATCAGCCCACTTTGTTATGCAGTGCCTCCGTGAGTCCTAACATCAATTTCAAGCTCCTTATGGAAGATGTCTATCAATGTAGATTCTCCTGGCTTTATAGGCCCTTAAGAACAGCAATGTTATAAGTGGTGGCTTTCTTAGAAGCCATTCTTATAATTTACTTTGTTGTAATAATACACATTAGATATATGTCTGTTGAAAAGGGCAAAATGTCATGTCTGTATTCCTGGAGGGAATTTGCTGTAACAAGAGCCAGCCAGAGCCTGCCAAGATAGGCTTTGTATTGTTTTTATCCCAGAGTCCTGCACTTCTTACCTGATCTTTGTGACTATATTTTATCCAGAGGAAATCCTTTTTGTTTTTCTTCCCTTATGCTCCTGACCTTATCGCCTAACATTTTAAGCATAGCATTCATTTTACCTCAGACATTTGTTTTGACAATAACAGCATCATCTGCTCACATTGCAGACCCACTTTCCTGACTTTTCTTAGGAACTTTGGACTTCTGACCTCTTCCCAGTTACTAATAAACACTTTCTACTTTAGTGAACATTGCAATTTCTTAGAAGAGTTATATTCTTTGTGATATCATGTGAGCCTATGAGTAAGGGGGCTTGGGACAATGATATATTTGGATCATTGCTATTAGAGGCCAGAAGCAAGACCATCATATAGGGCCACATCATGGAAGTCAGGGGGCAGAAGATACAGAGGAGGTACAGGGGAATTGTAGACTAAGGCTTTTATTGTACTTTTGTAGAAAAAGGAATAAGAGGAAGAGAAACATGTACAAATACTACTTTAACTATCTGAAGTATTGCCTGTAAAGATTGCCCAGTACTCGGCTCAGATGAGGAATGCAGTACATTGGAGTCTAGAGCAAGCCTGACTCTTAGTTGGTGAGTTTAGGGTTCAAAAGCATTCTCCATGTTCATTCCTTTCCTCTCTTTAGAAACTGGGTTGACAACAGGCAGGATAGTCTCTCTTTAGCTAGAATCGCTTTCTAAAATGTGAAAACTGTGTCATCGCATACAGACGACTCAATAAAATATTTACAGTGCAGCCTTGTTCTAGGCTTTCTTTCCTCTCTCCTTTCTCCTATAATGTCATTCATTCCAACGGCTGAAAGCACCACCTTAGTTCCATCCACTCCGCTGAGATTGAAGATTGTGCGGTCATCAGCCCATAGGCTTGTGCAATTTAAATTTTTGTATTATGTTCAAAATAATTCTTCATTATTTTCCCAACTCCCTCTACTCCTGGTTCTTCCATTACAAGATAAATGAAGCTGCCATCCAACCCAGATGTCCAGAAATCATGCGGTTCCTTTGATCTTTATATTTCCCTCTCTTTCCTGTCCCACCACTTCATTTACTATATTAAAAACATGTCAATCCATCGGTTGATTGTTGTCCCAACATAAATCCCAAATTCATCAACTCTCCCCATCCATTTCTACTTATGAGTCACCATCACTTTACCATTTTCTGTTACAGTTCTTGCCACACGATGTGATTGCCCACACTCACACCTCTATCCTCTCCACAAATGGCTTCTTCTTCTTTAAGAGCAGCTGGATGAATGGATGAAACAAAACACATCTGTCCCCAGTTCAAAGTCACTTTACTGCTGTTCAGGTGCATGTGGAAGGCAATTGTAACCTCAGAAGGACCAGGCAGCCTGTATAAGCTAGTCTCTTCTCTGTTTTGTCAAATCTTCTTTATCATTTTTCTTTTTTCTCTCTCGACTTATGATACACACAACTCAATGTTCTTTTCACATTTTCTAGAACAATGTCTCTTAATTTCAATAAATGGCCTCTAGTTAAATAAATTTTAGTTTATGGTCTCCGTTCCCAGAAAAAAAAAAAAAATTGTCTAACTTAAGCACCCTGTTTTGCCACTCCAGCAGCTTCATTCCTTTCCTAGCAACCAAACCCAAACTGCAATTTTGTTTATAGGCCTTACTGTTATTGTTTCTTTTCCTCATACCATGGTAAAAATCACAAGGTAGAAAGCAACTTAAGTGAGAAAGGGTTGATTTCATCTTCCTTTCCAAAGGGATGCAGCCCATCACAGAAAGACAAACATTGAATCAGGCAGGGAAGGCATGGTGAAAGGGGAAGAAGGCTGGTTGGTCACAATGCATTCAGCATTCTCATTTAGGAAGCAGGGAGCTAAACAGGAGGCACAGCCAGGATATAAATCCTTGATGCCAACCCACAGCAACTATTACTTCTGAGTGAATAACATTATAAAAGCGCCCTGGGACTTGAGGTTCTATAAGAAAGAGACAAGAAATGAAGAGGGAGAGACAGAGACAAAAAGACAAAAAATATGCTGTAGGGGCATTAGTTTGTTCCATTGTAAATAATTGTCCCCGCCTATGAGTTTAATAAAAGCACTGATTGGACAAAGGCAGACAGGAAGTGTGGGCGGGGCTACCAGACTAAGAAAACTCTAGGAACAGGCAGAACAGAGCAAAATGCCAGAGAGAAGCCAGAAGAAGCAGAGGACAACTATGCTGCTCTGAGAAAAGGTACCGAGCCGCATGGCTGAACAGGATGAGAATCAAGAGTTAGATTAAGGGTAAAGAGTTAGGAGGTTATATGACTGGGCCTTAGGCCGATCAGCCTCAAACTATTATAAGCATCTGTGTGTCTCTGCAGGTCTGTAGGTCTGTGAGTCTAAATCTTGAGGCTAGGCCTGAAAGTTTTGGCCAGAAACCTCTTCCTACAATATGCATGTAATCATGCTGCCCTGCTGCCACCACCAAGTTATGACCACTATGGTCACTTTCTAGGTTTCTTTCTTGGGGCTTGGTACTGTGCCTACTGAAGTTGTCGTGAGTGTTTATATTTCTCCTTTTGACAAAACAATGAAGGAAAAGGGCTTTTCCTCATTCTCACCTTATCCTAGTTACTAACAAAAATGGTTTCTGTCTATGATAGCTGATTGGGATCATTTCTTATCATTTCTACAGCAAATTGAAGGTTAGGTCATCCTAGTATGTTGAAAAGTACTATTAATGAAGGACAGGTTTTGGCAAATTACCATCTGTTATCCAATCCAGCCATCACATTTTCCTTTAGATGTTTCAGGAACAATAAGTCTCCCTATATAAAATTCTCAGTTTGTATTGTTCATAATGGCTTTCCTTCTATAACAGTGATACTCATTGCATGCTACTGATACTGTGTAATCTACAGAACTGAAAATATTTACCAGCTTCCATGTTATAAGACAAGTTTGCTAACCTTTGGATAGGGGCATAATCTCCACTATTAGTGCCTCTAATTATATATAAATAATTGATTAGAGACAATTAGATTTTTGATGTTTTACCCATCACCCAGTTCAGACATTATTATGTATCAAATATTTACTTAATGGATAATACAGCCCTTCATGACCTTTCCATCTCAAGTAACCAGCCACTGCTCTCGTATTAGTAGGGCTTTGCCTCACATACTACTTTGTTTCCCTTGAGCATTACCTTGTCTACTGCATTATCTCCTATAGCATGGGACATTTTGACATTTTTTATATGTGAATCATACATGTGCATGGAAAATCTGCTATACTAGTGCAGCCCTAAGTAAGGAAAATTATATTTTGAGCATTACAAACACTATGGTTCTAAGATTCATAATCATAAGTGCAGCCTCTTTGCCGACTTGTCTTTTACATACTTCAATGAGGCTACATTTTCTGTGTGTGTGAAATAGAAGTCACTCTCTTGTTTATGAAGGTGACTATTAGAATCAACAAAAACAAAATGTAAATGTTTTATAAAAATCTACCTCAAAATCATAAATGTATACACATTACATTTTCCTTCAGTTCTTATTTCAATAACATGAAGATTTGTGTCTTCTGCTTTTATTCTATGATTTTAATCCCACTGTACCATTTACTAAGTAACTGAACAAGGCACAACATGTGGTCTTTAGCTCTGTAATTTCTCAGACATATGTGATATAACCACAGAGACAGCATTCTGAATGGAACTGTCACAGATCCTCATTCCCAGTCAGTCAGTGCTCGGTAAAGCCTCAGATTTTCACACAGCTGAGGCTTTTGATCAAATCTCTACCTTGGTTTTGATGCTTCTTCTGTCCCACAATACTTTATGAAGCCAGATCTCTGATTCCTTATTCCTGTTTTTTTTTTTTTTTGTTTTTGTTTTTGTTTTTTGTTTTATCTCCTATATCTTCTGGAGTGCAGCAATAATGTATTTCCTACAGTCATCTCTGCTGACCACACTACTATTCTCTACCTATTTCAATGACAGAAAAAGCTATTTATCTGCTCCTATATGTATAAAAACTGGAAATTTGAAACACATATATAAATAAAGTGTTCTTAAAAATTGCCCAATACTTTCTCAAAATGATCACTGCATTGGTGTTCAGTGTTCCAGGCTCAAGACTTGGACTATAGACTGTGCTCATTATGGTCATAGAACAAATGTTTTTCTGTCTCTGAGCTTTGCATATTATACTCCTCTTCCTGGAAAAGAATTGCTCTCATTGCTATAGACGTCTTTATAAGTAATAAATGTCAGTTGAAATTTAACTTTTGTGAACTTCGATATCTGTGTACCTTTCCTTCTGCTTAGTCCTTGTTTCCTTCCAGTCTTAAATTTTTTTCTCATTATTTTGATGATAATTATTAATCAAATGAGTGTGTGTGCGTGTCTTGTGAGTGCGTGCATGTGTTCGCGCTTTTATTTTAATAGTGGTATTACGCTTTGAGAAATGCATTCTTAGACACTTTTGTCATTGTAAAAATTTCACAGAATTTACTAACACAATTCTAAAAGCAGTTGAAACAGCCTTACAGCTTTGCTAGATGGTATGCCCCAAAATGCATGTTGACCCCTCTTGACTAAAACACTATATTGTAATACAGATCTGAACTTCTACTACTTTTATATTCTATGAATTCTGAACTTATATACTCTATGAAATCTGAATGCTTGATTGTTTATTGACTTCAGCTATTTTTCCTTTATTTTTTTACAACAGTTTATTTTTTATGTTACTATATAATAACATTTGCTAAATTATTCTTGGATGCATGAGCAATACCTTTAGAAATTTTTATCTCCTTTGCCAAGTATACATCGCTGCCTGATAATCTGACCTGTGATTTAAAATTTCTAAGGAAGCCATTAAGATACCAATGTTTTAAAAAATGAGCTAGGGTCTTTATGTGACTTTTATTCCAGAAAATAAGTTAGTGCCACAAAGTTGCTTTGATCAAATCTTGTGAGAGAAGAAAGGAAAAAAAAAAAAAAAAAAACACAACATCATTTAGTTGCTTTGCTCTCAATATCTTAATTTCTAAGGTGCTCTGGGGATTCAGTGTGAGAGTTAGTACACAGCAAGGTACAATAAAACTGCACTTGTTCCAGGTTTAAAATTGTAAAGAATAATTTAATATATCTTTCAGCAATTTCACGCTATGTTCTCTATTATTCTACACACACACACACATACACATACACACACACAATATTAGAAGGAAATTTACAATGAATATACTTCAGCTGTATAATGTAAATAAATAAAGCTGTACTTAGATTTTAGTAGAAATTAGAAGTTTTTTTTTTTTTAAATAAAACTAGTATTTTTTTCTGGAATCAACAAATGCTTTTATAGTGTTGTTAATTTTCTCATTTTAGATTGAGCTCTGGGGAGGTAGCTCAGTCTATAAAGTGTTTCTATTGCAAAAAAGGGGAGCTGAGGTCAGTAATCAGAAGCCATGTGAAAATGCCTGCGGCAGGGGATCATGATTGAAAGTCTGGCATTGGGAATAGATAGACAAACGGATACCTAGGATAGCTGGCCAGATTGCCAAGCCTTCCTAGTGAGCTCTATACCTCCTTAGTACGTTTCCACCACATTTTAGTCCCCTGTATGGCTGTTTTCTAAGGCTAAGCATGGTGGCATAAACCCATAACTGCACTAGAGACTGACACAGTAACATGATTCAGTGATTTAATTTTAAAAGAATATGTTAATTTTAATCAATTAATAATTTACTGTCAATACAATTCTACTTTGTATTGTCAGGTTTAAAGGTGAGACTAAAGACAAAATTCATATTGATTGAATTTAATTTACTTGTATAAACAGCACGAATGTGAAACAAAAGCAGGACCTCGAGGGACTTCACTTATTCTCGAAACTTAAGGTGAAGCGTACAGATTTAAAAGATTAAGGTAGAGGCTGGAGAGATGTCTCAGTGATCAAGCGCACAAACTGCTCTTCCAGAGGACCTTAGTTTTGTCCCCAGTAGCCACCTGTAACTCCAGCTCCGTGTGGATCCAAATCATCTGGTCTCTGTAGGGACCAGACAATGCTCACACACTAAATAAATAAATAAATAAATAAATAAATAAATAAATAAATAAATAAATAAATAAATAAATAAATAAATAAATAAATAGATAAATAAATAGATAAATAAATAAATATTAAAAGAATTAGAAAATAAAAGGTCAGTGTAAGAGATTGGTTTTACCATAGTCTTTCTTGACTTTAATTGATTTCTTTTCCTCTTCTTGATAAATGCTTAAGTTGAAATTTTTGAAGTGTGAATGATAAGATAATAAAGTTCTGTGAATGAGTTCCTAATTTCTTCAGGGGAGAAGGACCTACAGATGGTCCCTTCGCTGTCCATACAAATTTCATTTCATTTCATGGAATGATCTAGTGGATGAAGATGAACACAAGAAGGGAGCACTCACCTCATTATGTAGTTCATTCCAGAGTAAATAGGCTATTTATTGGAAATTTCAATAGACTTGGAATTCAGTCTGTATGAACAGCACTGGGTCTGCCTTTATTAATGTCAATGTAAGTGGGTACAGAGATGCCACTTATCAGATAGTGTGGATAATTTTTTTCAGTTTTACTTCTTCCTTGCAATTTTGTAGGGATCATCTGATTTTGAATGACATTGTGGTATAGACAGGTACCTTCATCCAACCTGAGGAAAACTCATATTTAAGAAATCCTGTCTAGTGTTTCACTATCCATTCTGTGGAAAGAAGCTGAAAGATAAAAGAAATCCAAATGTGGATGTTGCCAGTCTTCAACATTTGAGAGGAAAATGAGATAAATATCTGCAGACCTTTGAACCAGAGTAATTCGTATATCTACTGGCTATCACAGGAATCGTCTATGAAGTCTAAGGGCAAAACTTTGAGATGATGTAACAATTGCCTTTGAATTTCAGCTGTAACCCGAATTATAAAACTGCATAAAGCAACTCACTAAAAGATAACATTTTTATCATAGTGGACAATAGGTGGGATTGTAGCAGGCGTTCAGAAACAGCCTTTGCTAAATGGTATTCTCCCATGGTTCCCAACCTTAGATAAAAGCAGGAAAATGTCCTGATGTCTCTGCCTCATTTTGTCTGTCCTCTCTTCCTTCTGTCAATTTTCTACCTGACTCAGCACAGGTATAACGATACTCAAGAATGTTTGGCTAAACAGAAATTGATGCCTAACATGTTTCAGTGCATTGCTATGCTTAGGACACAGACCTAAGCCGCTGCCCACATTATCTAGCAGCCTAACTTCCAAAAGCAGCAAGGCCTCATAAAGATGGCAGACCACCCCCACCGAAGATAAGACATTTATCTGTGAGACAATAACAAGAATGAAAAGATAAGTCACTTTTGAGTTCATACCTTAGGACAGAGGCTGAGACAATGATAAGGGGAACCATCCTAACCAGGACTACTTAATTATGCATGCCTCTTCCCTTTTGACCAAATTCTTTCTCTATTTCAACCTGAACTTCATGTCACTTCCCTGAAGTTATCCTTGAGTCACTGGATCACTTTATTAGTTCCTGGATTCAAGAGCAAATTATTTTGCTTTTGCATAGTCACAGATAGACAAATAGAATGATTTTGAGTATGAATAAGGATGTGTCAAATGGGAGATATTGGAAGGAGAAAAGGAAGAAGGTAACAATGTAATTATACTTCAGTTAAAAATATACTAGGTGCTCAACACAGTAAAACAAATATTTTTTCCTGAAGCTAAAGTTAAGCTTAGTTGTCCTAAGTGCAAGCATCTGGGAAGACATTTGAGAAAAAGGAAGAAGGGACCTCTTGGTCTCTTGGTCAGGGTAAGAGATAGAACAAATAATCAAATACATAATTCTATTTTTTTTTAAACTTAAAGTTGTAGCAACTCTATTCTAAAACAGAAATGACAGCTGAGACTTGTCACTTTCCGTGTCATATTCGCTTTTACACCATTGCTCCTGTAGATGCCATCCTAGGCTGGACTGGGTCACTATACACATCCTACCAGTCAAGAGATATGCAATCATAATCAGAGAGGTATGTCACCATAAATAATGATGATTGCTAATCATATCGGTGTTAAACTAACTTAATGAAGGAAAGTTGCATTCCCTAGTGATTTTGCAGAATGGACTACTTTTTGAGAGGGTCGATTTTTGGTAGTGTATCATGTAGTGTGTACTGCATAGCAAAACTGTGAACTGCCATCTTAGTACACAACAAAGCCATTACTTTCCATTTCCTGAGAATAATGAAGACAGGGTCTTTTTTTCCCTTAAAATAATTACAGCCAGAGAAGAGTAGAATATTTGTACAGAAGACATACTAGTGTGCTGCTGGAGAAGCTTTGGTGGGAAGTGAATGTAAAAAGAGCCTGAAAGAATGATGAGCAGGAGGGAGAAATAAGCCACATCCTGGTGTTGAGGTTTGGCACTTTTTTGGCTGGGAACAAATTCATCACCAATCTAACTTTCTTTGTGAAATATTTCTAAAAATAGCAGAAAATGGAAAAAGAAAGCAGAAAATAGAAAAAAAAAGGTAATGAAAGAAATAATAAAATATATTTTCTAAAGTTTTATTAAACAGGTATTATATCACAATTAAAAATAATTCCCTGGTCATATTGCTTTTAAATGTTATAATACTCGTGCTGAAATAAATTCTAGAACCTTCTACAAGGAAAAGTAAGATTTCAATGGTCTGCACTTAAAATTAGTTTCAATTTCAACAATGAGAAATGAAATGCATTTGTAGCACTGTATCCAAGTTGTGAAGACATAAACCAAGAGCAAACTTCTGCTATGTGGGAGCGTTAAGGGAAATGAGCCACGTGGATCTTCCCATCAGTTTCTCTGAGATGTAATTTACATCTTAGCTTTAGGCGTCTATATGAAAGTTTTGGTTTTGAAGAAGCTTCTGAGACCTGAGTAAATAAATAGTTTCTTTCTCTTTGTTTGTGTGCACTGGAAGAGAAATTACTACTAGAGATTGAGTTTGATTTGAAGGACAGTGTCTCAGGGGAGGAATTTCTATTTCAAATAAAGTTCTGCTAAGGAACTCAAGATCATCTGGTAATTTATTAAAACGTTAAATATGATGCCATATGGTTTTGCTTGGTTGAGTGGAAATAACAAATGAGAAAGAAGGTATTTGAAGTAGATTGCCTAATAAGATCAGATGAAGGAAATTTAGAGTCCCATGGTCTTTTTTTTTTTTTTAACCTAAAAGCCCCAAATGGCTTCATTGTAATTTTTTAAAATTTTGTTCTATAATATTTTCTGAAGGCTTAAGCCTTTATAATAGCATCCATGCTAATAAACTGGTAGGGAACCTAATTATAGCTTTTTTTTTTTTATCTCAAACTCAAATTATCTCAAAGCTTCTTAAGAAGATTATTAACTTAATCCACCTGCTACATTCTTAAGTGCACTTATGATGCATGTCCTAGTATCAACTCTGAAGATTTTGGAGATGATCTCAGGTTAGAAAGATTGGGGAAGTGGGTAAGATAAGCCCCATTATATACTACTAAAAAGCCAGGTTCTGGCATTGTTATAAGACCAATCAATTCAGTTAATCACTTTGGAACTCTCTTGCCTCATGGGCTAAATAAGACTATGGAATAAGCAGTGATCACTGTGCACATTTGTCTTATGTGCTTTGTAGCAATTTATCAAATGTACCATGACTGAAGGAAATGATAACGTGGACTTCAATTTTGGATCTGATCTCAGGAGCTGGATGACTTGAGCCGTCTCATACTGTCTTTCTGGGATTCAGTCTCTATAACTGTGAAACAGAGACTTAACTTGCTTATGTAATTTATTTTTTTTGTTCAGGATGACCTGGGCTTTGCATACTACATAGTGTAGTCTCAGAATTTATGATTTTCTGATGTCAATCTCCCAGGTGCTTTTGGTTACTGGGATATGCCATGGCACCCAGATCTACAGTTTTAATTGCTGTTAATTCATAGCAAATGGCTACTACAATAATAAAACATTTATTTGTTAGCAATTGCTACTTATATAATTTCTTTAAGCTTTGGAGCAAGACCATGAATTGATCAACAAGGTTTCTACTTTTAGAAATAAGAGAAAAAAACCTGAATGATACGGAAAATCACTGATATAATTCCCCTTTGAAGAGTTATGTATTTTAAGATTCCTTTTCTAGCATAACTATTGTTATAAGGATTTACCTATTCTGATTTATATTTTAACATATTATTTGAAAATCCTATACAATGTATTTTGATCATATTCATTCCAAACTCCTCCCAGAATATATTCCATCTCTCCAACTTCTCCCAACTTTATGTCCTACTTAAAATAAAAAGTCAGATTTGCATTGCCCACATTCTCATGTGTGGTGTCCTCATATTTTGAAGAACCTGTTCAAATGCAAGTATTCACTTAGCCTACTTTCTCCATCCTCCTGCATTTTATTAAGTTGAAAATACATTGTGAGGTATTCAGGTGTTCAGTCCTGAGAAAATTATGACAGAAATGAGAGCTATGGGGCAGATCTTGTGATGCAAAACTCATGAGCCTGGTGGTGTTACATCCTTACAGTTTTCACTTTTGGCCCTTTGCTCTGTGTCATCAGTAGCTGTCATCTGAAAAGCAGTTTCTGTGCTAATTGGTTTATTTTCAAAGGAGAGGACTTTGCTCTGCCTTCATCTGCCTTCCCTTATCTGTAGTATCTGACTCCCCCAGCAGTGGGTTGTGGCTCTCACACACTGGAAATATTTCTACCTTTCCCCATTTCTTATGCTTCAGTAATCATTCTGATTTTGACATGCATGTCTTGGGGATGCTTTTGCATTTATTTCCTCCAGGAAGCACTCTGTGATGAATAATTTAGCCAGATAACTATTTACTAAAGAGAAAGCACAAGGGAAAACAAAGAAAAGCCAAACAATGCTTGTTTTTTTATTTCTTTCATCCAGATAAATAACTAGGGACACTATTCTTTCAGAAACCAAGAGAGTTATTATTTACTTTCCTTGTTATCCATGAAGCTGGGATATGCTAATGCTTTGACAAATGAATAGAATTCTCAGCAAGTGACATGAGACCAACTGAGGGTTAAATGGTCATTGAGAGGCTAAACAAATTTACATCAGAAAAGATGGAATAGTATTTTAGATGAAGCCATTTGATAACATTTGGCTTTTACTGATTTTCTGAAGGATTTTTTAAAAATTTGTATTTATTTACTTATTTACTTGTTTGTTTGTTTGTTTGTTTGTTTATTTGTTTGTTTATTTATTTATTTATTTATTTATTTATTTATTTATTTATTTATTTATTTATTTATTTATTTTTAGAAGAAGAAATGCAGTCTCACAGAACTTAGAAGGAAGACCTGGCCTCACCTACTAACAATGTGACTTTGGGGGATATTCTCTTAGTTTTTATTATGTTTAATGTAAAATCCTGTTGCCCGTCTACCTCAGTGAATTGGTGCACTGTGGTTAATATTTTATCTAAGATAGCCTGTATTTCTTTGAGACCATTTTTTGTTTGTTTATTGTGTGTGTATGGGTGACTCGCTGCCATGTATATATCTCTGTATCATCGTATGTAGTACCCACAGTAGCCAGACTGGAGTGTTGGATTTCCATTATAGATGGTTGTGAGCCACCATGTGGATGATTAGGATACAACTTTAGTATCCTAGAAAGCATTCAGTGTTTTTACCAGCTGTGCCTTCTCTCCTGCCTCCCTAAATCGAGTTGTTTTGTTT
Source organism: Phyllotis vaccarum (assembly GCA_033318265.1). NCBI lineage: Eukaryota > Metazoa > Chordata > Mammalia > Rodentia > Cricetidae > Phyllotis > Phyllotis vaccarum. Next base: position 98,415,636 of record JARWLC010000009.1, on the reverse strand, counting down.
TTCTTTCTTCTTCTTCTTCTCCTTCTCCTTCTTCTTCAATTTAACTCCCTCAGAAGTTGTTACAGATTATAGTGAGCCACTTGACTTGGGTGCTGGGAACCAAGTATTCTGGTCTCGTAAAAGAACTGTCAGCATCACTGATCCATCACTTTAGCCCCCAAGATAAATGCACTAAATAAATAAAGTTGTATCATAGAAGACCAAAAGGATGTACTGCAGAAGCCAGTAAAATCATAATTGTGTGTAGCACTGGCTCTTGTATCTGATAGTGTGGGTATATGCACATGTGCATGGAAGTCTCCTCTCCAATCACTCTCTCATATACATGAAAACCATGTGTAAGTACTTGTTAGTATGTAAAGGTTTAGTGTCATCCAAAGTTAACATGCTGTGTTCTAGATGCAGGAATTAACTTGAGGCAAAATATGTCACCTGCTTGGAAGTGAAGGGTGTGAGTCAACTCAGAAAACTCATACCAATTTCTATTTCACAAGGAAAGTAAGTGTAAGCAGGGACAATGGTCAGTGTTAGAGTTCAACTTCTTCAACCTAACCATCTTCCAGGGCCTCGCCTCCTGACATCACCCTATTAGAATATGAAATTTCCACATGCTTGCTGAAAATTGATTCTAAAATTTAGAACATTTGAAGGGGACAAGTGGCATTGTGGGCTCCAGTCTTCCAGAATCCAGTACTTGATGCAATATATCCAGAAATGAACCAGAATATATCATTTTAGAGTGATTGTTTTATTCGTAGACCAAGCTTAAAGAGGAGCCCAAAGAAGTTAAGACCGGTTAGATTTCATTCACATGTATCTAAATACTTTGTCCAACAGTTGATGTATGTTTCCCTTCCTACTGCTACATACTAGTGAATTTCTCTTCTGAAAAGATGCTCCTATTTGAAAAATTGTAATATCAATAGAAATCATAAAACTACTAGTAATAATAGTTGTATTGATAAAGTCACGATAAAGCCAATTTTCGATGTACTTACCATTAGCAGCATTCCACATACTATTTTCACATACTGGTTTGGTTTCCTCTTCCATGTGAATCTTAGCAGAGGCTCCCTGAGACACAGGATTAGTACATCCTTTTTATTATTAGCTCTTTAATCCTGCCAACCTCTCCCTCTATCCCTGCACCAAAAACTGTCACTCTAACAGATACCAGGGACTTGAAACCAAACCATCTCATTATTTTAGAACTGTGTTTTGACTCCACTTCTCAGTAGAACTGTTCTAGCTGGCAAGGATCCTTTTTTTTTTTTTTTTTCTCCCTGTGAGACCCTCATCCTCTTGACATGAAGGTGGTAGCATCACTGATACCCTATTTAGACATTCTTTGAATTCTTCTTTCTTTCCTGATCTCCACCCTTAGGTATAAATAGCTTTTTTTTCATGAGTTTGAATTTTTAAAGACTATTCATTTTATTCTGGTTATGAGTGGTTTCCCTGCATGTATGTATGTATACCACATGCATGTTCCTGCCCACAGAGACCACCTAGAATAACTTCTAGAATGCATGAACTGGAATGACTAAGACCACTTAAGACAACCTCTACGTTCTTGTGAGTGTCATAATACATAAAAATTGTTATTTAAAAGTATTGATACTCAATGTGATTATTTTAAGTGACTTTCCTGCTTTTAGATCCCTTACAGGATGATGTGCACATTACAACCAAATTATTAAAAAAATAAAACTCAATTTATGTTGCTTAGTTGTTTTATATTTGTGTTTACACTCTACATAGGCCAATATACTCTATCAACTTAGTGTTAACACCTTCCATTTGTCCTGGCTCATTTTTTTCTGACAGATATTCAATTCTTTTCAACTAATGTGCAGTCCTGATGTCTCCCCCCCTGCTGTGCCTTCTCTATTTTCCAGATTCATTCTTTTCTTCTATCTCCATTAAAATCCTACCTGCCATTCACAAGACCCAGAACAAAGGCTACCAGCCCCCTGATGCCATTTGTAATCCTCTGTGATCAAGCAGGAGTCTATTCTCTCCGAAGCCATTAAGCAAAGGCCTTTACTTTTAGTCCTTTTCACCCCATATCTGTCTAGCTAGCATTTTAGTTATTCATGTACATGTTGTTATCTTTCCTCCTAGATCATAAAATCCTTGGCGAAGAGCATTTGCCTTTGTATAGCTTCATAGCTTTCAGCACAGGATATAATATGCAGTAGGGAGATGCACAGTGAAGGGCCATTGAATTCATGTTGATTTCAACATCAGAATAGAGTCCTGTGTTGACCTGCGTTTTTGCTATGCTGGATGAGCAGGCCCAAGGACTTTAGTGAGCTCCAAGGGATGAAGGGGATTTTCCCAGAACCTCTTTTCTCCAAAATCTTTCAGTTTTATAGTTATTAATAAGCAGGTAGGTACAAGGCATGGCATATAGCACCAAATTCCTGCTGATATTTGTTGATTTCAAAAGGAAATAAGCAGAAAACATTTGCTAAATAAGAAATAAATGATAACACTCACATTCTTTCTTGTCAGTCCAAATGGGAAATATGCTGTAAAAAAATTATTTCTGTAAGAAAAATACCCTACCCTTTCCAGAGTATTGTGGAAAACAGTTTATCTCTCTACTTACATGTACTTTGGCCACTGGATATAGCCACCAAAAGCATAGATTTTGTGTTCAGGAGCGATGCCTCAGATGGCAGATTTTTTGCCAGACAAGCATGAGGTCAAAGCTGGTATATTTTGCACCCACAGAGAAAACAGGCAAAGCAGCAAGTGTTTTGAACCCCAGTACTGGGCAAGCAGAAGCAGGTAGATCCCTGAAATGCATTGAGCAAGGAATATATTGGTTAAGAAGAGTCCATGTTTCAAAAATAATGTTAAAGAATAATCAAATAAAGACACCTGGCATCAACATCTGGATGTATGCATGTGCATATAGCCATATTAACAAGTACTTTCACCACACAGAGAGAGAGAGGGAGAGAGAGAGAAAGAGAGAGAAAGAGATGGTTTTCATGTATATGAGAGAGATATTGGGAGAGGAGACTTCCATGCACATGTGCATATACCCACACTATCAGATACAAGAGCCAGTGCTACACACAATTATGATTTTACTGATGTCTGCAGTGCATTCTTTTGATCTTCTAAAATACAACTTTATTTCTTCAGTGTGTTTGACTAAAAACAAGGTTTGAATTGTTACCCTTCATTTTACTCATTTTTGTCAATGTGATAACTATAGGAAGAATACAATTTGTATGGTAAGAATATTGTAGGAATGAATGACGCTCAATATGTCCTGTCTGAATGACAACTTTTTGTAATGGGAGGACAGGATGCTCTTATGACATATCAGAATGAGACTCTAGCAGATTTCCTGCACTATATCATTGTTCTCTGACTACATCTGAGGTCACTCTATCCATAGTCTGGAGCCTCTCTGTGACTTTTGACCTTATAGGACCTTATAATTCTATTTCTGGGACTAAAAATTCATGAGTTGAAATGATTACTAATAGAAGACATGGTGAATAAATTTGTCATAAAATAATTATTAACTAATACTAAGTTTTAAAAAAACAACTTTTTCTAGGAAACTTTTTGCTATGTTATTTTGGTCTCCATATAGAAATGAAAACAGTGCAAATAAGAAAATTATCATTGCCAAGACACTTACAGCACCTTTCCCTAGTCACTGCTTCCAGGAAGCCAAATCTACTGTCAGAGGCTGAATCAGGTGCTATTTGACTGTCCCTGGTAACATTCCTGTCGGTGCTCACATCTTATAGCATTGATCATTTAGTTTTGTATACACTGGTACTTGAAGGCAGATAAAAATCTCCCTATTCCTTCCTCGGAATCGGGTCTATTGTTGTTGTGCTCTGATATCCACAGTTATTGGACAGTACTAAAGGGGGGAAATCTAAAACAGGATTATTACTCACTTTGAGTATGATGCTGTCTCAGAGGCCTCAACAAGACAGCTGTGGCTCAAAAGTATGTCTACTTGACTGATAATAGAGGGTCAGTGCACAGATCTGAAAGAATAACAGTTGAATTTGTTGCTAATACTCATCAACTGAGGAATTCCACACAGAGGTTAATCATGGATTCTTATTTCTGATTTCCCTTTATGAGATGTTCAGGCAATACACAACTGTCTTGGGTAATTTTGATTGTCAGCTTGGCACACTTAGTGTTACTTGGTAAGAAAGCGCCTCAATTGGAGGATTGCCTCAACGAGATTTACATGTGGTAATGTTTGAGGAGCTAACCTGTCCTGGTTGCTAACTCATATAGGAGGGCCTTCCCTAGGTAGCCCTAAGCTATATGAGAAAGCTAGCTAGGCATAAGTCAGTGAACAAGTTACTTTCCTCCATGTCTTCTCATTTCTGCTTAAGTTTTTGTCCAGACTTCCCTCATTGAGGAACTGTGACCTGGAAGTCTAAGTCAAATAAACCATTTCCTCCCTAGGTTGCTTTGGGTCAGTGTTCTAACAACAGAAAAACAAACTTTAACAGTGATTCCCAATTATTTTAAAGACCTGAATTTAGTGGTTATTGCCCAGGGAAAAGGCTTCGTCAGCAAGACTAACTTGCTGGGCAAACATGAGGAATTTAGTTTGATCCTCAGACCTCTGAATAAAACAAAACCAATATTAACAATCAAACAACCGAATATCTGACATGGGATTGGAATCCCAGCAGTTCTGAGGTGGAGACACGCAAATGCTAGAGTCTCACTGACAGCAGAGCCTAGTCAGACTGAGACACAGCCAATAAGATGCTCTGTCTCAAAAAGAAAAGGGATGTTGTAACATCCTGAGGAATGACATCTGGGATTGACCACTGATCTCTAGCCACAGGTGCACACCACGAACGCATATACACACATACCAAAGTTGAATTTCCTAGGTGACCATCCCCTCCACTTAAATAAGCTTAGCTCCTGCTTTCACACACTCCACCTCTTCAGACATCTGCAGGTGTCTAGATTTGATCCAACAGTTAGAGCTGTTGTTCACTCTCCCCATTATCTTCTTCTTCTTCCTCCTCCTCCTCCTCCTCCTCCTCTTCCTCCTCCTCCTCCTCCTCTTTTTGCCCCTACACCATGAATGAGGACACCTTCAGCTCAAACTTCTGCCTCTCTCTCCATCTGTGCAAAGGGAATAAATAGGCTCTGGCTTCCTAAGGAAACTGTGTTTCCAAGCAGCTCTGCTTTGAAGTAGCAAGTTTTACTCACAGGACGAAGCATCTACTCCTGTCTTCTCCACACAGGAATGACGTGGAAGATGTCCTCAATGACCTGCTGGGCTCTGATAGTGAGTCCTGACTTAGCCCTTCTCTAAATGACGTGCTCGCTTCTCACTACCTGCCATGGCCTGAGAAGCAGAAAGGTGGCAGGTCTTGGTCTTGCTGCTGACAAAGGAGACTTTGATTGTTTCCTAAGTAGAAATTGATCAGGGTGGGATTTAGAGGTTTTCAAAAAATACCTTTGTTTAAATCATCTAGTGGGTCAGGTACAGATCTTCATTTAGAAGACACCATGTGGTCACCAGGGTTAATGAGGCAGATCAGGCCAGCCCCAACACTAAATAAAGGCCAATTAAATCCAACCACTGTGGCCCTGGGTGCTTTTTAGCAGTGTGCTTTCCCTGTGTAGAATTTCAAAGTCTAGCTTCCATTGGAAGAGACAAAGTAAAGGCCCAAACATGACTCCTCAAGAGTGGAAGGGAAGGTGGGCTCTCTCTTTCCTTTCTCACCAACTCCTCCCTAATTTCCTTCCCTGGAAGGCATGGTCTCACCCACCAGACAAGAGAGCACACTCAGACTCTCACAGCCCCTATTTGGATCATATAATAAATTATATATGAGGTAGATAGTTGACACCTCACTGAAAAATTCTTTATATCACTTGATGAAGACAAATGATGAGAATATAAACATGATCGATGGGGACCAGTATTTCTTTTATCTTGTACATCTTTTAGTAATAAACATTGCTTTTGTTTATAGAACACTAAGCTGCACATTTATCCACATTGGCTGAATTCATCTTTGTGAAGTCTCCATGGAGGTTGGGAGTGAGGAGTGCTATTAACCTCATGTGTGTTACATCATATTCTTTGCCCTTTTGTTGGTACATTTTACAAGACAGTGGAGTTCAAAGTTCCGTACACTCACTAAAGCTCTTTGTTTATATTCACCCCCCTGTCCTTTCCTTCCCCCACCTAGTCTTCCTTCTTCTTTCATGACATCTTGTTATTGTTGATGTGCATCTAGTTTCTAAATAGAATACAAACACATAGCATAGTTTGCTTTCTGACTTATTCTGCTCAACATGATGGTCTCCATTAATTTTTATGTGAATCACATGGTTATCTTCTTTATGACTGAATAATATTCTACTGTGTATATAACACACTCTCCCTCTTCATTCATTTGTGAGAGACATTTAGATACATTCTGTAAGTTACTTATTATAGATTCTGCTATGGTAACCATAGCTGTGCAGGTGTTTATTTGTATAATGACTTTGATTTCTGTGGACATATCCAGAAATACATTAAGTTGATCTATTGTCAAGAAAACGGAGACATTAGAATGGCCTGTTAGGGAATTTTTATATAAACTTTGATGCAATTCTCCACAACACCCATGTTACATATATTCTGTGTTCTATACTACAAATGTTGACTTTGAAATTCAGAAAATGTGCATGATTAGGCTACATGATGCTGCTCACAAGAGATGCGAAGGAGAGCTTGAATTTATGTCCTTCTGTTTCCAATGTTGGTATATAAAATGACTGCTAGGAAAGTCCCTATGAGAGAATTTAAAGCTCTCCTGAGCTCCACTTACTCCTTTGAACATTCCTAGAATAGAGAGAATAATACAGACTAAAAACCAATGTGAATGCACACAGTGACTGTGGCTCTACTTTTTCCACTTTTGATTCATGCCTTTTAAAGTACCATCCCCTTCTCTCTGTGTTCCCATGACAGCCTGCATCATCCCAGAGCCTTCTTCTCTGCTGGACTTTTGTTGTTAGGACAAGGGGATTCAGCCTGATGGAATAGTTTTCACCAAAGCATCCATTCCCATGACCTTCTCGTCCCCACAACCTCCTCTCCTCTACACACAAGCCATAGGTTTTACCACCATTCCTTGAACTTCACACCTCAAAAAGTAATATCACTTCTAACATCATTTGTAGAGTGGTCCACATCATATAAAATATATACTGAGGACTTACATCATGTTAATGTGCAATAATGAGTGGAAACTCTATTTTGACTGTTCTAAAATGCACGCTGGCCGCAGGGCTGACAACTGTAGCACATATAGTATCCAGATCACACTCTCTTAAGAAAGAAAAAGAAAATTCATAGGAAAAGTAAGGATTCTAATGTTATAAGTTGAAAGAGAGTAATATATGTGCCTGTGAAACATTTCAAAGTGTCAGAAAACAAGAGAGATTAAAAACAGAAGCTGACTGCATATTGATGAGGTGTCAGAGGAGCTAACAACCACAGCAGGGGAAACAGGAGCAATGGATGAAGCCAACAGGTTTTAGATTATACTCAAAGCTTAAAACTAATATTGATGACACCAAAATATTAAAATGAATAATTTCAAGAATAAGTAAATGTAGAAGAGAAATATTCCATGAATTCCATCCAGCCTTATGTAGTCTATTGACTTGTAAGGTGACATATGCACACTATGTCTCCTTTATTCCTCTATGTGGATTCTACATACAAAGGAGGAAGATGTGTGGCGATATGTTTCAAACTTAATAAAAACCAGTATGGAATATCAGAGGACAGAGCTGTCTAGTCCAGTCTTTGTTTGTTTCTGTTTTTTTGAGACAGAGTTTTCTGTGTAGCAGTCCTGGCTGTCCTGGAATTTGCTTGGAAGAACAGCCTGGCTTTGAACTCACAGAAATTCTCTTGCCTTCTTCCCATGTGCTGGGGCTAACAGTGTGTGCCACCACTGCCTGCCTGGGAGCCTGGAACACTCTCTGTAAACTAAGATGGCTTCAAACTCAGAATTGCTGGGATTAAGGGCATAGGTAACCCCTCCCGGATACTCCCTGTGCTGTTATTAAAGGGCAAGTTACCACTCTATGATCCTCCTAGACTGACTGTGGGTAGATCCCTCTGATATTTCAGACTGTTTTTTTTTTTTTTTAATTAAATTTGAAACATATCCCCACAAACATGAATAGACTTCAAGTGGGAAAACCCTAGTGATCATTCAATAGTCTGTGTCCTTAGTGGGCTGCAATGGAATTACTGCTTTACCTTTGTCTCACTTGCCCTTTAAACCTACAATCTCTACATAGTCATGGAAAAAGCATGAGGCAAATTTGAATAACAGGACACACTACAAAATGTCTTCACATTTGACTAATAAGCCTTAAAATATCCAAATGACAGTGGAATCTGAGGAACTTTCATAAACTAAAGGAACCTAAGGAAAAGATGACAGCTAAATCAATTGGTAAGAATGAAGGAATTCTGAATAATTCTTTAGTTTAGAACACTCTGTCAGTGTTCATTCAATATTTATGATGAGTGGACCCTACTAATGTACAATGTGGTACATTTTTTATGTTATAGAAGTAATAAAAGAAAATTGGAGGACACTGTGTAAGGGAAGGTTCTCATTAATTTTTCAAAATATATACATCTTTTTTCTAGGGATGCATGTGGTGTGTGTGTGTGTAATTATGAATGTGTGTATGTAAGTATATGTGGGTCAGTGTGAGTATGTGAGTTTCTGTGACTCTGTGTGTGTGTGTGTTTGTATGTGTGTGTTTATGTAAGTAAGAGGACAACTTCATACTCAATGTTTTATTTACATCTAAGATAGCACATGTTAATTGAAATTTTTTTTGAGATATGAACTCTTACTAGCCTGACACTCACCAAACAGACTAAAGACTGATAGCGGTTAGGGGGCTGGCTAAAATTCTCTGGACTTTTTCTGTTTGTTAACTCCTCTGAACTCTAGAATCACAGTTCACAGTTGCCTGCCATCATGAAGGGTTTTTTCTTTTCTTTTCTTTTTTCTTTTTATTATGAGTTTGGGCAAAAGGAACAGAACTTAGATTCTTGTCTTTGCCAAGGAAGAATTTACCAACTGAGCTATTTTTCTGAATTTAAAAATAGGCTTTTAAAACAAATGCCGTGCATCATATCATCATCGATACTTACCATTATCATCATCCTCATTGCCATTGTGCCCTTGCTATGTCTTGTGACTACTCACTGTACCTACCTACTTTCTGTGAAATTGGTATTGTTGGAAGTATACCACTGAACTTCTCAATCCTCTCAAGCTTCACACAGTATGTTGTGCAAGGGAGATTGGGTGGCCAAGAATGTCTCTTCTCCTATGGCACTTACTGAGGATTTTGTCTCTGACACTCTCATCATCCTTATAAGTTTTTGAGAAAATTTACAAGATTATATATTGAGTGTTTTACACGCTGCAGCATGTCCCACCAGCACATGACCATGTTCTCTGTTTATGACTTGCTCTGTTCTTCCGGCATCCCCCCAGATCTTTCTAAGCAGGTGGGTCTCTTCTGTGCGTTTCAGTTTCTCTTCCATTTTTCTGGTTTTGCTCTCTCTCCATCTCTCTGTCCTTTCTTGTGCGCTTGATCTGTCTTTATTATTCACTTCACTTTTTTTTGTAAAGTTAAATTGCAGATTTCTTAGTCTAAGCTTTCTTTGTACATTTTTTTTTTTTAATGAAAAGAAATAAACTTTCTGTACTTCTTTTGTCTAGCTTCACAAAATAAGAAAACTCTTTGGATTGGTGGGGAGTATAAATCTCATAAGGTCACATTCTTGGGAGCTGTTCTGGAATGAAGGGTGAGAAACAGCAATGCAATCAAATGCTGAGTTCTCACTGAGAGAAGCAAAAAACATTGTGTGTGTCTTCAATGTGGGTCCTTTCTTAGCTTTCTAGGGAGCAAATTTCTGCAGATGATGGCCAGATAAATCAGAGGTTGTGGTCCCTGGAATTGCTGTTTTTCTCACTTGACAGTCAATGGACAGCAAGGTTTATAACCAGGGCTGATCTCTTTGCTACCTTCCCTTGTCCCATGACACTGAATGCAACTACTAATTTGTTGACGTCCTTAAATTCCCCAAGGGAGCTAGATCTCTGGATTTCTTGGGAATGTTCTGATTTTTAAAACATTTCATATAGCAAAATATGTAAGAATGAGAAACTGACTCAGCCTGAATGTCATCACCTGCCTTTCTGGCAGGTCTAGTAAAAAAAAAAAAATAGGTGAGGAGAAAAGAAAAAGGAGGAAAATGGCTTTTTTTTCTTTTTTTTGTTTTCTATCACTATATCCAGAGTTCAGACAAAATTATTTTCGCATGGGCTGCCATGCACTTCATAAGGGAACCTTAAGTTCAGTTCTTGTTAATTGATAATAAATAAAGTAGTAGGTGTTAAGTAATTTTATTGTCTGTTTTACAGTTGGCTGTATGTTAAATTAGTTTAGTTTTTGTTTTCCATTTGATTATCAAATGGAAAATTGTAAATAATTCTAATTATCCTTATTAAGTGCTGTTAACTCAAATAGCTGTATTCTCTGTAGTCATTATGAAAAAGCAATGTCTACATACAATGCATATTTTGAAGTGAAGTAAGCCAAGATGAAATCCTAATATTTTCATTGTAAAACATGTGGCTTTATATAACTTTATATAAGTACTTTCATATCTTTTCTTTTTAAAAACAGTTTTAAAAGGTTATTTCTTTTATGTAATACGTGTTTTGCCTGCAAGTGTGTCTGTATGCTGTTTATTGTTTTTTAAACCTGGTGCCCAAGGAGCCCAAAAGAGATGTCAGATCCCGGAGGAATGGAGATATGGAAGTTTGTGATCCTCTAGTGGTGCTAGGAATTAAAAGTGGGTCTACTGGAAAAGTAGCCATTGCTTTGGAGCTGCTGATCCATCACTTCAGGTTCCCTTGACCGTGTTTTCTCATCTTGCATGTGTCTCAAGTTAAGCCCAGACTTTCATTCCATTAGACATCTCCCTTTTCTCCTGAGTACCTAACCCAAAGTTTGTAAATAGGCATCAGATTTTATTAATAACCTCTCTTTGTAGCCACTTAATTATTTCATCCTTGTACAGCTGTCACAGTACTATTGGTATTGTGTCAGAACAGCTAAAAATGATTCAGTCTAAGTTTATTTACAGTCTCAATTATATTAGCCATGGGTGCAAAATGGAATACTCTTCAAGGATAGATGTCGATAATAGGTGGCCACAATTATTACCTTATCTTGTAATGTGCCCCCTGTTTTCCCTGTGATTCATAATTGGGATTCACCATTTCTATGCTTCATAATGTTATTTCTCACATTAAAGCCCATTATTCCACTGTGAGACCTAGGAAGAGATATGACATTAAAACTGAATCCACATGTGTGATATGCTAAGTGTCTGTTTGAACAATCAGAAATAACAAATTCACAAATCAATTAGAAGTCTTTGTTGTAACAATCACAAGAGCCTGACTTATGCTGTCTAAATAAAATGATGAATAAAAGGGACCAGTTCATCAAGGCAAGCTGTGAAGTCACTTTTGCGATATTAACAAAGTTATGTGAATTTTTTTCTAGAATTACATTTGAGGAAAGAGATTTTATAAATGCCTCCTTGTAGTCAGGCAGTGTGCTGGTCAGTATGTATATATTTGTGTCATGTGACAAACAGAATATCTAAGAAAGGACTAATATGACCTTCATATATTAGATGAGAAACTTGGAGCCTGGAGTGTAAATTTTCATTGTCAAAGTTATATAGCTATGTTGTAATGGACGCCAGATTTATTACTAGATGCGGTCATTGTCTATTCTGAGAATGAAACCTGCTTAATTTTGCTTGAAACTTAAATTAATAGAAACAAAACAGCTGTATAAATAGCTATGAGAATTTGTTCCTGAAAGTGGTACCCAGAACACTAATTTCCCAGTGGAAGACAAAAGATAGGCACTATGTCTGAATCATTCTCAGTGTTCACTCAAAAAATTTTTTATTTTCTCATGGAATGATGGCAACCCTGAATGAAAAGGCCTGTCAGTCACAGCTGGCCCATTTCAGAGGACAAAATAATCTGTTAGAAATAAACTTCTAAATCCTCAATGTATAGAGCAAGTTGTTTTAAAAATGAAAATCCATCCATCTTGGAGCCTTTATGTTATAGATTTTCTCCTTAAATATTTGTTAAACATTAAAATAAATTGGTAGTGTTTGGGACAGACAGATTTTGAGAATTCCTAGCTTACCCAACCTAACAAAACCCAGAAAGTCCTGTTGCCCAATCTGTACATGATGACCTTGAATTTAGATTTCCCCGTAAAAACTTAAGCACACTTGTGTCTCTTCATTATTTATGTAAGAGCCATTATTGTGAACCATGCTAATGGAATAAATAAATAAATAAAGCAAATATACTAGAACAGGTAAAGTACTTAATTAGCAAAATGTTTATGTCACAAGCTCAAGTCACTTAGTTAGAACCTCTGTGTCAACATAAAAATCCGTGGATAATGATGTAAAGGCTTATACCCACAAGGCTGACGAGGTAGAAACAGGGATCATGGACCAGCTAACTGCTAAATTGGTAAGATTTGGGTTTAGTAAGATAATTTTCCTCAAAAATTAACGCAAAAAGTAATTAAGGAAGGTAACTACCATTGGCCTCCATGTGAACAAACACACATGAATGCATGCACACACACATTATGAAATATTATGCACAATAGATATCATAAAAATTCTGAGGGAAGACAGAATAAAAACAAAAACTTTTTTGTCCATTTTTGTAAATTAAATGCTCGCTCCTTCTTATACCACAATATACATATTCAATTCTGAAACTAAATATGAACCCGGTAAACGCTGGTTCATGAACTCATTGCTATTTTAATTATGACAAAAAGTGATAGGTATCATGTTACCCAGAGGATAAAACTTAGTAATTAATTTTTTTCTATGTTTTCTGCTAAAGATTGTAGTAAAATTGCTTAAGTTGTATCAGGGCTCTAGATTTGCTGAAACACTTAATGATGAAATACATAACACAAGGGTTGAAGTGGCCTTCCCAAGACTGGTCAGTTTTTCTTAGAGCACTGGGAATATATTTCTAGATGTGCCAGGCATGTTGAATTGACTTGTAAGCTGGGATTTCAAATTCTTTGATATGTTCAGGGTGTCTCAAGTGTACAATGGTGTTATTCCTCAAATTGGATATTGGAGAAAGAGCAGACCAAGGACAGATTGAGTGTAGATGATGAATGGGCAGTCAAGAATTATCATATGTATCCCATGAAACTTCAGTGAGAGGATTTCAGGGAAGAACTTCTCTATATGAGATGCTGAAGTAGAGCCACTATGTCTATAGAAGTGGGAAGTTGTGGTATTAACCCCGTTTGGACTTCTCTACAGGAAGAAGTAGAAAAAAAAAAAAAAAGCGTTGACATCAGGTGAAATGAATAACTGGGACACAATGAATGGTAATTTTAGTGTAATCTGTACTTAGTTGCTGAGTGAGGCTAAACAGTCCTCATGGGATGAAATACATGAACTGATAATCTTGCATCTATGAAGAACACACACTGAATGACATTTGGGTCATTTCAAAACCTTTTATTTCAAGTTCTATGTTGAATACTTTTATCCTCCAAATCACTTTTTTTCCAATGTGCTAAGATTACAGCCTTCAGTTGATGGTTTTTATCTCTGTGATACTCCCAGCATTTATAAGCATTAATTTTGCAGAAATGATACAGTACAACTGTTCAAAATACTATGTGGCCAAGCATTTGAGTCTGACTACTCAAGTGTAACCTGTAATTTTTTCTTCTTATAATATGCACACACACAGTCACACACACACACACACACACACACACACACACACACACACACACACACACACACACAGCCCAGTTTTCAAGGCTTTTATATTTTACCTAGAATTGTAGGCATTGCTTTTGTAACTAGCCAATGTATGTAATTTAATTTTCCATTCTCCCCCCAAAAGACATGTGACCAACATACCCCAATAAAAATTTTAAAGAAAAAAAACCACAATCTACCAACCAAATATTTACAAACTAAACTTCAACCTGCATTTTAAAGAAATCTGTACTATCTATTATTTTCAGAATGGTTGTTTTATTTAAATTCTGGTTTGATGTTGAATTCAAGTTTTGTTGATGATTCACATTGGAATTCCACATTCCCCTTGGCATGTAGGAGAGTCAAAGATTCTTCTTTAAAGCAAACAGAAGAACTTTCTCTCCAGAACTGACAGGTTTTTTTTTGTTTTGGTTTGGTTTTTTTTTTTTTTTTTAATGTATATTGTGCAACCAAAATGAGCTGTTACTGAGGCACTGTGTGTGGACGTCTGGAGCTCGGGCAAAATATAGGAGCTAAAGAACTAAAGCTTGGTATGGAATTTGTAAAGGCAGAGCACTGGGTCAAGTCACCAAGACAGTGTGAGTGAATGAAAAGAAGATCCCACATTAGGTGACACTGAGAATTAAGAGATGGTAGAAAATAATGGTATCCAGTGTCTGAGTGGTGAAACACTCCAAGAGCCAAGGAGTGAGCAATCCTGAGAAACACTGCTAAGACATCAGACACAGTCACAACTGAGCATTTCCTGCAGGATACTCCACGAATCTGCCATTGAGAATTATGAAATAAAAGCCAAGGAAAGTGGATGTTAAAGCGCTAGCCTAGGCATGATTCTCAGAGATCCTGCAATCCTCTTCCTCGATAAAGAATGAAAGACAGATGTTTCTTAAGAAGTGGAGACTGCAGAAGCCAGAGGTGTGACAGGAAAGGGCTTCGAGGGCAGTGTCGACAATCCTTCCCCCGTTAGGTGAAAACCAAAAGGCTCAGAATTCTGGCTTCTTCCTCTCTGGCTTTTGTTCCGTGTAGATACACTCTTTTTAGCTGAGAAAACAGACAGAGAAATTGACGCTTCGGCTATTTATCTATTCAAAATAAAATGTGCTTTTTCCCAGCAGTCCAGTCTCAATCACTAACCTGGTACTTTAGTTTCTTTGGATGAGGTCCTTGGAGCTGCCTCTATTGGAAACTTGTTTCTCAGGTCTACCCAGTTGAGGCATGCAGGACTGACTCACTCGCCCTGGACAGAAGGTGAATGTTTTCACCACAGACTTGATGGGCAGCATTCTCTCCTGCAGAGGATGCCTTCTGAGATAACACTGATGGAAAGGCCTCTCCTTCGAGGATGATTTTGAAAATTAAATCACAGATCAGCCATCTGCTCTGAGAAAAGAATGCAAAATATTTCACCTATAAAAGGAAATTTTAGAGCAAATTTACCGTATTAAGGCCAGTACTGGACCATGAAACTTTGTGTGTGTGTGTTTGTGCCACCCCCCCCCCCCCAAAAAAAAACATATAAGGAACACAGGTAAACCACGGGCCACGTGACAAAATAGAATAATAAAAATAAGTTAAGATAAAAAAAATTGATAATATGCCTGAGCCATAGGCCAAACAACATAAACTTAACATAATTGTTTAAATCACTTTGGGGGCCTGATCAGCTACAGGCGGCTAAAGAATCTGAGGCTACAGGTCTGTGGGTCTGGACTTCTGGCTGCCTTGGGCCAAGAAACCTCATTGTAACATTTTTCTTAGAACCAATTTTGAAAGAAAAAATGTTTCCTATTACTTTCTTTCTAGACTTCCCTTCTTCTTATTCACAAAATGAAAAGTGAGGCTTGGCAATGAAACCATGCCTATTTCTTACATGGAGTCAGGATTTCATCTCTGTAGTAAGAGTGATACCCTTTGATAGGAATGCTATCTAGTAGCATTCCCCTTTATAAGATGAGAAAGCCAAGACTTTAGACTGCTGGAACCCAAGACTTAATATTTCCAAATATCCAACTAAGTCATTGCTACAAGCAAACACCCTAGATGGACCCAGAACCCAATAGAGTTAGTCTGAAACTCTTACATAGCATAAATAATAGGTTTTCCTAAGATTAAAAAAAAATCTGTGACATTAATTTAAACCCCTCATAGCCTTGAATTGAGCTGTGCTGAGGTATCACATGTCACAAAGGTACCATAAAGTACATGTGGATGCCAGGTAAACATTGTGGAACTATTTCTCTACCTATATATCATTTCTGAGGTTTGAACCAATGTTGTCAGGCTTATGAAGCAGGTGCCTGTACCTGAGTCATCTTGCCAGTCATCTTGCCAACCTACAATACAATTTCCTTTTTAGAAACCATCTCTTTCACAGGTTTTACCCAGCTTTGTTTTCTGGGAACTGTTTGTATCACAAAAGGAACAGTTTCAGGTGTCATTGAGCAAGTGTACAAAGGCATTGCCACATTAAGCTAGTTTTATGTCACAGTGTGCATGGTCTTTTCACTGACATAAGGACTCCACAAAGACTCTGGTTTGCTGTCCTTCATTTCAGCCTAAAAGAAGCTAGAACTAGGATTGGATTTTAATAGTTCTTTTCATTGGAAAGGAGTTCCACACTGACAGTATGTAATGAGAACCTTCAATAAGGTAACAGACTAACATCATCTCTGTGGGTAACCCTTAATTCCATTCTTTGAGTCTTCCTGAATCAGTACCAGTGGAACTCTGTTACAGACACACCCTAGCTTGCCGTTCATCACCCCCCCCCCCACACACACACACACACAGCTTATCTCTTTCTTCTCCTGCCATCGTTCTCAGAAAACCGCCAATGGCTACTCATTCCTCACCATTACATAAAAGAAAAAAATTCCTCCCTCCCATATTTTTTGGATACTATTTTCTCTCAGAGATTCAATGAATAAATTTACAAGTTCAGTAATCCGCTTTTCATATGTCTCTGGGGCTAGGCACTCTTTGATCCAATCTTTCTAGAAATCTTTTCTCCCTTAATTATTCAGTTTCACTTCAGCCCCTAACATGAGGCATTAGAGGAATCTAAGCTTGCTCGATTGGCGACAGCTTTCCTTCTAATGGCTTCATCTTTCGTTCTATTTAATAACTTGAGTGGGGGAGGGTTTACCACTGGACATTTTGTGGGGAAGACTCCTGCAAGCTTACCTCCTACTGATATTCCGACCTATGCACTATATGGAGGTATACAGCCATCATCTTCAGGCACAGGACCTGCCAACTCATTTCTCCTTGTGCCCTCACTGATGATCTGTGCCAAGAAGCCCTTTGGCAGCCAGACTCAACAAAGAAACAGAAAAGTTTATCATTTATCCTGTAAACAGCTTTTTATATTGACTCTAATTTATTTGAAACCTGCCTAAGCTCCCAAATTTTCAGCCTGAGCTCTGAGAATAAGTTAACTGCACAGTGTGTTGAGTGCTGGAGTGTGCTGCACTCCAAACTCCAGGATGTAAAGAAGTTCACATTTCTTGGATCTATTTCCAGGAGTTCCTGATTCAGGAGGCCCGAGAAAAGCCCCAAGGATCTGAATTTCTGACAGTTCCACGTGCCACATTATGAGGTATACATGTTACAAGATAGATTAAATTAGGAGCAAATTCTAACTTAATGTCACATTGGATGTTTAAGTCTCAGAGCATCTGCCTAAGTCACAATGCTTCAGATTACTGTTTTGTGCAGTTTGGATAATGAAGGTATCCTCCTCACATACACTGCGAATATTAAATTAATTAATAGGAGTAAAGTGCATTTAATGATTGTTTTGGAAAGCCCTCAAAAATTTGCCAGCCATAATTGCATGGTCTTTATCCCTGTTTCCTCCTCTAAGGTCTCAATAATTGATTAATTTCTATGTTCTTACATCCAGGGCTCATCATTGCTCTGGATGGAATAAAGCCCAACTCTGGTTCATTACTGTCATTTAACCAATTGTCACCATCAACATTTCTCCACCCTTACCTCTCCAGGTCTCAGTATGCTGTCATATCCTAAGTAATCTTCTATTGTAAACACTATAAACTGTGCCTTTGTTGCTTATGAAGTTAAGCATTAGTTATATCAATGGAGATGTAGGATATGCCTTTGACTGATGGTCATACATCCATCTCCACAATGCTCCACACAAACTTTTCAGAATTTTATGAAGATGTCTCTTTCCTTTCTTGATCCTATACTTTCTGGTAAAATTTTCATTTCATGTATGTTTCCTCTTGTTACTAAGTATCAGAGTCTAAGTCACTGGAATCAAGGCCTGTATAACTTTTGTTCATACAACCACAGGCAGAGAAAAATGGGTTTCATTACTTATGACAATGCTGAGGGATTAATGGTGCTGCTCAGGGACATGGTAAGGACTGTGCAGCTGAATCTAATGTTAGCCAGTAATACCAAGAGCAGAAAGATGCCGCTGACCCAAGATGAGCAAGGGAAACAATCACATTTAATCCGGTGTCCCTGTCATGCAATGTAGACTATCCTGTGGATGTTCAAATCACTGTTTTAAATTTATGACTACATGGTCATATCCTATATTATCAATTTAATTTTCATTTTTACTATGGTAACAAGTTTCATTGAATAAATTGGGCTACACTTTACTTCACAGTCTGACGGAAACATCAGAGTAAGTAGTGAAAACCAACCTCCTCTACCTTGACAGAGGAAGTAATGTCTGGATTATACAAAGGCAGATTTGTTCTGATGTCAACCAGTAAGGGATGACTTTTGAAGCATAAAAATCAGATGAAATTCTCTGACAAGAACCAGGAAAAACATAAGGCACATAAGAATATTTTATTTTTTGCAGTTCCTTTAAATTGGAGTGCACCAAGTTTACTAACATGTAACGAACTTAACTCTATCTCCTTTTACTTAATCATGTAGGTATCTTATTTATTCACAATGCAAGGCAGGAACACCGAGATGTGGCTACACGTAAGTCATGAGATGATGAGAGTATCCTTTTTGGCCAGACTGTTAGTAAGGTTCAATGCTTGTAGGGTGGGTACATTCAATATATTTTTGATTCATAAAATTTTTAATTTATGTTGAGTTTGTTTAGAAGTAATCCTAAGAAAAATTTAAAATTTAAGATGCATCTTTATACAGACACTCTATATTTGACTTGATAAGTGTTGCTTCTTCCATATGGTATGAGAAAGAAAGCAATTGTGAATATCCCTTCATAGCTATTAAAATTTATCTTTCCTTGTATTACTTAAGCCCATTCTCTCTTCTACTTTTAAGGCTATGATATACTGAAATAATACTTTGTTTAATCATAATCTGACACCATAGCTACTAATTAATTCAATCTAATTGGTTTGGACTTTGTGTGTAATACTGTGAATTTTTTGTTTATTTTCTCTTCCAACTATTAAAAGCTTGATGTGAAGATGAAGCCATGGGGCCTTGATATTACTAATTATATTCTATTTAATATCTTAGTAGTAGGAATATTGGGTACAACTCTGAATCTTTTTGTAGATGTTTATTCTCTTATACACTAGTATAGTTTATGTCTCGATATTTTGAATATGTTATGCATTTAAGAACATCATTAAATGGCATTTTATTCAACAAATATTTAGATTCACTTCCTGGGTTCAAGGTCATTCTAAAACCTTAATTTGCAGTGGCATACAAAAATGAGAGACCATTAGAACTGGATGGATGCTTCAAAGGGGTGGAATTCAGGCTTTGAACATACCAGACATTGGTATTTTTTATAAAGAAAATGAGATAATGGAATTGATAGCACAAAATTTGGCTATGAGTGGCCACTATTAAACTGTGGGATAAGCATTAGCAATAGTTGAACTTATTCATGCATGGTGTCTTGTGAACACTCAGGCTAAAAGCTGGGTTTGGCACAGAAAGAAGAGCAAATGACAGCTAAGAGTGAGAGAAAGACTCAGGTCCACAAGAAGTGCGGTCTGTAGAAAAATGGTATTAGAGAGCCTGGCATGTTCAAAGTAGAGGGTGCTATGTGTCTACGAGGGAGCTGGTGTTTTATTGGGTATAAGTGAAAGTCATTGGACCATTCCAGAAATGATTATGAGTCAAGAAAATTGCAATTTCTAACTGTTCATGAGCATAAAATCTAATCATAAAAAACTTTTGTGTGTATTTATATGGATAAAGTAGATAAGCAACTGTGATTTTCTTCTGAGGCTCATATATCTACTACTAATAATTTAAAAGTGGGATTAATTGTGTACATGGTTTTGTTTCTGAATTTTGAACCTTTCAGATGGATGGCTCTCAGTGTATGTCATAGCAAGATGCCATCAGTCATTTTCTGAATATTTTCAGTGTGGCCTTGATCAGGTCATTTCTTTCCTTCATTCTTCACTCCAAAGACTGTGTCCTTGCCTTTGTATTTCTTTCATGAATTGGAGAAGTTTGTTACATGACAATTTTAATTAATTACCTCTTCTCTATTCTTGTTGCCTTGTTTAATCTTTATAAAGTTCCCTATGACCTTAAACCTGTCAGTCTATAGAAGGTTGTAAGATAGTTTAACCACCTCAAGACCAGAGCACAAGACTCCACATTTATCATATGGTTGAAGATCCTCTTTGCTTTCTAATTTTCTTTTTGCCTTGGAAAATTTAGAATGACCTTGGACCCAGGAAGTGGATCTAAATATTTGTTGAATAAAATGTCATTTAATGATGTTCTTAAATGCATAAGTTGAGACGGCCTTTTAATTTTTCCTATCAACTTAAAAATTGCCCTTCTCTTTAAATAATTGTTTCTAATTCTTGTGTATATTATGCCTTCTATTGCATTTGTTGTACCTATGAGTATTTTTATAGTCACATGTTAGTCTTTGCTTTTCCAAATAAGTATTCTTTTGTGCTGATCTCGTGATCTCTGCCCATTCACCTTTATTGCTTCAAGCATTTGACTTCTCTATTTTATATCTGGCGCATTCATCCTAAGCTCTGAAGGCTCTCTATAGAGAAGACAGTACTGCCAATTCTGAACATTTACTGCCAGAAAAGAACACGAATGTTTTATTCATACTTTCTCCTTTGCTTCACAAAACTCTCTAGTTTATTTTTTAATTTTTTAAATAGCTACATTATTTTCATATGCCTTAAGGTTTTGAAAACATGTACTTTAAATTTAAAATGGATGTGATTCAGTTTCATTAATTATAAACCACAGCACTCTAATGGGCCTTTTGAAATTTCATTCAAGTGAAGAAAATGTATCAAACAATATTTTGAACAAATTTTGAAAACTATAACACACTTGCAGTATATATGAAATCCAGTTTGAAAATTTCCTTAAGACGCTCTTAATCTGTGTTTTTTTCTTACAAAATACTGTTTTTCATGTACATACATGGGGTGAGCTTTGAAAGAGTAGTGATGATAGAAATAACATTTAAATCAACTGTACTGAGAAAATAGAAAGAACTCAGTTCGTATAAACTCTGGGAAGATAACAGAGTACCATGGCTCATTCATTCTTTGTTTTGAAATAACAGTGGTGATGGCCTTATTTCCTCATCTCCAGAAAAGAAAGTACTTTGTGATAAATATGAAGAAGACATATCTTAAACATTCTCTTTTCCTTCCCTTTCAATGTCACTCCCAATGTTCCAAATACCCATCATGGCTGAAGTTACAATAACCACAATTCTAGGAGCCTAGTCAGAAGAATAAAACTGGGAACTGACCATAACTTCACTGCAATTCTTCATGTCCAGTTGGTATTGCCCAGCTTTTCAACTCTTAAAATAACCGCAATTTCATAGAAAGTAGAATAAGAGAGAGAAGAGTGACAGAGGTTTTTCTTTAATTTTCATTTTAGAATAATGTCTAAATGTTGTCTGTGAATATGAAACAACCCTTCAGGAATCTGAAGAAGGGAACATTGACAAGATGTGGGCATACAGTGTGCAGAGATGGGTAGTGAAGTAAGATATGATGGCAGGTAGTCTCAAGCAATTTCCTCCTGGGAGCATAGATGTGTCTCTACTCAAGTTCAAGGCTGGGAAGAAGATTACATGAACTAAAACAAAGCCAAAACTGTCTCCTAATTCTGAATCTCTGTATTAAAGGAAGAATTAGTTGTCAGATTTAGAGTCATTGTTAGTTCTTATTGAAGCCTTTCATCTTAAAATTTTAGTTTCAACTGCTTCCTCTAGGGAGGCCGCTGAATGAAATGAGTATGATATATTTGCACTTGATTAAGGAACAGTATGATACGAATTTGATGAGACATACAGATGACAAGAAAAGACCAATTTAAATTGTAAAAGACATTCTATTCATGCCATTTCTTTAGGAATACATTCTAATTCAATATTCCAACACAAAGTTTCTGTCACTGTTGAGGAATTCAAACTGAATTTACAGAGCAATTATTGAAAATATTAAAGAATATGATTTTAACCTGATTTTAGATAAATTTATTTGAAAATCGAGTGGTTGGTAAATAATTTGTAAGATTTTTAGCTATTTCCACTAGTACTGTGATTAAGCTTCTTTGTGGAGTCTCACTTGACAGAATGTAATACAATTGTCCATAACCCCACTTATTGACAGGCTTTGTGTGTTTTGCTTAGTTTTGCTCCATTGCTCAATCTCAACTAGTTTCCTGTATCTTAGTCTCATTTCATTTCTGGACTGTATTTTCTCATTCTATAGCAGTTTCCATTCTTCGGAAACTTCCAGTTAATTCAGTTGGGTTTGCTCTACTTTATTTAACTTAAATCTTTCTCAGTGTCCTGCAGCCTTCCTCTTATTTAGATAGCGATGGGGCAGAGCTTCACTGTACCAAATAACATGAGCAATTATGTGGTAACTAAGATTTAAAAACATCTTTCTAAGGAGTTTTATATCCACTCCCAGACACTTGCAACAACACCTCCATGAACAACTCACCTGGCAGAATGACAAAGTATAGACCTTTGGTGTTCTTAGGAAGCAAATATATAACCAGCTTTCTTAGACCACCAGGCCCCAAGTTATGATACAGAGACTTATAATTAATTATGAGTTCTCAGCTTCAGCTTAGGCTTAGTTCTATATAGCTTTTTAAAATTTTAAATTAACAAATTTGTATTAATCTGCATGGTTTCCCCAAGACTCATTTACTTTATCTGCATATTGCCCATCCTGTGTTCCTGCCCCTTCTGAGTCTGATTGTCTGGGGCCCTGCTAGCTGGCCTCTGGCTGGCTGTCCCTTGATGGCTGGCCCTGGCTGGCTAGCTGGCTCCCCTTTTCTCTCTGCCCACCAGCCCTGTCTGTCCCTCCTATGCCTACTTACTAACCCTTCAGGTTTTTATTAAACTAAAGGAGTTCCTTAGGGAGGCAAAGTAAAAAAAGCAACATATCTTTACATAATTAAACAAATGAACACATCTTTACATAGTTAAGGAAATATTCTGTTCTATGCTACAAATATAACTATTTAGGTTCTGTTTTTTAAGTTAGCATTTTACTTAGTTAAAAATACAAGTTTCTAGGTCAGTCTCATGCAACCTCTATTGTTGGCCAGTCAATCTGTGAGCTCCTAAGAGTACAGAGTACAGGTTAGTTGATTCTGTGAGTTTGTGTGTGTGTGTGTGTGTGTGTGTGTGTGTGTGTGTGTGTGTGTGTGTGTGTGTGTGTATACACTTGGCCCTTCTGCCTGTTACAATTGTGAATCATTGTATCTGTTGCTGAATGAAGCCTCTCTACTGGCAACTGGAGTGGGCAACAATCTACTAGTATAGCAGAATAACATTAGGCATTATTTCATTGACTTTTTTTTCCAGTCATGTTTGGTACTATATTGGGGCTCTGAACTGTGCAGTCTCTGGGTCTTGGTCCTCCAGGCATTATCAAGGGCAGGCTCCCTCTCACTCTATGGGTTTCAGCCTGGCCCAGTCACTGTTAGCCACTCCCATAGTTTCTGTGCTACCTTTATTCTGGCATATCTTGTAATCAGGGAAAATTATAGACCAACTGTTATATATTAGGTCTAGTTTTGGGTCCCAAAACCTCTGCTACAAGTCTTCCTTATAACTAAGGGATTCAGACTTCATATCCTCCATTACTTGAAGTCTTAGCTAGGGTAACCCTCATAGATTCCTGGGAGTTTCCATTGCAATAGGTTTCTAGCTCTTCCCAGAGATGCCCTTGATTCCATATATTTTTTCCAGTACTCTCCCTCCATTCTCTCTGCACCTGATCCCTCCTGTTCCCATGTTCTCTTCATCGGTACTCCTCTCATCTCATCTACCTGTGATGTCTATTCTATTTCCCCTTCCAGTGAGATTTGTTCATTCTCCCTTGAACACTCCTTGTTACTTAGCTTCTTTAGATCTGTGCATTGTAACATGGGTATCCTTTACCTGGCCTCTGATATCCACCTATCAGTGAGTACAGATCATTTCTGGGTTTAAGTTACCTCAGTAAGAATAAAATCTAGTTTCATCCATTTGCTAACAAATTTCATAATTTCTTTGCTTTTAATACCTAATATTTCATTGTGTAAATGTACCACCATATAATTTTTTATCAATTATTTGGTTGATTGACATATAAGTTGTTTCCAGCTTCAGGTTAAAAACTTCTAGAAACATAGTTGAGCAGGGGTCATTGTCTTATGTTAGAGCCTTCTTTGGATATATGCCTGAAAGCAGTTTAGCCAGGTCTTGAGATAGGTTGACTCCCAACTTTCTGAGAAATCACCATAGTGATTTCCAACGTGGCTGTACAAGTTTTCACTTCCTCCAATAATAGAGGATTGTTCCCCCTTGCTTTACATAATCTTCAATATGAGCTGTCATTTGTGATCTTGATCTTAGACATTCAGACAGGTGTAAGGTGGAATCTCGGGGCACATGTGATTTACCTTTTTATGATGGCTAAGGATATTTAACATTTATTTAAGTGCTTCTAAGTTATTTGAAATTCCTCTTGGTTACTTTGTGAGATTCATAACTGTGAAAGCAGAGCTGTCTCTGACTCTGTTCCCCGCCTTTGTGATCTTTCCCTACTACTGAGTTGCCTCCTCCATCCTCACTGGGAGAGGGAGCATCTATTCTTACTGTAACTTGATATATCCTATCTAGCTGATATACGTTAGAGACCTTCTGCTTTCTGCAGAGAAAGGATGTGGAAAGGATGGGGAGAAAGTAGAATTTTGAGGAGGGACTGGAAGGAGAGGAGAAATGGAAGGGAAATTTGGAAAAGAATGAATAAAATAAAATTTTAAAATAAATAAATGAAAATATAGCTTTCTGAAAAACAAAGTAATTTTAAATGGCAACTACAAGTTTGAACCCCAAAATTTTGAGATACTTGCAATTAAAATATATATTTTTTTTATTATGTAAAGCATGCACTTGTAAATAGGAATCCTTGGCAGCATGGACAAAGTCCTGGTCTCAATTGCTATCACCACAAAATCAAGTCAATACAAACACCACATAAATTTTATTCCTTTATTTATCAACATGACTGAGAGTAACATGAACATGGAATATGTCATGTTTAATCGAAACAAGATAAATTCTCTCATAATAAAATATCCTTAAAGCTTATTTGTACATAGGATTAATTTTGCTATTTTTAACATATTTTATTAATTTTGACAATTTTCTTGTTATTATATTTACCCACACCCTCTATTTTCCCCACTAGCTTCCTCCAGACCCATCATTCTGCTGTTCTTCCCAATTGCATGGCCTTTATTTCATTTCTTTTTAATGACCCACTGAGCAGTACACTTAGTCTTGCCAACATACTCCTAAATGTGGTGCCATTTATTGGAGCATGGTCTACCTACTAGAGACCATACCTTAAAGAAAACTAATTTTCCCGCTCCTATAAGTAGATGGCTTCTAGGAGAATTAAGGGAGGAGGCCCATGAGCCCCACATCCACAATGCTGGAATGTTGACTGGCTTCATCTTGTGAAGGACTTGTATAGGCAACCATAACTGCTAATAATTCATGAGGTCAGGAGAACAGACATGTACAGAAGATAGTTTTCTTCAGTTCTCCTCAACCTGGGATTCTGCTTTAGCAATGGTCCCCAAACCTTTCAGGTAGTGATATGGATGTCCCATTTGTAGGGGAGCATTTCATTGATATTTATTATCTGTATTTTACCAACGGTTTCTGTGTTAACCACATTCTACTGCACAAAGAAACTTTTCTGATGAGGGCTGAGGGTTTCATGTATCTTTAACTATAGAGAGGTTAGAAGAAACTTTTAAAGTTTATTTTGAACTGTGGTTTCATAAGCTGAAATTACAGCAGAAGGACTGTCACAGTGTGATCTTTATTTTATTTGAGAGATGTGGGAATATGAATTTTCTAGAAGGACTAGGGATTGACATGGCCTGGAAAGTTGAACTTTCTTTTTTAATGAGAGCCAAGCTTCCCTTAGGGCAAAAGAGCAGTGAAAGATACTTAGGGCTGGATTTGAGTAACATTTCACATAGAGTGATAGGAGCAGTCCTGATCGCTAGAATCTAGGAGTTTTTATGGAAAGAAATTAAACTGTTTGCGAATGTAAATACTGAATCTAATCTTGTCATTATATGTGCTTACTAGCCTTTCTATATACTAACTATAAAGATCATCTTCCAGAAAACTTAAAAGTAGTTAAAGTAAGTTCACTGTATAATAATTAAAAATGCTTTCAAGAAATAGTATATACTTTATTGGCTATCACTGTGCTGTAATTTTAAAGTTAGGAACAAAGTAAAAATTGTACTAGTCATATATTGAGTAACAATTTATGTCCTGGCAAAGAAAATAACCATATTAT
Source organism: Phyllotis vaccarum (assembly GCA_033318265.1). Taxonomy (NCBI): domain Eukaryota; kingdom Metazoa; phylum Chordata; class Mammalia; order Rodentia; family Cricetidae; genus Phyllotis; species Phyllotis vaccarum. The sequence goes on along the minus strand of JARWLC010000009.1, from coordinate 98,388,864 downwards.
ATTCAGGCTTTTATATGAAACTATTTGGAAAACTTAATGAAAGAGTTACAATCGTATCTTAGTTATGGTTTTATTGCTGTGAAGAAACACTATAACCACAACACTTCTTATAAAGGAAAACATTAATTGAGATTGTGTATTATTTCAGAGTTAGTTTATTATCATCAATGTAATATAATAAGTTTCTGGCTAAAACTTTTGGGCCTATCCCAATTTTTGAACCCTGCTCTCAGCCCTGCTGCCGCTTAACCCAAATAATCACACAAAGGCTTAAATTATTTTCATGCTGATTGACCTATGACTCATACATATTGCTGGCTAGCGCTTTCATCTTAACACAGTCTATTTCCATTAATCTGTCTAGCCATGGTTGTCCTCTTTCTTCTGCATGTGCTGGCATTTCTTCTTATGTCTCTTTGACATCTCTCCTCTGCTCTTCCTGTTCCCATAGTTTTCTTAGTCTGGTAGCCCTGGTCTCCTTGTCTGCCTTCTGCCAATCAACGTTTTTATAAAACCAGTAGGCAAGACAATTATTTACAATATAACAACATAATTCCACTTCACACCATGACAAGAAGTGTGGTGGCATGTGGGAGATATGGTACTGGACAAGGAGCTGGGAGTTATACATCCTAATCTGCAGGCAGCAGATGGAGATTGAGAGCTGCAGTGGCCATATCTTGAGCATAAGAGATCTAAAAGCCAGCCTCTATAGTGACATATTTCCTAGAACAAGACCACACCTACTCCATTATGGCCACATCTTCTAATAGTGCCACTACATATAGTCCAAGAATTCATAGACATGAGTCTGTGTGTGTGTGAGGAGGATCATTCTTATTCAAACCAATGCAAGTGGTATCCCCAAGATCTTATTATATTAAGCATGTTGTACCCAGAATCCTATTTTAACTAAGATTATGGACTATTCATCTAAAATTCAGACATAGTATTATTTAAATACAATAAACAAAAATGGTAATTAGGTTATATCTTTTGTATATAATTGTTATCCTAGATTATTTGTGCAAATGGTGAGTACAAGAGAAATACTTGCTTAAGTATGCCCATTCTGTTGAAACAGTTTCAAGTTTGAAATGAGTAATTAATACATATCCTTATTGCAACAATATTTATGTATTATAACTTACAAAACTTGTTACCTAGAAGTTATCTTCAAATAAATAAGAAATATATTTGTGAATTAGAAACAAAATGATATTCAATAGAAAAACATTAGCATAGAAAATGGTGCTCGTTTCATTTCTTTAGAAAATATATCCAAAGTAGAGGACCTGTATGAAATCTGTGATTCTTGCTCATTTGTTATGAATCATAATTGCTTTATTTACGTGTCAGGTATGTACACATATATTAGTTATAAATAATCATTAAAGAGTTTCTACATTGAGGGAAACCATCAAAAATCACATTCTCCTTCCTCAGATATATGATAAACTTTAAGATCTTGTAGAAATGATGTGCTTTCCTGTGTGTCTGTCCCTGGTGAGTCTGGTCTCAACATCCTGCTAAAAGACATTAATTATATCATGCTATCTGTATATCATGTTACTACTGTTAGTAGGAACTAACATGAGTATACTCTTTCTTAAGATTCTCCAAGTTTAATCTTTAAATATCTTGTTTTGTGCTTAAGGTGGATTTCAACTATACCGAGTACCAAGAGCATTCATTCTTTTCCATAATTCCTAGAGTGGCACAGTACCTTCTTGAAGAAAGCAATAGTGGAAAAAATCCCACTTCCTCTGAGGAGCTAGTAAGATGACACACTTGCTGTCATAGGAGTTTATTTGTATTATTTTATTATTATCCTTTCCATAATACTTCACATCTTAGTAAGCTTCAAATATAACCTATGCCTTTGTCGCCAAGTGAATGAGGTTGAAATCACAGCACTAAAGCTATGGGACCATTGAGAGGAACATTTGAATGTAGAGTTAAACAAGTCCATATTTGAGAATGAGGGTTTGCATCAAGGCTATCTATGTTTCCATGACAATGAACACTTGAAAGTGATTGACTATACTTTCTTATTTGTTTGTTTTAACCAGCTTTTGTTTCTGGGATTTGACAGGATGACCCAATAATGTCCTGCAACTCTAATGGGGAGAATGTATGTAGCCGTTCTGTTTCTTTAAGACATACAGATCTTGCTGAAGAGTTCCCTTCTTTTACTGTACGGGTTGCATGTAGTGACTTGAAATTGAGAAAGATTACTGGAGATTCTCTCTGATGCCTGGCACTCTCTCATGCCCTTTCTTCCCGTTCATCTTTTCTGTCATGTCCTTTGACCAACTTTCTGTTATTAAGGGCAAACAGACTTCATTTTTAGAGGAAAACATAATTGACACAAGCTGAGTCGTTGAGCAATTTTATGCCGGTTTAGCTAACACAATGACTTGAGAATGGATGGTGGAGTTTCCACAATAATAAACAGACCCTTGGGTGACTAGAGGACACTAATACTGAATTTTTCTCTGAGCACTTTCTGTAGCTGACTACCCACATCCCTGATTTTACCCAGTGTTCTGTGTTCCTCAGGTAACCTTGAAATCTGGCTGAGAGTTGATATTGCTAAAACACACACACACTTTGTATTTATTCTTCCTTTCCATCCTCTGATATTCCAATCCTTTTATGTATTGCGGAAGCTCCACTGTCCATTCTCAAGTCATTCTGTTAGCTAAACCAGCATAAAATTGCTATGTTCGTATAGTTCTCTATGCCTATCCTACCATAGTGAACAATGTCCTTTTTTTTTTACAGTTATTAAAAGACTTGTCTTTCTCTGGAGCTAGAAAGATGTATGAGGATAGATGTTATACCTAGCTTCTTCACTGCTAACATGAAGAACCTAGCACAATGCTCAATAGAGACATTTTCATAAGTAGTTATTTCAAATAGGTGGATTTTTGTGTAGATGTCATTATCAAATAAAATCATACATGTGCAAGGCACATGCTGGTCACTTGACTCAAAATATAATAAGGTAAAAATCCCCTGGCTTCTGAAGCAGGTTATCATTTTCATATTCCAAGTCTCCGAAGTTTTTATCACTGTTAGCATATCTGAAAAGAGTCATTAAGCTGGTACTGCATGTGTGTTTGAAATCTTAAAAAATAAAATACCTAGAAAGAAAACATAAAGCCATCAGATTCTGTTTTCCAAAATCTACATAGACAATAAAGGCATTTATCTAAATAATGTTTTGGCTTCCCACAACAGCAATAAACACTTCATGGACATTTAACTGACAGAAAACCTTTTATACTTGTCAACTGATTTCTGTTGGTTGATTTGCTTTTCTTTACACAGTTTTTTTTTATTTTTATTTTAAGTTAAGCTGTTTGCATTGATGCATTTGGGAATAGATAAATGATTTTTCTCAATAGTATTTTTCCTGATGATGAATAATGGAGGAAAGGATTACTGGAACTGATTTCTCACAATGTCCGTTTTATGCCTCAGAACAAACATCTGATCTGTCCCCACCAGCAAATGCCATGTGGGTGTGTAATTGATGAATTATTATTAAGCAGGACAACCCGTTTAACACTGTAAATGTATAGTGGGATTGAAACACCTGACTGCAAGTGGAGAAATCTCCAGACCATTTTTCTGGTAGCTCAGAAAGGACACTTGGAGGAAACTGATTGACAGCTGAAACTATTGTTTATTAACCTGGTAAACACAAAGATAGAAACAGGAAGGGGAGGGAAGAAAGGTAATAGTGGCCTATCAAAACTCCTCTTGATTTATTTAAAGAGAAAAATTTAGGACCTTTATTTTTAATTTTTCATTTAGTTTTATTTTATAATGTGGATTATGATAAGTGTATAATCTATAGGTGCATATATGTATATATGCTTTATGTGCATAATGTATGTATGTATGTGTACATATTTGTGTGTGGGTACAAGAACACACAGGACACTGTGGCAAAGGACAACCTATGTGTAAACATTATGTGTCTTTACTTATTTAGTGATAGGTTTTAGAGATAGGTCTCTCTGGTTGTATTCTGCTGTACTGGTTCGGGTGACTGGCTTATAGGCTTCCAGAAATCCTCCTATTCCCCACCTCCCATCTTCCGGTAGAAGTATTGTGGTTACAGATACTTGCGACTGTGTCTGGCTTTTTGCGGGCTGTAAGGATTCAAACTCAGGTCACCATGCCTGCTCAGTACCCTAGTTTGATGTCTCTTGTAGCGAGACATCAAACTATAATAAAGTCTGCAATAGTCACTGAAAATATTAAAATTGACCTAATTCTTACAACTCATGCAAAGAAATACTTTGGAAGATGATCATAGTCAATACTGACAGTTGTAGTCATCTGGTCAGTCTCTGTGATTAAAACAGTGGTTTCAGGAAATTTGGCACTGGAAATGACATGTGAATTTCTTTTTGCAATATCTACTCACCTTTGGAACACACAGAATGATAAAGCCTTTGTGCCCACTCATTCTTCATCCTTTTGTTCCCAGTGAGGCTCCCATAGGCAATTATCAATTTCTGTATTAGCAAAGAGGACTCTAGTTACACCTTTACATGAGACATGGGCAGTTATCTGAAGAGAAGTTGAAGCTTTTACAACTCTCTGATGACAATCAATCCTGAGTTGGCATGACTACCCTGCGAAGATGGGTTTTCCTACTTGGTGTGGAGAACTTTAGACCCAGAACATAAAAATAACTAGTCATATCTCATAATTGTAAGCTGGTTAAACTTTTTCTTATTCTATTTTTTATAAACTATAAAATTCACATGAAGATTATATATGATAGTAAGCTATAAAAATATGAGAAATAATTTATACAAGTGTTCTTTTGGATGGGACAACCTGAATAGATGTGAATGGGTCTGGGTCTTGTGATTTTTGCAAGTCATTTCTATGGTACAGATTCGTAAACCAGTTTCTATTTGGGATGGAGTAGTATGTCTATATGCTGTCTAGTCATGGATCCAGATGGTGGTCTTTAAGAAAGATGACTTGAAGATAAATGATATGAAGAGATTTAAAAGGTTTGCTATTGATGACAGTTTCCAAAAAAACTTACTAAAACTGCAGTGTTTCCTGTTGTAGGGAATGGAGTATTAAAAAGATGTGGAATTATTGGTAGGACACATTTTCCAGGAAGAAACAGAAGAACTCAGCGTACCCTTAAACTATAGTTGATGAGAATAGAGGAGGAGTTTGGAATAAAGTAGAAATGAGGCTAATCCACCAATGGGGACTCTTGCTATGACAATCACATATACCTCAGTGTGTACGGTGGAAGAAGAGTGATGGAATATGGAGGAAAATCTGGAATTGAGTCCTGAGAGTATAATTAAGTTCTGTCTTATAGCAAAACTTCCTAGAAGAGATGAATGTGCATGGGAAGCATACGCCCACAATCCCAGAAGTTTGGGGGTGACTTCTAGAGAATACTGAATTCCAGACCAGTCTTGGACATATATGTCTTTGTAGAGAGACTCTTTCTGTAGCAATACAATGTAGTCTGGATGGGTCATTAGTTTCCTCTGATATGGTAAGATGAATGATTACAGGAAGCCAAAGGAATATGGTGCTTTTCTGGCAATTGTCATCACATGTAAGCTAGGTAACATGTTCCACTTGACTTTGTATCTAATATAAAGTTAGCATTATCCATGATAATATTTTTTATAGAAATTTTGACAGTGAACATGATGATTCTAGAGGTTACACTATTTGTTACTCATCCTTTTGTATTTTACATAAACACTCTTTTTATAATAAACAAGGCAAGCATCACAATATATAAAGCTTTTGTTTGAACAGATATGAGTTCAACATCAAATTCCCACAATGTTTAAGTACAGTTATTAAAAAAGAAATGAAAGGTATAACTCACAGCTACATTCAGGATAGAAGCCTAGTCTAACTGAACAGACTAGTGTAGTGTTGCTTTTGTCAGAAATTTCTTTCCTCTCAAATGATTACATTTTTGGAAAAATTCTCAACTTGAAGTTATTTTTTAATTTGATATTAATTTTGAATGACAGTCACTGTGATTTGGATATTCACATTCAGAAAAACACTATTTAGATGATGATATGACACCACTAGTTGTAAGGCAGTCCATGAGACCCACATAGAATGTAGTATACAGTCATAAAAACTGCTGTAACACGGCAAATTTAAGGTGACAAGGCTGTATGCACTAGAACACAAGTCTTGTTGATTATATGTGACTATAAGCTGTTTCATAAGTTAAGCCTCAGTTTCCATGTTTAGCAACATAGAAGGTGTAAGTGGAGAGATGTCTAGGTAGTTAAATAATACTTTCTGTCTTTGCAAAACATCTAGGTTAGTTCTTATTACTCATCCTGAAGCTGTCAATCCTTTACATATTTCCAGTTCTAGGGGTTCCATGCTGTGACACAGACATTTCTTGTGAAGAGATAAAACAAAATATATTTACCTGCCCAAAACACCAATATATTAATACCACCAAAGTCCAAGTTGATAAACCAATGAGTTTTATTGGAGTTACTAACAGAGAAGTAGGCAAGGAGTTACTTAGAAGCAACAAAGAATCAAGGACAAGACCAAAGTCTACTCCATCATGGCTGAGAGTTCACAAAAGCTGGAAATCTGGAACACAGTGTACAGCCCACAGGTAGCTCAATAGTTTGGAAAGCATCAATTAAAAGGAGCTTAGGTGGCCCAAGACTGTGGCTTTTCTGAGTGTGCCTCTCAGCAGTCTTTATTATTTACCCTTGATGGGAGGGGCCTAGTGAATTTGGTCAGTTTTAGGGACATCCTGAAGCTATTTTGATTGTTTACTTTCTATTTTAAGAAACTTCCTTGTAGCAGGAACATTTCATCTCAGAAGAAAGAGCTGTACAAAAATCCAGCACTGTCTTCTGACCTGTGTGGGTATCAGGTACACACAGGGTATACAATCATGCATGTGAACAAAACACTTTTTAATATAAAATACATAAATCTTTAGTTAAAGGAGAGATGGATGAAACCTATGTGTACTCTGTATGGTTGTGAAAGTGAGTGATTAAAAATTATTTGCAGTAGCATTTATGTCCTTTTCAAAATGAAGGAACAAGCCACTAGAGACAATTAATGAAGTAGATCCTAGAATGTTCAAACCCTTGGAATGCCTTTTCAACTGCACCTCTATAAACTTATTCAAAGAGTAGAAACCAAGAGGTGATACTTGCAAAACACTTTCAGAAGAACACTCTTTCTTCAAGTGTGGAGCCAGTGACATCATAGAAGGAGCCTACCTCTCAAAGTGAACAGCCATGTTGCCTTGAGTTTTTGTGTTTCCCCAATTTAATCTCTATCCCTTTCCCAAGTGTTCACAAGCACAATTTGCTGTAGGAGAATAGACCATTTTCAGCATACTCTCCAGACTGAACATACTCTCCAGAGCTACAAGTTTTCCTGTGTTCTCAGCTCCACTCTAGTCATAGGAACACTAAGACTTTCAAATAAACCATTCAACAAAGACAGAATAATGCTGTGTTAGGGAGGGCAGGTGATGTGCATGATTTCCTCAGTAAGGGTACGTACTTGCTTGAGGAGTTGATTTCACAGACTGGCTTCTGTTGATTTGGTTGGTCCATGATGCTCTTTAAGATTATAACCATGAATCCTCCTATTTCTTTGAACAAATATTGTGGTACAGCATGGATTCAGACTACACTTTTAAAACAATGGTGATGCTTACTGAAAGTACACAAAGTTGAGTTTTCATGGCACAGTAGCTATTAAAGCTCAGCAATTTAAGTTTTAATGTGCAACCTCCATATTTTTTCTAAAAATAGCGAAATATATATATATATATATATATATATATATATATATATATATATATATAGCCAGGAAGTAACAAAGACGTGAGAATAAAACTCTTTATCTTAGTTTTTATAGTGTTCCACAAGAAGGAAAAACATAACATAGCAGATTTTAATGCTATGTGGTAATATCCATATTTATGCTAAATATACTGATGGCTGTTATTTTTTTCAGCCTGTGGATCTTGAACTTACCAACTTCAGACTGAGTCTTATAAGTTAACTGTTATTACTGTGTATTACAGTACTTATCACGTGGCATCTCCTTTCTGCTGCTCTTAGTCTCTGTTCACAGAACTATAAATTCCGACTGGAGGCTATTGTTTCATCGATGAATTTTTAACACCACAGAGCCTGCCCAAAGTTCATAGAGCTGCACAGGGAACTGTTCTTAAGAGAACATATGTATAAAATTCAGGTAATAAATTTAATTTTTAGCTACTTGATTTTCCTCAGGACAAAAAAAAAATCCAAAAGAGATGGACTATTTTACACACACATACAAATACATGAACACAGATATGTGTGTGTGTGTATTTATCCATATGTATCAATAATTCTCAACCTGTGGGTCACAAGCCCTTTAGGAAACATCTGTCTCCAAAAATATTTACATTATGATTCATAACCATAGCAAAATTACAGTTATAAAGTAGCAACAAAAATATTTGATGGTTGGAGTCACCACAACATGAGGTCTCAGCATTAAGAAGGTGGATAATCACTGATATATATGGGGAGAGAGACATTTCGAATATGTAACATTGGCTTTTCTTATGAATCCTTCCCATAGAGTAAAGCTCAGAACCCTGAATTAGATGGAACTTACTGTATACTATAGTAACAAACGAACAAACCTGGAAGGGGAACTAGTATCTGCATATCAAAAAGCTTCAGAAATTACAAAGAAAAGGCGCATGGCAAGCAATGGATGGGAAATACTCAGCTAGACCCCTGCTCCACAAATGATAGTGTATGCCAGGTTGTTCTTGCTTTGAATTCAAACCGCAAACACCAGGAGCAGCTTAACTGAATTAACCATACACAAGGCTGATGTTGTTTTAAATTCATAGCAAGCTATATTTCTATAGGAAGAAAATCAAGAGGTTTCTTTTATATGAGTATTCTTGACAGCTTGCTGAATATTAACAACCAGCAATATTTACCAGGTTAGGCATTCCAAAGAATCCATCTTCAGTTTAATATATTTGTTCCTAAAGCTTACCTTTTTTTATTGATAGATTGTATTTCTTCTGTCATTTATTAAAATTATTTATTTATATTTCCCTTTTCTTCTTTACTCTTTGGATCTCACACACACACACACACACACACACACACACAAATGTATGTGTGTGTGTGTTAGTTAAATTTAGCACTTATAATACACACAGTGTTGAAAATTTTATTAGTGGGTACCATTATGTTTTAAGTTTTATTTGCCACCATACCTTATGTGTTTCAAATGAACTTCAGTCAACATTAGCTTTATGTGCATTGACTTCTGGGGAAATATTTTTTCTGTATCCTTTATATATGCATATTTATTTTCTCATCAACAAGTCTCCCTGGCCAAATTTCAATCCACCGACAATTCAAGGTCATTGTACTCTAGTGCCTTTCTGTGGATGCAAAACCATTCATGAGGTACTCATTAATGAAACTAACCACATGCATTTTATTTATTTATGATTATGAGAAAAATTGCAGACACTTTTTGGGAAAGATGAATTTTTCATATTATCTTAAATAACTTTTAAAGTTACTTATAGGAGATTGGAATTTTCTACCTTCAAATATAAAGTATGTTATGCCCACACCATTAGCTGTCATTAATACAGTTTAACTAAGGAAAGCACAGGGGAGTACACTAGGTTAAATAACTTGGTTATTAGTTGATTTGTGAGAAGGGTTCCAGACAGTGCAATATATGTGGGAAAGATGTAGCTTCCTTCCTGCTGCAGGATACTAGGATATGTCTACTGGGCTCATGTAATTGAAGCCATAAAGGAAGGGATGGTAGCTTAAAAGCAGGAGGTACGCTTCACTTTGTAGGATGTCTTCTTCCTGCAAAAGACATCCCGTGAGTGCCTGTCATATTTCAGACACTCCTCTAAGTAACAGTGTGTGGCAGACAGCGAACAAAAGATAGTTACAAAGTTCCCACTGCATTGAAATGGAGATGTTAAAAGAATAGTGATATCAACACAGAAGTTAATATTCAAATCTGACCTACTGCTGCTTGGGTGACAGCCTCTCTGATGGGTGATAAACCTGTGCACAGAGGCATGTTTCCCTTCATATTGTGTTGTCAAACACTTGTGAGATAATTCCTCAGAAACATCTTCCGTTCCTATGTATCAGATCTCCTCAACTACAAATCCTCATTTGGTGATATTTGTGAGAGATTTACAAAAAAATTCTAATTGGAGAATAGCTTTGAGCTTATCCATGTAATAGTAAGTATCTTGCTCTCTTGCATTAAAATTTGTTCTCTTGAGATCAGATAAAGTATTTAATTTGGTGTAAAGCACAACAATATAGACTGCATTCATAGGAATTTGTTATGAATTAAAATATTCGTTTCTTTCAGCTTTTCAATTTTTCTTGTGAAGAAATTTTGTGGGATGTATATCTTTGTTTTTTTGAATGTGCAAACACCAAATGAAAAACATTTTACTTCAATATAATCATTTAAAAACAGTTCTTAAAATGATGTAGAGCATATAATGAGGAATGTATTTAGTAATTCAAAAGAACTAATGGATTTTAATAACCAGTGTTCTGCTGGCATCTGCTTTTAAGCATTGCTAGAACAACTCACATCACTCAGTTCCCTGTGGCCTTGTTTTGCTTGAAGGTTCTATTTATGCTTTTCTAATTTTGTCTATATTTTGACATTTTCAAATAGTATGTGGCAGATGTTGATGAAACGATCACTCAATATGAATTCCCTTCAATTATCACCCTGATGGTAATCTCATTTACTGTAAATTCACCTTCTCTACAGCCACTGATAGCTACCTGCGTTTTTGCAGCAGTATTCTAAGGGAGGGCTTCAAGATGTCACTTACCTTCTGAACAAGGTAAAGTCCTGGAATTTTATCACTTTCTTACTGTTGCATTTACAGCGTGTTCCACGGGTTTTTTTTTTTTTCTCCCTTAAATATGCTTTCAGTGTACCTCAGATAATTGTAGTAGCTATGACTTATCTAACAAATCGTTGACATTTACTTTAAGGCTACATGGTACAATTGCTTGGTCTAATTATGTATGTGCATGTGTGCATGTGTGTGAGAGAGGGGAGAAAGAAGGAGACACACACACAAAGGGGGGGGGGGTGTGCAATGTGGAGAATAGCAGTTTATATTAGCTGCCTTCATTGATTACTCTCCAAAACATTTTTGAAACAAGGACTCTTCTCAGACCTGGAGTTCATTGATGTAGCTGAAGCGGTTACCAGTGAGTTCTGAATTTAGGATCTTGAGCTTTGGGGGCAGACAGATTACACAATGAGACATTTCCCCAACTCTACTTTGTATAATTTGTGTTATTTTCTTTAACATTTTAACTACATAGAGTTTTAGTTTGACATTTTTCAATATGCAGTAATTGTAAAATATTCATTTCTTTCATATTCTATAAATTCCAAATCATTCCAGAATTTTCAGTATTATATATTTGATATCTTACTTAATGTGAATTAATATTAAAGTTATCAATCCATGTAAATTTATTTGAATATAATGGGTAGTAGTTAACCAAACCTTAATGATAATTGAAATATTACTCATTTTGGTGTATACTCTTCAATCATTTACTTTCTTATTTATATTTATGATTCATCAGTCTTTGTAGGTATACTAGAGTAAGTAGTGCCTAAGAACGACCTTCAGTCACTCCTTGCCTAGAAGTGAGACTTTCTGACCTCTTGAGCCTGGGATTTTATCTGGCTTGATCTTGTGTATGTCTAACATGGGCAAGGACAGCCACACATAGAGTTTATAAGTGGAGGGAGAGTAGAATTTCATCAGTGTAGCCTTTGTGAAGCTACACATGCTCCAGTAGATGATCCTACACCCATGCACAAATTCTATGTTCTAAGTAAACTTGGAGGGGGGAAGAGAGAGGGGTGGAGGGAGAGAGAGAGAGAAAAGAAAGAGGGATGGAGAGAGAGAGAAAAAAGAAAGGAAGGAAGGAAGGAAGAAAGGAAGAAAGGAAGGAAGGAAGGAAGGAAGGAAGAAAGGAAGAAAGAAAGAAAGAAAGAAAGAAAGAAAGAAAGAAAGAAAGAAAGAAAGAAAGAAAGAAAGAAAGAAAGAAAGAAAGAGAAAAATCTTGAGAACCAGAATATGGAAGTAAGAAGGATAAAGATTGATATCAATAGAGTATGAAGTTGATCAAAAGATGTTATGTGAATGTATGAAATTCTCAATGAATAAATACAAAAACATACAGTTTTGAGGTAAAACTTTATTAAAAAGAAAAGAAAAGAAGACTTACCTTCAAATAATTTAATGACATATTTTAATTTCACATTCAATTCTATATTCTTTCATTTTTCTATAAAATTGAAATTAAGATCTGATTTTAAGTGCTGAATTGTTTTATAATTTGAGTAGAACATCTATGAAAACAAATTAAAGATTTTAGGAACAATAAATAAGTATGAGGAATACAATATCTAAAACATTCATGCATATAAGAATGATCATTTCTCTCTATATATGTGTGTATGTGTATATACATGCATACATATATGTACATTTGTGTAGGAACAAACATGCATGTATCATATACATGTGTAATCATACACATACACACTAAAAATTATATCAAGGAATGCAAAATTTTAAAATATCACCATGTTCTAAATTACTCCAAAGAAAAATAAATAATAAATAAAGTAATTAAAAATAATTTACTCTTACTGGGCAACAGTATTTCAAGCCTTTAATCCGAGAACTTGTGAGGCAGGGGCAAGTATATTCTATGAGTTTAAGGTCAGCCTGATCTACAGAGTTCCAGGACAGCCAGGGCTGTTACACAAAGAAACCCTATCTGGAAAACACCCCACCCCAGCCTCCCAAACAAGTATGTACTATAAGGTAAACATTACATAGTGTCAATGGTAGAAATCAAAGTTTTGAGAAATTAGAAAAATATGATAGACATACTTTGTGTCCAACACAATCACACATTCATTCTTCTGAAGTCAATATCCATTTTTACAAAAGTCTTATTACTATTGTGGATGAGCTTACTGGAAAATGAACTTGGAATTGGCCTTAGAAAAGTTACATCAATCTTTAAAAAAAGAAGAAGAAGAAGAAGTAGAAGAAGAAGAAGGTAGGTAGGTAGAATGTTCCTGCTTGGTGTTGATTGTTATCCTTGAGATATAATAACAAAGACAGCTGGACAAAGCGTGAAACACAGGTCAGTGGGGCTGAACACAAATCTGAGAAACAGATCCACACTAATTAATCCAATTTCTGACAACACTGTAAATCAATTCAGAGGGAGAAAGGGTCTCCTTTAACAAATGTTCCTGGAACAGTCAGTAATCACAGACAAAGAGACTAGACCTTAATAATAAGCATCAGGTTTTACACCTAAGTGTACTCAAACTGTGTTCCAGCATTATACTACCAGACTGAAAATGGTAAGAAAAGGAAAAGGTTTTAGGAAAGCACACAAGAAGGAATCCTTGAGACCTTATGCATCTCCTTCCTTCTGGGGAGTCATTGGCCCCTAATGCTTGAAATAGCTTTCTGTGAGACTGCTTCAGTGTTACAGCTCAGGTTTATGCCAGTGTAAGGAGAAATATATAGGACGGAGACAGCATGTGGTACATCACATAGTTGAAGTTTGATAGCATAATCCTACCGTACAGCTGGGAGCACAAAACCTAATTATTAGATGGGCAGCAGGAGGAGCATCTACGGGGATCTGTTTCAAAGGTCCCATTTGTGAGAGGCATCCAGGCCTCCAAACCTAAAGACTCTAAGTAGGGAAGGAGTCCTGTTGGAGAAGGATCCTCCACTTTGCACCAAACCCAGAGAGCTCTCCAGACATGGTGGATTGCAATCCTAAGTGCAGGGTTTACTGTGAAATGCTACTCAAAATAAAAGAATGTATGTGGGGATATGTTTCAAATTTAATAAAAACAGCCTCCGATATCAAAGGGGTCTACCCACAGCCACAGTCAGTCTAGGAGAATCAGACACTGGTAACTCGCACTTTTAATCCCAGCACAGAGAATATCTGGGAGTGGTGACCTATGCCCTTAATCCAATCAAATCTAAGTTTGAGGTCATCTTAGTTTACAGAGGGAGTTCCAGGTTCCCAGGCAAGCAGTGGTGGTGCATGCTGTTAGTCCCAGCACTTTAAACACAGAGGCAGGAATATCTCTGTGAGTTCAAGGCCAGCCTGGTCTTCAAAGCAAGTTCCAGGACAGCCAAGACTGTTACACAGAAAACTCTGTCTGAAAAAAAAAAAAGACTGGAGGGGGTGGATCTGTCCTCTGATATCTCAGGCTGTCTTTATTAAATTTGAAACATATCCCCACAAAGGTAGTATTAATACGTTCAATATTTTTATTTATCTGTGATTGCTTTTCATATTTACAGGTAATTGTGTTGAATTTTAAAATTCAATGTAACATTGCTATGTATTTTATACTACTTATGTGACATTCTTGAAAGACTCAAATGTAGACACAGGGCAGGAAAAGCCTAGTCACAGGTTTAACAAGAACTAAAGCTGGATGTATGTCTGTATGTAAGAGGGAAATTTTAGGCAGCTTGTGGTTATAAATACATCTTATACATTACAACATCCTGACTATGATATTTTACTATATCTGTACATGTATTACTAATGGTATTCCATGTGCTTTCTTTTTCTTTTTAAATAAATTTGTCTATTATTTGTTTTACATCCCAGGTGTAGTTTTTCCTCTCTCCTCTCCTCCCAGTTCCTCCCTACCCCCACTCTGTTCTTATCCCCCAATCTAGTTTCCTCCATTTCTGTTTAGAAAAGGGCAGGTGTAACAAGTTTCAGTAAGACTAAGCACCTTCCCATATATTAAGGCTGGGCAAAGAGATTGAGTATGAGGAGTAGGATACCACAATCCAATAAAAGAGTCATACACAGTCCTTGTTTCCCCTGTTAGGAGTTCCACAAGAGCAGAAAACCATAAAACTATAACATATATTCAGAGTGCCTAGGCCAGTCCCATGCATGCTCCCTGGTATTATTTCTTAAAGCTACATGTCAACCAGCAACTGTTTTTTAAATAACAAGTTCAGTTAGAACACATTATATATACAAAACTTTTGTCTTGACTATAAGGGTCCCCTGGTCTCACTCTCCCTAAAGGTATGAGGGGACAGCTTTCCTTTGTGGTGTGTGTTAACATCCTCAGCTTCTATCCCAGCTAGTCATGCATTGAATTCAATTTGGTTTTGCTAAGTCATGAAGACCAATGTACAGCTGGTAGTCTGAAGAGCTGGCAGTCACTACAAAAGTGACACTGATACAGTAACAATTTGTCAAAAGGCTTATTTGATATCAGCAATGTTCAAATTGCTTGTAGGTCATGAAACTCCAAGCTCAGCTGAAAAACCAACCTAGAGAGAAACTCTCCAAGAGCCTTCTTTCAATTATTTTTAAGCTATCACAGAATTCGGTTCATGCAATCATGCTTTTGGTAATCCTTGGAGAAACATCTTCCTACCATATTGAGCAAGGAATGATTTCACCAGTACATTGTGCATTAAAGGATCAGGTTTTCTGTGGACCTGATGCCGGGATGCTGGAGCTCAAACAGAGCCCACTATCTAACGATATGTGGGTCATAATGACATGGTTTTCCCAGTTTGACCTTCTTGTTTTTTCTCAGCTCTCCATTCTGTTTCTAACGCACATCTGTTAACATTTATGAGTCTACAGATGCTACCTTGACTCTGAAAAAAAATCAATATATCTTGATATACAACCATTAAAGCCTCTTACTGTGTCCCAATTGCAGCAGACATTTGTTGTGGAATTACTTTGAAAATTAGAGCAATGAACTGTATTTCTTAGATTGCCTAGGAATCCTTCAACCTTGCCTTTATCAAGACTAGTTTGACCAATTTAAAATATCACTACCAACAGCAACAAAAACAAAACTGTTTCAATGTTTTATCTCTTCTTGGTCCTATAATAAATTGGTCAATCGTAATTTTCTGCTTTACTATAGATTTTTTGAGATTCAACCAGAATATGCTCTTATTCTCCTCCCATGAAAGGTTAAGAAGCAGCCTACTCCCCTGTTCTCTCACAATTTTAAGGGATAGGGACAAAAGAAAAGGTCATGAAGACACGGGATATATATTCTCACTTAATTTTATCCCCTGATGGAAACTGTTCTTGGAATGTCTCACTTCCCACAAATTTTATTTGTGTATCAAATCTGTTTTCAAGGCATCTCATCTCTGTATTCTTAGCAAAACCAACTAGTTGATATTAGTTAAATACAACATACTTTTCCTAATTAATAGAAACAAGGTCTATCATTTCTTTGGCCATTTCTTCTGAACAAAGTAAACACTGGAGTGTATTTCATAAAGATATATGATAAGTAGCAAACTTTCTTATTTAATTATAGGATTAAACCCAGAGCCATGAACAAGTTAGGAATGCATTGAACCTAGCTTCATTCCCTGTACAAACAAATTTAATGATGATAATGAAGAAGAAGATGATGATGTGATGTGTGTGCACAGTTGCATTTGTTAGCATATGTATGTGTATGTATATATGCTGCATCCATCTTTAGTGTTATTGAGGAAATAATCTCTCTTGTTTCTAATTTATAATTCTGAGACTATAATGAAGACTTACGAATGTTAACAGATGCATGTGAGAAACAGAATAAGGAGCTGACAAAAACATTAAGTTCAAACTGGGAAAACTGTCTCAGAATGGCCAACACATTGAGTGAGGCTCTGTTTGAGTCTCAGAATCCAAGCATCAATATATTATAGCTTTTAGTTCCAAGGTCCTTCCTTCATCATTTGACTTTTTTCTCAAACTAAAATTGGCATCTCCTATCTTGCTTTTCTGTGATTTCTCCTGTTTATTTTTTCTCTTTCTCCTAATTCTAGAATATTTGGATGCACCATGTACAAATGTTTTAGCAGTCATAAACAAATCATTAGAGGTCAGGGTTCTATTTTTTTTCATCTGGCTTCTATTTTGATTTTTAGGCATTTCTGAACATGATAAGTTTATGCTCATGAGATACTGGGAAAAATAAAAGGAAAATTAGAAACATTCCTAATTAATTTAAATTAGCACATATTAGGCAAGAAACACCAAAGTAAAACTGAAGCATTGGGTTCATGAGCTATTCATATTCAGGGGAAAAACCAGAATTAAGTTCAGCTTGACTGTGACTAATATTAAAAATGAAACTCTTTAAATACACAAGACCTGGTCTATTTTGTTTTACTAGCATCATAACTAATCCTTCCAAACCTATGAAAGTTGTACTATTGAAGTATTGGCACTCAATTTTTGGATTCCTACAACAAAAATAAATGTGATGAATCTTATTTAAAATTCACATAGAACTCCTTGGAACATAAAAAGATTATCTACTATAATAGGATTGAATGGTTACCCACTTTAGGCTTTAGACAAGAGTGGCAGGTGTATTGTATTGAAATGAACAATCAGCTTGTTGCACAAATCTCTAATTTTGACATCAGCAAAGTCTTATGTTGTTATCAATGGTGAATTTTTAATAAAAGGATACCCTTGGTAAACTGGGTAAGAACTTTAACGTAAATTTCATCAACAAATTTCAACAATAACTGAAATACTCATTGGTATGTTCTCTTCAATATTCTGGGCATTGGGCCATTGGCATTGCTTACCCAGGTCTCTTTATGACTCTCTAAAATACCTTTTTAAAATTTTAGTAACAATTGTATTTTATTTTTCTTAACATGTACTATAAGGGGAAAAAAGTGTTTACATCTTCTTTTTAAAACTTATTTATTATCATACACAATGAACTTTTCCAGAAGGATTTTGCCTAAAGCCTTAATTTGACACATTCCGTCTTCAAATGTCTCTTATTTAAACAGTTTTGAGCAGCTACGCAAAGGCTGATTAGTCCAAATATTCATATACATTTTTCTCTCATTGTATTAACAAAGACAACAAACACACATTTAATTTCCTATGTGAGATACAGTTCTCAGCTTTGAGAACATGTAAACAAACAAGAGCACAGGAAAATAACCCATTACTTTAAAAATTATCAATGAATGTAAAAATGCTACAATATAAAAACAGCATCTATGTGTATAGTAGTTGTTTCTGTGGTTCACAGAGGTGAAGCCAGGCTTGCTAGATGATGATTCTTTCACTGGGATCTACTAGGATTAAAATATGTAACATTAATGGAAGGTGGAAATACCAGAGTTCCAGATAGAAAAAATTGGCAAGATTTTATGCTTGAGAGAGAGAGAGAGATGAGCAAGAATACAAATACATGACTGTATTTGAGAGAGGAAGTTAAAAGCAAGATGAAGGAGGGTGAACATATGAGGTTCCATGCAGGAAAGAATACAAAGTGCCAATGTTTATGGCAGGGTCTGAAAGGTGAGTTAATATCTTAAGTTTATTTTTTAATAAAGCCATTCTGGCCTCATTTGAAAACAGGGCTTTGTGGCTGTAGATGGAACAATGAGCCATTATAGTGGTCCAGATGTGATACACTCTTAGCTTGGTCCATGATGATGGTGAAGGAAGGCAGACAATGTGAATGATTAGAATAAGCTGGATTCTTCAGACTTTGAAGACTCTAGCCATCAGCATGATGGAGGAAATGGAATGGAGCCACTGCTTAGAATATGCATGTCAACCAGTACAGCAGAGTGAACCTTTATTATACATTAGAAGCCCTTTGGCTTATCTTATTAATAGAGAACAAAGTGCAGGGTGACCAAGAAAAAGTTTCCCAATTCTATCAAAATTTCCTGTAAGGAAAGCCCTATTTTACCTGTTCCACCACTGGGTTAAACGGGGCAAAAAATATGAATATAGTGAGACACAAAAACATACGCTTATTTTAAAAAGAATAAAGATTTTTGTAGAATTTTGTGACTGGATTTTTGTGGCTATAAAGTGTAAACTTTTTTGACAACATTGTATAATGCAGTCAACAGGCTCTACACATGCTGGTGTAAAACCCTTTCTAACTATAATTTTTTTATGTATAACACAAAAAGTAATTTGGTTCACTTATGTGCCTTAAGCATATGAAATTAGAAATAAGAAAGCTCTTTGTAGTGTATTTATTGTGTGTGTGTATTTGTGTGTGTATATAAAGAGAAAAATATAGAAATTCTAACACTTAATAAAAAATTAAGACATAAATTTTCTGTAGTTAGGTCTGGAATGACTCTCAGAGATTTTAGTAGTGAAGAAACTTGAAGGGGTGGGTTCTAGTGGCAGGTCTCAGGTCTTAATCTATTTGCTCTTGACACGGACTGTGGAACACCAGTGTGTGACTCTAACCATTTTCAGACTTGGTCATAGGTTAAACAGTCCCCTTCACCACCTCCTTCATCTATGATGTACTTACTGTATAACAACATCCTCAAGCAAAGTGAAACCCACTCTTCATTAAATCCTCTAAAATAATATTTTCTTCATTATTGATTATTCATCTCAGTTATATGCTACACTAATTGAAATATGACCTATGTCATAACAAATATATAGATATTTTGAAAATATATGCTATGACATTCATTTATTGTATATATTATTTTTCTTTTGTCTCTGGTAATGTTGAATCAATCTCTATAAGAAGATGAATATAAATTAGAGCAAAATATATTATCAATATTCCAGAAGTATTTACTAACACAATGTTTATCTGTTATTTTTGAATGATTAATGACTTAGCTATAACCATGTTCATATAGATATATTAAAGTCTATTGAAGAATTTCTTTGTGAAGCACACCTTTAATTCCAGAACTCTGGAAGAAGAGTCAGGAGGATCAGAAGTTTAAAGTTAACACAGACAATAGATCAAGATACCATTTAAGAACAATACTCCACTGAACAGTTCATTTTTATAGCAATTACTTATACTAGTTTGTTTTTTATGCTTTGTCTATCCTTAAAAATATTTTGATGAGTTTAAGAGATCCATTAAAATTTGTGCAGGTCCAAGCTAGTCCAAATCCCAGGATGGAGAGGGGAAATGGACCACAGTTTCCATCTCTAATTAGAGAGTCATTGGCAATTGATAGCTGCTTGGGAAAGAAAGCATCAGTGCTAAGAGAACAGGCCTTGGTAATTGGAATGACCATGTATCAACAAAGGCTACAAATATAAGACTGTCTGAACATCGCTAATTGGACTTTATGGGTTACAAAGAGAAATGAATACACCAAGTTGATGGGTAGGGAAGGAAAGAGGTGGTAGATATGTAAGGAGGTTGGGAGATGAAAATGACCAAAACACATTCTATAAAGCTTCAAAGAACAAATTAAAGGCTGCTTTTACCAAATCTCTGAGTTCTATGCCAGTCTGATCTAAGATGTCCAGGGCTACATAGAGAAACCATCTCAAAAAACAAACAAACAACAAAAAACAACAACCAAAAAAGCCCCCCAAAAACAACAAAAACTGTTTTTACTAACCATACGTTTGGGTAGATTTTAAGTAAATACGTAGATTATATTTTATTTTAGTGATCACATTGACACATAGTGGAGATGTGATGGGCTGTGTCTCAGATATTCATCAACTAGCCCTTTGTGGAAAAAGTTTTCTTATTAGTGAAATGACCAGAAAATATAAAACATTAACGAGAAGCACCTAAAAAAGACTTATGGAGCCAGGAAGATTACAAAATTTGATATGGATACAAAATAAATGTAGATGCTTCTTATCCATTAGCATGTTACAAAAATCTCTGAATTGTATTTTAATCACAGCCTGTTCTAAACATTAATTGAGGATATATTGTGAGAGAAAGTCTTAGGACAATACTAAGTGTGTAATCTGCATGTGTATTTATACACACACACACACACACACACACACACACACACACACACACACACACACACAATCAAAGCCAGGCAATAACAAACTATACAAATATTCCTAGTTTTTTATTAACATTTTTGATGTTACTCTTTATATTTTATGTTAGAAATAGCATATATTCAAGATACTTTCTAGACTATTTAAGAGAAAAATCACATCCTGCGTTGGGTTTGTCTTAAAATAATATATAAAAATTTGCTGGACGATGACAAATTAATTCTATTTATGGAAGCTAAATAACAATGGTACAGTGGTTTATACTGTTCTTGTAAAATCGTGTTTTCAAATGCCTATACTAAAAATTTTGGAAAAACATTATGTAAATTACAGACAGTTTTTGTATTTTGTTTTCAAATGAATAGAACAAACTGCATATTGTCTTCAGGCTCCTGTCACAATATTAATTCTCTATTTTCTTTCTCCTATCAAAAAAAGATATGACGAGTTGATTCTAGCCATAACTAGAGTCTTGGAAATTTAGCAATTTATTTAATAACTTAAAAGATTTTCTTTTTCTGATTACCCATAGAACTTGAATGAGGGGCATTATAGCAGGACAGTCCTGCCTCCAGGGACATACAACCCAATAAATACCCTCTCCTCCAGAAGTCTCTCACTTTCCCAGTAGTGTATAAAATGCTTTTGTTTTATGCCGACATTTGGAGAGTGAAAACAGATAAAGACTGGCTTAAAATATAGTTTTAAAGATACTTTCCTGTTTTTACAAGGAGGAAGTAAAATGTGCATAAATACCTTCAATGACAAATAATTTGAATGTGATTGATTTCATCAATATTCAGTATTGAAGTGATTTAACAGTGGCATGCAGCACCTGTTGAAATGAAGATTTGAATATGTCAATCAACCTGACACTTCTGATAAAGATCATGGAATAATTTTCTGACATGTTTTTCTGCTGAATTGATCCTGACACTATAATTTCCATCTTGGTTTCTGATTTGACTTAGTAATTATGCATTATCACCCACCTTAACTTACAAGTGGTTCAGATTTTTCAATATATTAAAATATGCTGTGTCTATTTGAAAAGTAAATGTTATACACACATGTATCAGAGATATATATTTTAAACAAGTACTGCTGGAGGCTTGATGGAAGCAGCAATGAAAAAGACAGAGATGTTATGTAAAGTTTCTCACCTGTCTGGCTTGTGGTCCAGACCCACAGGCCCGCAGTCCCACAGAACACACAGCCTTAATTTTATGCTGATCAGCCTATGGCTCTGGCATTTGCTAGCTAGCTCTTGTTCTTAAACTAACCCGTGATTCTTACCCTGTTAAGCCATGTGGCTTTTCTCAGAGCAGCATAGTTGTCCTCTGCATCTGCTGGCTTCTCTCTGGCATCTCCGTTCTGCTCTTCCTGTTACCAGAGTTTTCCCAGTCTGGAAGCTCCACCCACACTTCTTGTCTGCCTTCAGCTAATCAGCATTTTATTAAACTAGTAAGTGGAATAATTATCTGCACTGTAATAACATAATCCCACTACACAGAAGCTTATTGACAAAGATCTTTTCCAGACTCTTAAATGAAACTATTGCTGAGTGTTCAACTCATCCATCCCTGCATGATCTTTGTTTCCTGATTCTAGTGTATTTTGATGAAATAATGTAAAATATTTCAGTACTATTTTATCATGTTTCCTTATGCTTTTATATCTGTACAATGAATATCTATTTATTAACCATATGAGTGTGTGGGCATAAACATATATAACTAGTTGCCTATACTGTGAAAAATGGGGCACTTTGTCCTGACTCTTAACTCCTTAAGCTCATATGTGTGTCAGTGATAAAATTATTTACACTACTGTTATTATTTTTGTTTTTCCTCTGCATTATTTTGTTGCCCAGTCATATTTATTAGCCTTTGATACTTCACTTTAAGTCTGGCAAGATATTTTTGAAAAATAGAATATCTTCATTTGTTTTCATAATCATACCAATAATCTCTCTTTTACAATGAAAATTCACTTTCCTCACTTTGTAATAAAGGTGATTTTATTCTGTTTTTTTACTTTTATGTTTGTGGTTAATATTAATATTTGTTCTTTGATTTTTCTGTTTTGTTTTTCTGTGATGTATTTCCTATCTGTGCTTATTCATTCAGCAGTTCTAGGTTGTCATTGCATTAAAAGATACCCTAATGCAGGATAATGACATTCTATTTTAAGTACTAGTTTTGCTAACATTTGCCTCGATTTTTACAAGCATCACTAATATATATATATATATATAAATTACTCCAAGACAATGTCTTCAGTATGTGCAGTTACTCACAATTCTTAGCATTGAACCTGATTACAATTAAAAGTCACTTTTTCTCAGTTCTACTTGCAACATTTCAAACTATGGACTGGTGACTGCTGACTACCATTCTGAATAGTGCTGTAATAAGTATTTCACCCAGACTAGCCTCAAGATCTGGACCAGCAGTCTCAAAGTCTTAAAGAAATACACAGAAGCTTACATTAATTTTATGCTGACTGGCCTATGTCTCAGACATATTGCTAGCTCTTTCATCTTAATTAAGTCCACTATTTTTATCTTATTTAGGCATGTGGCTTGGTATTTCTTTTTTTTTTTTTTCAATGCAGCATCCTGGCCTCTATCTTCTGCAGTGTTGGCATCTCTGTGCTGCTCTTCCTGTTCCCAGAGTTTTCTTAGTCTTGCAGGCACACCCCACACTTCCTGTTTGCCTTCAGGCCAATCAGCTTTTTATTAAACCAGTAGGAAAGACAAATATTTACAATGTAACAGAACATAATCCCACTACATAGTGCAGATGTAATGGTTATTCATATAGACAGTTCTATTAAGTAACAGCAGCATAGAAAGTTCTGTTAAATAATGACTACACACACATACATACACATACACACACACACACACACACACACACACACACACACACACACACACACACAATAGTTCTTATATTACACAAAACAATGTTATTTTTTAGTATAATGTAGTAATTAAAGACTGATACGCAACTTCAATTTCCTCATACAAAGTTAAGAAGAGCTCTAAAATTTCAACTGTAATCCTGTTAAATAACATTAAACTCATAACTATAAAATTAATAATATATCATTTAGAATAAGTCATGTTGTCCATACAGAGAGAGCATCCTGAAAAGGAACTGAGAGGGATTAATTTTATAATGGCAAGACTAGAATAAGTTTCAGTCTGTCAAGAAAGGTTTTTACATCTATGAGCCTAATGTTTATAGGTTTAATTTGTTATTCTGACCTGGTGGTCCTTATGATTATCCGGGCTGCTTCACCCAGATCCTGTAGTGGGCTGTGTAAGAGACTGACATGTTTAATGTAGGCCAGTGTGTTTATAGACAGGGTGTGTACTTTGTTACATGATACCACATTGTTTTACAAGGAATTAATGCCAGTTAGCATTTCATGAAAAAGCCTACTAATGTTTCTTCTTTAAACAAATTGACAGAAATTTTGTGATTCTAACTCCTGAAACAGTTGCTTTTTCTCTTCTTTATAGTTATTTTAATCATCCAATTTTTTTTTCATTTTCAAGAAGAAACTGAATTACGCCAAGCATTTTATTATTCACAGAGGTGATTTATATCATGAAATCCTTCTATTTTCTTACCCTTATTGCAGCCTCTTCATGGAGCTAGTTTCCAACTCTCAGGTAGAACCTGCCAATGCTTACCTAGAGGGTCATACACCATGGATCTTAGGGACCATCTTAAAAGGTTGTGTATTACAGCTCTCTTGGAATTACATTTACATAGAAATTGACCAGTTTCTGAAGGCTAATTTAAAATTCAAATGTTTTGGACAAACTCTTTGACATTGCTCTTGATTAAGGCCTCTAAGGTCTCAATAGCTTATCTAAATTTTATATATTTCCCAAGTGAGCCTTTGAATAAGCTCATGACAATACATATACTAGGTCCTTGTAAGGAATGATGAAGTTTCTTGTTCAACACTGTAGAATGCCCTTCTAGTTTTTCAGGCTTCTTTGGCTTTACTTACTAACATTTAAATTTTTATTATGTTTCTTAATGTCGCTTATTGCCTTTAAGATAGCTTACTTTTTATTCTGATTATGAGTAGGACATCTTTTTAAAGTATCTTAGAGGCTCAGTGAATTCTCCTATGCAAATGCTTTTCCAGGAATTTGTATGAACAGTAACTTATTTTTCAATTACTTATCTTAATTTTTCAACCCATAAAGTTGAAAGTTCTTTAAATAGTGACAATTTCCCTCCTTTTTTCATTTTTACAGTCAGTAATTGTCTAAATCTATGTAGATACTGAATTATGATGAGCACATTTTGCCAGATAGAGGTTATTATATTGAATTTATTTAAACAACTTCTAGAAATTAATCTTCTAACACAGAAACATGCTTAGGACTCTGTCTTACACATTTCTTGGCAATGACAAAATGACAGCATTTATACCAGCATCAAATTTGTCATTTTTAATGTGTTTCTCTACAATCCTATTTTAAAAATATTATTGTTGTTTGTTTTTCTCTGTTGGGTTCTTAATAACTATGTGTATGCCTTTATTCAAAGCTAATTAAAAATTTTCCTTTTTATTAGAATAAAATTTGAGTAATGTTGTGGTAAATTGCTCTCAACTTTCAGAGACACATCCCATCCTGTTGTTGTATTTCATTAAGGAATGCTATTGGTAACTTTACTTATTTTTATCTACCTAAATTTTAATCTGGCTGTGAATAAGTTTCAGTAAATTATTTTTCTAAAACTATTATTCATTTCCTCTAGTTCAAGATGATCAGGGCTTTGATATTGAATTCATTCATTTCAAGATGAGTGAAATTTGCATTTGTCTTTATACAAAGTACTACATACTATTCCTAGTGAAGAAATTTTTGTCATAATATTTATTCATTAATTCTTAATTTATCATTTTTAATCTTGTGTTTATCTGTGTGCTTTTGTGCAGTACTTTTGGTATTTTAATAAACTGTTCCATAATCTTGATTATTTTCCCTAATATTTGTTGGAATTTATTTTATTTTTAGCTCATCATACATTTTAACATTTATTACATTCAATATTTAGTATATTTTAAGCATTACTTAATATTCAATGTTTGTTAGACTTTGGTTTTTAAGTTCTTGAAAAATATATATTAAATTTTAAGTAGCTCCATGAAAAATAGCTTTATATTCTTCTGGAACAATAACTTTATTGAGAGAAACTTCTCTTCAATGACTGTCTGCTCCTGATTTTTGTTTTGTTTTGTTTCTGTGAGATGGATTTTCTCATTTGGCCGAGGAAGTACCAAACAGTAAACTGACCACCCCCAGACTACAGAGATCCTACACTCTCACCCCCAGAGCTGAGAATTACTAGTGTGCTCTGATATACTCAGCTTGTTTACATGGGTTCCTTAGCTCAAATGTTGGTCTACATACATTTTACATAGTCATCTCTCAAACTCTTTTTGTAGATTCTTAAAACTTTTCTGAATGTTGGCAATTGTATCTCTTTCTGTGACCTAGAATATTTTTAAACATTTGTTCTTTGTAGCTGATTTATGTTTTGTGTAATTATATTATGTGCGCTGCCCAGAAATAAATCCTATTTGGGGCATTATATTCTGTTATTGAGTTCAATTGAATCAATATTTTCATAAGTTTTCAACCTCTCTAAAATGTGTGGTTTGAATTTTCAGTATGTCATAATTATTCACAGTCATTCAAAAATATCATTTTCACTCCAACCCCTGTCTCCGGGCTCTCTGGTCATGTACCCTATGTCTTTCTTCACCCCTCCTTCAACTGTGGGTGACTCCTACCTATTTCAGCTACATGTGTAAACCTTTGTTTATAGCTCAGAGTATGAAAATTATATATTGCCTGATGGCCACCCAATGAATTTCTATAGATATTATTTTTTTATTTTCCTTATTTCTTCATTAAAAACAGAAGAACAAGATAGAAAATTCTAGCTTACATGGATATTCCATGCTTTAATCCTGGTGGATTTTTCAGATAAAACAGAGTTGAATTTTTCAGTTAAAAATAGAATCTTCCGTGACCCTACCCTTTTATGTTCTCGTTCTCTGTATTTAAATCCTGGTACCAGCTTCTGCTGTCTTCTCCCTGGGATGCAGATTTAGTTGTATGGTACCTTCAGTTAGAGCAGTGCCTCAAACGCTAACTTGGTTTGTTTTTATGATGAGTCAAAAGTGGTCCTGAACTGCAGGCCACAGACAGTTCCTGGTCTCTCTTCAACACATTCCAAATAGTCTCTACATTTCTTAGGAAGTGAAGGACTGCGCAGAAGTATCCATGCCACCTTTCTTCCTCCCAGCTTTACCT
Source organism: Phyllotis vaccarum (assembly GCA_033318265.1). Taxonomy (NCBI): domain Eukaryota; kingdom Metazoa; phylum Chordata; class Mammalia; order Rodentia; family Cricetidae; genus Phyllotis; species Phyllotis vaccarum. The sequence continues at coordinate 98,361,519 of JARWLC010000009.1, read as the reverse complement.
AGGGAAATATATTTTAAAACATTCTCATTGAAAAATCAGAGACTTTAAAAATAATTTTATTAATTATCTGATAAGTTAATACACTGCATTTTGATAATTTCCGTTCCCCCAAGATTTTCCCAGCTTCACTCTGACATTTCTACCAATATAACTTCATATTCTCTTACTTCTACTTTTTTTTTAAGGTACCTGATCTAATTTCTGCTGCTTATATATTCTTGAGTGTGCAGCCACCGCTGGGGAGTGGAAAACCTCCAGAAGTTAGATATTAAAGAAAAGCGGCTGTTTCTCTTACAGCAGTTATCAAATGCCAAAGATTCTCAACTCAGAGTGAGGCTTTGTGCCCACCTTCCCCACTGGCTTCTTCTTCCCAGAAGAAGTGTTTATTCTGACTCCAGCTTGCACAGGTCTTCACATTGTTACAGCCACTGGGCTTTCATATGTGCCCCTTTGTTGTCTGGAAAACACAGTTTCCTTATAGTCAACAACTACTTATGGCTCCTTTTTCTTCTCTCTCTTTAGGCTGAGCATTCCTCAGTCTCTCTCCTTGGACCATTGATATCTTATGATGTCTGTGTTTTCTATCGGCTGCAAGAAGCTTCTCAGATGAAGGTCGAGAGATGAACTAATCTATGAATACAGCAATAATTCATTAGGAATAATCTTGACATTTTATCCACTTAGCAGAATAATAATAGTATAGTATCTCCCTTGAGCTGTTGACCTATCTATTCACAGGCTCTTGGTCCTGATAAGGGTGCCAGAGATGGGACCTACCTTGTGGAGTAGACCTGAAACTCACTCTGAATGTGATGGCTTACTCCCATTAAATATGTGCCACTAGTGCATTGGTGGCATGTACTGCCAGAACAGTCTTCACAGTAGTTTACAGAGTTTAAAGCTGGGTAGTATTGAAAACGACTATTCCTGAGTTAGTAAGCACAGTACTTCCCAGCACAGTGAAAGCTAACTCGTAGAAATGAAGCTTCCAGGTCAGTCAATAACCATGATTTATGATTCAGGCATGTGATATCTTCGGAAAAAGGATCCTACTATCAAATTCTGGAGAGTAACCAAGATCTATTACAATGTCTTATATTGTGTGGGGTCTATGGTCTAATATAGTAATATACTGCTTTGAATATAGGAACTATCTAGTATAAAACTTTTAATTTTTTAAATTTATAATGTTGTTTACTATTGAGTTTTGTACATGGATATTGTGATCTATGATCATATCCACCCCTCATTTCACCCTTCAATGATCCTATTTTTCCCTATCATCTCCCTCTCCATACTGTCTTTTTCTTGTTGGTGTTTGATAACTCACTAAGTACAATTAGTGATGCCCATATTATAAGAATATGGAGGCAACCGATGGAGCATTGGAAACCCACTAGTGTCCCCACTCACTAAAAAGAACAATTTGTCTGGCTTAAGCAGATATCAGCTGCTAAGATCTCCATCATTAAGGGTCCGGCCTCATGAGCTCCTCCCCATCTCTATGCTGCAATATTGACTGGCTTAGTCTTGTGCAGGTCTAATGTAGGTAACCATAGCTACTCTGAGTTCATGAATAAAATAGCCATGTCATGGCCAAAGGATTTTGCATGAATCTTTCCCACACCCCACTTCTTACATTCTCTGAGCTCCCTTTTCCACGATATCTCCTTAGGTTAAAGGGAGTGGAGTTAACAAAATGTCTCATCTGGGACTGAGTGCTCAGTCTGTTATTGTCAGCAAGTTATCCAGTTATGCACCTCTGCATTGACTGTTTCCCACTGCGAAAAGAAGCTTCTTCAACCAAGGTTAGAATTAGCACAGATTAGTGGATATAAATATGCATATTTAGAAAGGAATTTTAACATCATCAACATTTAGCAAAATACTTACAGAATCAACACAGGTAAAATTTGTCTTACGTTGCTACTTGAGATAGCAATATTTCCAAGATCCCTGATTATCAGGAAAGTGATACTGTTCTCATAAATTATTGTTTTTAAAGCTAGAAGTCTTTAAATAACCTTTTCAGTGACTGGATAATGGTTCATGATGTGGTTAATAGAAAATAAATGAGTCTGTGACAGCTGGGCAGGTCATCTATATTCCATGTAGGGGCTAAATAGGCTAATGTGGAAAGAGAGGCCAAAGGAGTCATCAAGCATTGGGATTAGCCTGGTTCAGGGTCAGGCGCTGGCATGGACTCTATGCTCAGGCCCTGCTAGTTCCCCCTTGGTGGAGGGGACAGGATGGGCTGGAGAGCAGCAACACAGCCTTGGGGATAGTTGAAACATGAAAATTCAGTTTTATTATAGAGGGGAAAGCCTTAAAGACTTTTTTTCCCCAGACCCTCCTTCCAGGCAGGGAGAAGGGCTTTGATGTGTTGGTCTCTTGCTGGTAGAATCTGGACTCTACCTTCATCAAGCCCCCAGGCAGACCCAGGTTGGCTCACTTAGAAGTGCTTAGGAATACATATCTTAAGACCCTAATTATCAGCAGTTGGTATGGGCTGAGGCCTTGTTGGTCTCCAGGCCCTTAGAAGCCTCCAGGGCTCTTACATTTTACAATCAAGATCAAATATGTGAATAAAAAGTAATTGGGAAGAGCATGACTCAGCATCAGAAAAACGGGGTGCTGGGTCTAGAACTAAACAGGTAAACTAGAAATTACTGACATGTGAATTCAGTACATTCAGCCCAAACATGTCCTTATTTTTGGATGTTCTATAATGATTCTTGGTTTTCAATGCTATTATAACCATTCCTATTATCAATCATTTTAAAGCACTACTGACATAATCCTAATTTCCCTTAAACCACTTACCCAATGTGTCCTCATTCTATCTCCAAGTAATTTTACTCATCACACCTTATAATTGTCCTTGATGTAACTTGCTTTTCCTTTCTGCACTTTGTAGCTTAGGTGATTGTCGCTCTTCTTAACTGGTTTCTAAGGCAAGAAGTCTCTATTCTCTCCCTGTAATCCATCCTCACCACGAGCAGAGAGCAATCTTTTTATGAGAGTGACCTCTGACTGTCAGTGTGGCATTGCAGCTGCATGGTTTATCTCCTTTGTTCTTGTACTTTCTGTTTTACAAATGGAAGGTTGGACAAGCTCTGGGGGCCAGGCTAGCTGTCCTGTGTTTCTGGAGTAAGTCAAAGAGTTCAATTATAGATTTTTTTCTTGCTTGCTGACTCAAGTTGAATGCTGTTCATTTTTGGGTTTGTGTCTTTTATCCCACAAATAATGAATACCCTTAAAATGTTGGTAACTATTATGCCATGGGATGGAAAAATTCTCTGTAGTATAAAAAATATTTTTTTAAAAAAACTATCAAGTTGTCAAAAGATTTCAACTTTCTTTCAAATAAAATTGAACAAAAATGAATAACATTGAGACAACTGAGCTCAAAAGAAGAAATACAGTAATTTCCAAAATATAAGCATCAGATATTTTGGGTATTGTATGTGAAAGTTCTGTAAGGTCAGTTGGGTTGAATATGCCAGCAATTTCTTTCAATCATTTTTCCATTACAAAATACTTTAAGAATGGTAACCAGCAGAGGCTAGCACATTTGTGGCAGAAGGAGAATATGAAACTAGAGACAGGTGTTTATTCTTTGAAAAGCAATAAAAAGTTCAGGCTCCATCTGTCTGTCTTTTTCCCTGCCCCTTCTCCAGAGACACTGAGATGGAGGATGTCTTTTCTAGGTAGAAGAAGTTCATTTTAGGAATTGTGAAAGTCCAACTATATGTCACCATTGAAAGTTAGTTAATGAAAAGCATGAAGTGTGAGAACATGCTTCTGTTATCCACTGAAAGGCAGTCTAAGAAGAGAAGGGATATTACTCTCATCTCCTGCATGATTTGTGATGAAGAGTTGGAAAGTGGGATACCTGGTAAAGGAAGACTTCTCATTAACCATTATCGATAGGATCAGTCTAGAGTTGAACCTTCTTATCTAAAGTAGATTTTCTATATGCCCACTTTTTAGTTTTGGTGTATATGTATATGTGTGCAAGGCTATGTATGCAGGTGTGTGGTGGGGGAATCTGCATTCAGAGTTCAGCCTTGCATATGATTGCTCAAGAGCCATCCACCTTGGATTGTTTGTTGGACCTGTGCTCACTGATTAGGCTATGCTGAGAAGAGGGCCTGACCATGGCCTTATGTCTACCACCCTAACGCTAAGATTACAATTGTATGTCACCATACCCAGCTTTCTGCATGTGAATCCTCAAGGTCCTCAAGCCTATGTGACATGAACTTTAGCTACCAAGTCATCTTCACATATTCTCCACTGAATGCCAAATTTTAAATCTTATACTTTTTCCCAAAATAAATATGACTGTAACATGCAATATTTCTTGTGGAATATACTACAATAATTTAGAGTTTCTTTTGTTCTCCTTATAGACATGGGAAATAATGAAATTAACTTTGTAAAGCAAATATTCTTACAATTAATAAAGCTTTAGTAGCTGGCTGGAAAACAGTATCTTTGGGTTTGCCTAGTTCTATGGCATAAAGTTCAGTCACCAAAAAATCTTAAATTGGTATTTTCACATCTAACTTCATATTAAGAGATTACCTTGCTTGCTTAGGCTTTTGTGATTTTATACTTGGATTGTGGACATTTGCAAGAATAAATGAAGGTTGGCTTGCAAGGTTAAACAAGAACAATTAAAAACTCACATTAGCTGAGGAAATGGTTCAAGGCTAAAAGCAATTGTTACACAAATAGCCTGAAAACCTAAACTTCTTTTCTTGCTACCCTACCTACCTTAAAGTCAGAAGCATCAGAGCAATCATATGTAATCCCAGCAGGCTCCCGTACGCATATGGAGGCAGACTGGACCATGTCTAAAAGATTCTGGGGCATTGTGCTCTTTTACCTGGTCGTAAAAAGATCCTGCTTCAAATAACGAGAAAAGGTGAAGACCAACACACCTCAGGGTTGTTCTCTCACTTTCACACATGCATCCTTACCCATATATATATATTACACATTCATATATCACACACTCATACACACATACACATAGTACACAAAAACCTTTAATTCATAGAACATATGTGTTGCACATCATACCTCTTTTTTAGTTTTTCTATTTTTATGGAGAAACACTAATTCCAGTTCAGCCAAAAGACTATACTGACTTAAATTATGTCAGAAGAAGTGAATCAATTGCTGAAAAGCACCATTCAAACAGAATTGCTGTTTTATAATTATGAGTGCTGTGTTATTTTTATTTTAGCCTGTCAGGAAGACAGGGGGACATTTGTGTTTGTCATTATAGACAGATTGTGGTTTGTGCAGTCACAGGTAAGTTCTGGTTTCTAAAAGCATTCCTTAAAGAAAAGTTCTCTTAAAAGCAGGCAAAGCCTTCAAAGCACACAGTGATGGGTGTCAAAATACCAGGATACTTGTCCCTAAGTCAATGATCCTAGGTCTACAGAAGCTGTGGTAGATTGCTGTGGTAAAAGTTTCTGGCATGGCCTAGTCCCAAGGTAAGGACCTGCCCACAGTTACTTAGACCCAAATTACACAAAGGCTCACATTAATTATAAACATTTTGGTCTATGGCTCAGGCTTATTAAAATCCGGCTCTTGCATTTTAACTCAACCCATTTCTACTAATTTGTTTTGCCATGCAACTCATGGCTTACCTGTACTTTCACATCTTGCCTCCTCCAGGTGACAGCTTACAGTGTCTCTGTCTGACTCTGCCTTCCTTCCCCTTTATCTGTGCTCCTATTTGCTGCCTGCTTCTAAGATGGCTTGCTATAGGACAAAACAGTTCCTTTATTATCCAATGACAATTCACAGCATATAGAAAGACATCCTCATCATTTCTGCTTTTCTATCTAATCAAAAAGGAAGGTGTTTGTGGGTGTGTGAATTAAGGTTGATGTCTTCAATTTTATTCCACTGTTCTGCAGGTCTGTTTTTATGCCAGTATCTGGCTGTTTTTATTACTATATGTCTGTAGTATAGCTTGAAATCATGGATGGTGATGCATCCTGAAGTTATATTATTTAACAAGATTGTTTTGGCAATTCTGGGTTTCTTGTTTTCCAATATGAAGTTGAGTATTGTTCTTTCAAGGTCTGTAAAAAAATTATGCTGGATTTTGATGAGAATTGCATTGAATCTGTAGATTGCTTTGGTAAGATTGCCATTTTTGCTATGTTGATCCTACCTATCCAGGAGCATGGGAGATCTTTCTATTTTTTAAAATAGTCTTCAGTTTCTTTCTTCAGTTACTTAAAGTTCTTGTCACACAGATCTGTCACTTCTTTGGTTAGAGTTACCCCAGATATTTAATACTATTTGTAGCTATTATAAAGGGTGATGTTTCCATAGTTTGTTCTTCAGCCCTTTTATCCTTAGCATATAGGAAGGCTTTTGAATTTTTTGATTTAATCTTGTACCCTGCTACATAGCTGAAGATGTTTATCAGCTGTAGGAGTTCCCTGATAGAATTTGGGGGGGTCACTTATGTATACTATCATAACATCTGTAGTAGAAAATAGTTTGACTTCTTCTTTTCCAATTTGTATCCACTTAATATCTTGTGTTTTTTTATTGTTCTAGCTAAAATTTTGAGAACTATATTGAATAGATAAGGGAGAGCCTTGTATGGTTCCTGATTTTGGTAGGATTGTTATGAATTTTCTCCATTTAGTTTGGTGTTGGCTGTTGGCTTGCTGTATATTACTTTGATTGTGTGCAGGTATTTTCCCTGTATTTCTGATCTCTCCAGGACTTTTATCATGAAGGAGTGTGAATATTGTCAAAGGCCTTTTTAGCATCTAGGGAGATCATCATGTAATTTTTTATTTATTTTTTATTTTTTATTTATTTTTTTTTTTTGCTTCAGGTTGTATATATGATGGATGACATTTGAGGTTTCTCATATGTTTAACCATCTCTGCATTTCTGGGATGAAGCATACTTGATCATGTCGGATGATTTTTTTATATGTTCTTGAATTCAGTTTGCCAGTATTTTATTGAGTATTTTTGCATTAATGTTAATGAAGGAGATTGGTCTGTAATTTTCTTTGTTGTATCGTTGAGTGACTTGGCTATTAGAGTGACTGTAGCCTCATAAAAAGATTTTGGCAATATTCTTTCAGTTTCTATTGTATGGTCCAGTTTGAGGAGTATGGGTAATAGTTCTTTGTTGAATGTCTGATAGAATTCTCCACTGAAAACATCTGGCCCTGGTCTATTTTTGCTTGGGAGACTTTTAAGAACAGCTTCAATTTCCTTGGGGGTTATAGGTCTATTTAAGTCATTTATCTGGTCTTGATTTAATTTTAGTAAGTGGTACCTGTCTAGAAAACTGTCCATTTATATTAGGTTTCCAATTTAGTGGAGTATAGGTTTTCAAAGTATGATCTAATGATTCTCTGGATTTCCTGGGTGTCTTTTGTTGTCTCCTTTTGTATTTCTGATTTTGTTAATTTGATAATCTCTTTATGCCTTTTGGTTAGTTTAGATAAAATTTTTCTATCTTGTTGACTTTCTCTAAGAAACAACTCTTTGATTCATTCTTTGTATTGCTCTCTTTCTTTTAATTTTATTTGGTTCAGCCCTGAGATTGATTATTTCCAGCCTTCTATTCCTTCTACATGTGTTTGCTTCTAATTGTTCTAAAGCTATAGGCTGTGCTGTTAAGTCTCTTGTGTGAGATTTCTCTAAGTTTTTCATATATGCATTTAGTGCTATGAATTTTACTCTTAACACTGCTTTTATTGTGTCCCATATGTTTGGACATGTGAGATCATTTTCACTGAGTTCTAAGAAGTCATTGATTTGTTTCTTTACTTTACAACCTTGACTCAGAGGTGGTTCAATTGAGAAGTAATCATTTACCATGAATCTGAAGGCTTTCTGTGATTGTGTTGTTGAACTGTAACTTGAGACCATGGTGGATTGATAGGAGATATGAAGTTGTTCCCATTTTTGTTTGTATCTATTGACACTTGCTTTATGACCTAGTATGTGGTCAATTTTAGAGAAAGTTCCATGGGGTACTGTGAAATATGTATATTCCTTTGTGTTCGAGTAGAAAGTTCTGTATATATCTGTTAAGTCCATTTGGGTCATAACATCTATTAGATTCCTTATTTCTCTGTTGAATTTCTGTCTAGTAGACATATCCAATGGTCAAAATGGGGTAGTAAAGGCTCCTACTATTAATGGGTGGGGTTTGATATGAGATTTAAACTTTAGTAGTATTTATTTTATGTATATGTAGGTACCCTTGTGTTGGAGGCATAAATGTTCAGGACTTTATCTTTGTGGATTTTTCCTGACATAAATAAGTAATGACCATTTCATAAAGTAAGTAAAGTATTTTGTTAGGTATTAGGATGGCTATAACACCTTGTTTCTTAGGTCAATTGATTGAAAAATCCTTTCACATTCCTTTACACTGAGCCTGTATTTGTCTATGAATTTGAAGTGTGTGTGCAGCAGAAGGATGGATTCTGTTTTTGTATCCACCATGTTAGGGTGTGTCTTTTTATAGGCTAATTGAGTCCATTGATATTAAGGGATATTAATGACCAGTAATTGTTACTTCCTTTTATTTTTTGTGGTATCATGTGTGTGTGTTTCTTCTTTGAGTTTTTCTTTTGGGATTATCAATTGTTTGTGGTTTCATGAGTGTATTTGGTTTCCTTACATTGGAGTTTTCCCTCTAGTGCTTTTCTTATGGTCCACTTTGTAGATAGGTATTTTTTTTTAAAAAAAAAAAAAATCTGGTTTTGTCATGAAATATCTTGTTTACTCATATATGGTGATTGATAGTTTTGCTGGCTATAGCAGTCTGGGCTGGCAACCATGGTCTTTTAGTGTCTGTATAACATCTGACCAGGCCCTTCTGGCTTTCATATTTTCCATTGAGTAATCTGGTGTTATTCTGATGGATCTGCCTTTATAGGTAACTTGGAATTTTTCCTTTACAGCTATTAGTATTATTTCTTTATCCTGTAGGTGTAGTGGCCTAATTATTATATGGAAAGGACACTTTTTTGGGAGGGGTCTAGTCTATTTGGTGTTCTGTAAGCCTGTATCATTATAGGCATTTCCTTCTTTAGGATGGAAAAGGTTTTTTTTGATGATTTTGAATAATATATTTTCTGTGCCTTTGCACTGGTATTCTCCTTCAATTCCAATTATTTTTAGTTTTGTTCTTATCTTGGTTTCCCACATTCCTGCATGTTATGTGTTATGACTTTTATGGTTTTAATGGATTTTTTAACTGATGTATCCATTTCCACTATTGATTCTTCCACTCCAGAGATTCTGTTTTCCAGCTCTTGAATTCTGTTGGTTATGGGTAGCGTGATTGTGTTCTGTTCCATTGTAAATATTGTCCCGCCTTATGGTTTAATAAAAATGCTGATTGGCTGAAGGCAGACAGGAAGTGTGAAATAGACTACCAGACTAAGAAAACTCTGAACAGGAAGAACAGAGCAGAGATGCCACAGAGATACAAGATAAGCCAGCAGATGCAGAGGACAGTTATGCTGCTCTGAGAAATGGTCAAATGGCTAAACAGGATAAGAATCATGGGTTAATTTAAGAGTAAAGAGTTAGCAAGTTATATGCCGGGCTCCTAGGCAAATCAAGACTTTGTATGATTATTTGTGACTTCTGGTCCAGGATCTTGGAGCAAGTCTGGGCCAGAAACTTCATAAAACAGCTATGCTTTCATCTGTAGTTCTGGTTAGTGTCTTCAAATTTTCTGTTTCCATCACTGCTTCAGTTTGTGTCTTCTTTATTGCTTCTATTTCAATTTTTAAATCTTGAAATGTTTTCTTCATCGGTTTGATCGCTTTTTCTTGATTTTCTTGAATTTGTTTATTTTCTTTCAGAGATTTGTTGATCTCTTCCAAATTTCATTTGTATATTTTTATTTCTTTAAGATGGTTTCTTATCTCTTCTTTTATGGTTTCCATTATCGTCATAAAGTTGTTTTTAAAGTCATTTCCTTCTGCTTCTTCTGTATTGCCATGCTCAGGTCTTGTTTTTGTAGAACCACTATATTCTGGTGGTACCATGTCATTATTTATGTTGTTTTATGTGTTCCTACACTGACCCTGCCCATTGATTCCTTGGATCACTGCAGGATTTGTCTGTATCTCGGGGAGCTGATTTTGGTGCAATCTGTTCTGGCGGTGTCTGTGTTCAAGAAGCCTCTCATGGTCCAATCCAGGTTCTTGGTCCACTTGAAATTGGTGTATTCTATGGCACAGAGACCCCTATTAATCCAGTGTGTGTTGACACACTGTGGGTCTCAGGTGACCACTCTTGATCCAGTAGGTGCTGAGAAAATGAGGGTGTCATGTAGCTTCTCTCGATCCAATAGGAACTGAGAAATTCTCTTAGTCTTTTATTCTTTTTGTCTCTTAGTCTCTTAGTTTGATGTGGGCCCAGGATCTGTGTGTTTACCATTGCTGATAAGGTCTCTGGGTGATGGTATGGGTTGGGGGATGGGGCAGAGTTTTAGAGCTTGAACTGTCCAGCTAACTGGGTTTTATTGGGGCGTCTGGCCTGAATTTGGAGTTGAGTGAGGGTGGGTTCCAAGGGCTGTGTCCCAGGTCCAGGGTCCCGGAACCTGGGATCTCTGCCTGGGCTGGGTTGGATTCTATTTCTTTCTTAAGGACTTTCTCTACCCTTTTCTTTTTGTCTCTAAAGCCTATAATTTTTTTTATTACACACATTGTAGTCTGTTTAGAAGTTTTTCTCCATCTGAATCTATTTTATTATTTATCTTTAATCATATTTTAAACTGTGTGGCTAGGGTTAAAGACTTGGCTAAGATGGCTGACTCGCTTTACCCAGCTCCTTAGTCCAGCATCATAGAGTTCTCAGGTTCATAGCCGAGATCCTGGCAGGAGCCACATTTACCACCCCAACTGTGGGAAATTTTAAGATTCACATTGCCACCAAGTAGAGCACCACTGTTCAATGCTCATGAACTTCACTAAAGTATTTGGTAACAGAGCCTTTTAAAAGAGTTACATAATTTGTGTTGTTTTGTTTCTACTTATGCTGAGTCTGGAAGCGTCTCTTAAAGCAGCAGCACCTCTGCTTGCCACCAGAAAATAAAGCACTCCCAAGAAAATGCTTCTACTAAGAAGCTATGCTTGACTCTGTTTTCCTTTCTGGCTGTTAAAGCAATAACCTTAAATTTGTCATAAGCAGCTTGTGCTTGTATCAAAGCCTATGGGAGACTTTGGGAACTGGTCTTGTTGCATGCAGCTCAGGCTATACACAGCAAACCTGCCATTTTGTAACCCTAGCCCAAGCACCACTCTGTACCATGGCCCACTTGAGAGACACACATAGGAAGCTGTTTCTGGCTCTATTTATGTGTTCTAGAACCATTTTAAAGCTTTACCAGGCTTTATGTGGATGTAAGTTCCTCATGTTAGGATGGCATTTGTAGTCTGAGGTTTCTTCTGGCCAGGCATAGTTCCAAAGTTTAGACTTGGACTTGCCTACAGCCCTGCCTGTAGCTTGTTAGCTCCAAATAATCATACAAAGGCTTATATTAATTACAAACAGTTCAACTCATGACTCAGGATTACTTCAATCCAGCTCTTGCATCTTAACTTGACCCATTTCTACTAATATATGTTTTGCCATGTGACTCATAGCTTACCTGTTCTCTCACACCTTTTTCATCTCTAGGTGGTAGCGTCTCTGATTCCATCCTCCTTCGTTTTTATCTATGCTCAATTTTCCTACCTATTTCTAAGATGGCTTGATATAGGATAAAACTTAATTCGCTGCATACAGAAAGACATCCCAATCAGGTTGCTAGCAAGAAGTTCCTTTATGATATTAAGGGTTACTCAGAATACGCAAAAGTGTGGTTTGATTGGATTGGTTTGTTTTGTCTCTTCTGCTTGTTTTGCCTTATTAAATTTTTATTGTTTGATTTTTTTCTTTAATTTGAGGGTTTTATTGAGTGTTGGGTGGTGAAGAGGATGAACATGCAGTAGTTTGTGGAGGATCCTGAAGTAGTTGAGAAAAGGAAAGAATATGATCAAAATACATTGTATGAAAAACAAAGGGAAGTTCTAGGATGCTCATTCTGACTCCCCCCCCCCACACACACATACACACATACACTTTTTGATATGCCCCCTCAGAAATGGAAATCAGGTTTGAGGATTATGAACTCTGTGGCTAAATAATAGACCATATATATTTAACTACTTAGCCCTTTGCCTAATTCACGTGTAAAGGGGGGAGATAATATGGAAAGTAACTGACAGAGTTGTGAAAAAATAACCTAACAGGTTTCTTACCACAACTAAAATGGATAAATGATCCTCTTGAGAATTCTTTATAAGCAGACATTTCATTGTCAATTTTGTCCTATTACCTTGACAGCAGAAATTCAATCCACATGAGTTGATGTTATTTAGAAAGAGTTGTTGGTTGCTGTCATTTTAAAATTGTAATTACTTTTGTTCATGTTCTGATGACACTCCAAACTTTTCATTCATTATCTTGATTCTGCTCAGCATTCTAAAATCGCCAGATGGCAGGATTTTAAAGTTGGAGGGACCCCAGAGATCTCTCATGCCAACTTTCTCATTTTTTAGAATGGAAAATGAATTCCAAGGTAAGAAAGATGACATATTCATTTGTTTTTGGAATTCTGTCACCAGCTGAAAAAGAGATAAAACACCAACTTCATAGGGGTATACTACTCCATGTTCTTTTACTCAAAAGTTCATATTAGTAGACATATTAGTCTCACAGACATAATTTCCTTTGCTATTAAATTTAAAACTTTAATCTGATGATTACTGTGCATTGGTGAATAGATTTAAATTGTCAGAAATATTATTTGCACACATGCAGTTTAGTTTCTGCAGCTGTGGCCAGACCACTGCAGATTCCATATGTAAATGTATCATGCTACGTCTTCAAAAATCTGTATAAAATGAGGTTTAAACATAAGAAAATGAAGAAGATTATATACTCAGGCATGAAAACCCTAGGCTGTAACCCTAGCAACTGGGGGATTGAGGCAAGAGGGACATAAATACATAGGACAAAATCAGTTATACAACCAAACCTTGTTGAAAGAAAGAAGAAACAAATAAAGACAGAAAGAAAGGAAAGATGTAGCAATGTGAATGTGTTACTAACAATATGTGAGATCTGCTGAAGTTGATGCTTGGTTCACCAAAATGCTCACAGCTTGCTAATTTGGGAACTCTCTTTCAGCACTGGAGGTATCGTGTGGCACACCTGTTCTGAGATAGTAGAGTACCTCCTTGTCCCTGAGCTACAGTTAGGTATTTCAAAATGGCTTCAAGCAAAATCCAGGTAGCAATCAATATGTAGAAAAGTACATTTATCTTTGCTTAGCAGGCAGTAGGACCTGATCTTTTCCTGAGGACCTTGTTCTGATGCCTGCAGTAGTTGAAAAATCAGAGATAGCAACTTGAATGGGTGTCACTTGTGTGACACTTTTACATTGGGCACAGGAACGGAATCTGCTTTAGGTGTATGCTTTCCTTCTTTGTCTATATATTAATTAAAGTCAAGGGGTTAGAGATCATTGTTTGAGGATAGCAAGGGATAAGTTTGTGTTGGGATACCTATATTGAAAAGTTTGTGAGAATTCAGAATTAACTATTACCAATAATGGTGCTGATTGAACCCTAAAGTCATTCTTGGGGCATGCATTGAGAGGTTCCGCTTTCATCTTCTGATGCAAGAGGTCTCAGCTCTCATGAGTAAAATGTTTTCCATTTTCATCTAAGAATCTGAAAAAAAAAATCCTTTAAAACGGTAGCCCTTAATAATTCAAAAGAATATCAAAAGTCATTCTCTAACATTTATGTTGTTACAGAGATCAATTTTATATTTCTTCACTAAAGTAACACAAGTACTCTTTGGGCACTTAAATGGTTTTAAAACATCTATAAGCTTTTTTTAAATTTTAAAATTTATGTGTAAGAGTCTTTTGCTCTCTTTTATTTGTGTAAACCATATGTCTGCCTGATGCCCACATCAGCCAGAAGATGGCATTGGATTCTTTAGACCTGGGATTACAGATAACTCTGAGCCCCTGTATGGTTGTTGGGAATTGAACCTTATTTTTCTGCAAGGGCTCTTCATTGCTCTGCTTAGCCATCTCTCCAGTGCCTTGAATAATTAAGAAGTTAAATCATGTCCTTTAAAGCATTCTATCAGGAGTTTTAACACCCCTGTAACTATTGGAAGTCTTGGTGCCTTTATAAAATGTATGAAGTAACCCAAGTGGGATTTTATTCTATTTGTAGTTTTATTGTTCCCCCCTCAATTCTGAGTATCCTTTTCTTTTCTTTAGTTGAAAATGTATTTTTCTCACTATATATTCTTTTTAAAATTTACTTTTCTCTCGTATATTGCATCCAGATCACAGTTTCCACCTCACACTTCTCCCTCAACCTCCTACGTCCTCTCTCCCAGATTCACTTCTCCATTCCCTTCAGAAAAAAGCAAGCTTCTCAGAGATATCAACTAAAAATGGCACGTCAAGTTATAATAAAACTAGACACGTCCCCTTATATTAAGGCTTGAGGAGGCAACCAAGCAGGAGGAAATGGGTCCCAAAAGCAAGCAAAAGAGTCAGAGACAGCCCCTTTTTCTACTGTTATAAGTCCCACAGGAACACTGAGCTGCATAATCATATTTGCAGAGAACATAAGTCAGACTCATGTATGTTCCATAATTAGCAATTGAATTTTTGTGAGCTCTTATGAGCCACAATTAGTTAGTTGATTCTGTGGGCATTTTTCTTGTGGTGTCTTGAAACCTCTGACTCCTATGAGCCTTCTTCACCTTCTTCTGCAGGGAATTCAAGAACTCTGTTCTTTTTTGGCTCTGGGTCTCTGTATCTGTTCCCATAAGTTGTTCAATGAAGCCTCTTGGATGGTTATACTAAGCTCCACTCTACAGTGTAGCAGAATAGCAATTGGAATTATTTTTTATCATTTATTTGACCGTGTATGTGTGTGTGTGTGTGTGTGTGTGTGTGTGTGTGTGTGTGTGTGTATGTCTGGGTTGGTGTCTCAAACTTTCCACTGAAGTCCTTGCCTGGTTAAAGAAGATGAGTGATTCAGGTGATATCATTCCTTACTAGAAGTCCTCATTAGGGTCAATCTCCTAGATTCCTGGGAGATTTCTTTGCAGTAGGTTTCTACCTCGTGTCCAAAATGCCTCCCGAATTCCATTCTTCTTTCTCAATACTCACTCCTTCCACCTCCCAATCTAAGCTATCTCATTCCCATCACCACCTGCCCCAAGTCTACACAGGAAATTTATTCTATTTCCCCTCCCTAGGGAGATTCATGCATCTCCCTTTATGACCTCCTTGTTATTTAGCTTCTCTGAATCTGTAGATTGTATCATGATTATTCTTCATGTTATAGCTAACCCTCATGTATGAATGGTTACATACCATATTTGTTGTTTCATATATGGTTACCTCACTTAGGCTGACATTTTCTAGTTCCATCCATTTTCCTGCGAATTTTATTATGTTACATTGAATAATACTCAACTAACAGATGAGTAATACTTCATTGTATAAATGTATCGTATATTTTTATCTGTTCTTCAGTTGAAGGACATCTAGGTTGTTTCCAGTTTCTGGCTATCATGTATAAAGCTACTATGAACATAGTTAAGCAAGCGTCCTTGTGGTAGGATGAAGTGTTATTAGGGTATATGATCAGGAACGGTGTAGCTGGATCTTGAGGTAAATCAATTCTGAATTATCTCCATATTGATTTCTATAATATCTATAAAAGTTTAACTTCTACAAGTAATAGAGGACTATTACCCTTGCTCCACATATTCTCCAGTATGAACTGTCACCTGTGCTTTTGATCTTAACCATTCTGATAGGTATAACATGGAATCTCAGAATTGTTTTGATTTGCTTTCCCAGATGGCTAAGGGGTTGAACATTTCTTTAAGCTTCTTGACTATTTGAGATTTAATGTTGAGATTTCTCTGTTTAGATATGTACCCCATTTTAAAAATGAATTATTTGGTTTATTGACGTCTAGTGTTTTTAGTTCTTTATATATTTTGGATATTAAACCTCTGTTGGATGTGGGGCTAGTAAAAATCTTTCTATTCTATTGGTGGCCATTTTGTCATGTTGACCATGTCCATTGCCTTACAGAACTTTTTAGTTTCAAGGGTTCCCTTTTACTAAGTGTTTGCCTTAGTGTCTGAGTTACCAGTGTCCTGTTCAGGACGTTATCTCCTTTCCTAATGTGTTCACAACTGTTTCCCACTTTCTTTTCTATCAAGTTCAGTGTAATTGAATTGTTTTTGAGTCTTTAATACACTTGCACTTGAGTTTTTGTGTGATGTGACAAATATGGATCTATTTTTATTTTTCTACATGTGGTTATACTAGCACCATTTGTTGAAAATGCTTTTTTCATTGTATATTTCTGGCTTCTTTATCAAAAATAACGTGTCCATAAGAGTATAGATTTATATCTGGGTTTTTAAAAATATGATTCCATTGATCAACCTGTCTGTTTTAATATAAATGCAAAAAGTAAAGTAAAAACATAAAAGAAGAACTAACTCCATGACTTAACATGTTTTTTCAGAAAATGGTGCAACACATATTTCAGTGTATGAGAACCAACTGGGCTACCATACCAGTATAAAGTAAACATTTTGAAAACTGGGACAAATTATCCTTTGTCTTTTAAGCCTGGATTTCCATTTGAGAGATAACTCAGTGGGTAATTTATGAGTGAGTAAAAATTTATCCATCAATAAATCTATTCCTCTTGGGGAAGTAAGTTCTTTAAAAAATGGTCCTATAAATAATACATACTCAGCATTTACTTGTAAAGAAAGAAAATATATACCACTCAAACATGTTTATTTTTGTCTAATACTAGAAAGAGTATATTACTGTAAGGTTAAAACTCCATGAAATATAGTTATAGGAAACATCTCTTCATCCAGCAGCATGCTTTGCAACTTTAGAATAATGTATTTAGAATACTTTACAAAATTGCAACATCTGAAAGATGTCTGGGTTGGTGATACATGCTGCTTGTCCTGTGGTGCTGGCTGCTGTAGGGAGCCTCCTCAGTCACATCTCCCCATCTGTACAGGCAGCAGCAGGTGGAACCAGAGTTGTTCCATATGCGGAGTAGTCTATGGCTTTTCTAAAGGCTCCAAGATGCAAACTTACATTTTGTCTTCAGATCTTTATATGAAAATACCACTGTGGATAATGAGCCTGTTGTATGCATAATTTAACTTTAGGAGGCCTAAATTCTGCTGCAAGGCAAATTGGTACCTAGAGGCATGCAATTTTCACGGGGATTTCAAATTTTCCTCTTTTGTGTTTGTCCCTGACCTAGTGGTACTTTTTTCCAAATTATTCTCTCTTGTTCTTTGAATCCCTAATTCTGAGATTATAACTAGATTACCATGACTCTCTTAAATTGTGATTTCAGGAACCCCAGAGGGCCTGCATTGACTGTTTCTTGGAGTCAGAGGTTGGCAAAGCCTGGATCCAGCCCTCAAGGGCAGTCTTCAATAATGGGCTTCTGTGCTCATGGCCTGCCTGACTAGAGTCTCTAGAGGCAGCTAAGTCTGAAGCTGCCCAGAGTGGGTGGTTCTGATTAAGTCCTCTGTGGCTGACTTCACAGCTCAATCTGTCAATCTGTTTGGAGACAGACGGTTAGAGAACTGTCTGTCTGATTTGCCTCAAAAAGAATTTGGCTTCTTGGCTGAAGTCTTTAGTGACAGACTGCTTTCCTATGCTCTGGGCTGTGGAACATGGCTGTTTTGGCATGGATGATGATTTTACTCCTCAAAGCCTTTTAGAGCAAGGATATGTATATCTGGATCAGGAGCTCAGGAGAATAACCTGCTGACTGTAACTAATATTTCACTTGTTATGCGATGGGCAGCGTTGATTTTGTAGATAATACCTAGGGCTTTATGTGTTAATCTGTTCTGCTTTTTGTCATAATAAATATTCCAAAGCACTGCACTTCTGCTTTATGAGGTTGTACCATGAAACCTGGAGATGAACCAGTTCATTCAGTGTAACCACATTGAGTACTTTTGGTGTTTGGAATGACTAATTGGGGAAATTTTTCATGATGCTTAGTGAATTACCTTAGGGATTTCCACTGTCATCCAAGAAACCAAAAGGGACAGATGATACACACAAAGAAGAAAACGGATAGAAAGGAGATGCTACATAGAAAAGTCAAGTTGGCTAAAACCGGAGTGCAAGCTTAATTAAACTTTAACAACAAAAGAGTAGGACATGATTAATTAAAAAGGTTTAGCTGGGCAAACATGAGGACACCACTCCACACTTGGTGATGAAAGGCTTGAACCTGAGGGCTTCTGGGGCCCCTTGAGGTTCAGTATTGGAAAAGCCCTAGAATGTTCTCTATATTTTGTAAACATGACTGTTCATAGCTGACTGTAAGATGGCCACTGGCTGGAAACAAGTTAGCTAGTCTCTTGGGTAGAGACAATCAGATTCCCAGTCTTCTAATCAGCTAGAATTCATCCTTCTTTTTATCTTTTCTTCTTTCTTTCTTACTTTCTTTCTTCCTTTCTTTCTTTCTTTCATCCTTTCTTTCTTTCATCCTTTTTTTCTTTCATCCTTTCTTTCTGTCTTTCTTTTCTTTTCTTTTATTTCATTTTTTGATGAGCAAAGAAACACAGAGGACACTTTATATACATTACCTTTGCCATGACTTTAAAAACACTTTTAAAGTAGCATTATTTTTCATCTTTTATAGCTGAAAAAATAGAAAATTTGTGAATTAAATCACTTCATATTCTTCCACTGAGGACTGGAGTGCCAGGATTTGGGTACAGGACCTGAATTTAGAATTTCTGCTCTGTTGTATCTCTATAAATGTCTAATTTTTAAAAACTTAAATGTTACTTGCTGTCTAGAAACTCAATGATTTGAGGTTGTGAGTACAGGGAGGTCTGCCTGGCACATTCTTGAAAAAAATAGCTGATTATTATTAGGCAACAATGAACTAGAGATTTTATGTACCTTCCTAGGAACAAAGAAAAGAATCATGACTCTATGTAGTACAGAAATGACATTTTTACTCCAAAAACTGAACCTGTAAAGTGTGGCATGGAACATGGGCCTGGTGGCTCACAACTGAAATCTCTGTACTCAGGAGACTGAGCTAGGATATGCATTGCTTATGAGGCTACCATATTGTTACAGCATACAACTCTCTCTACGCACACACACACACACACACACACACACACACACACACACACACACACACACACACACACACACATCTAGAGAAGGAATAAGAAAAAAGAGAAGGGAGGGATAAAAGAAAAGAGGGTAATGTTGTTGTGTTTCTTGATCAGGTAATAGATTTGTTCTGTCTTGTTTGCATGTCCTCTTTTCTGTTGTTATTGAGGACTGGCAGTTGTTTTTGGCAGGGCATTCTCCAGAATTTGTTCCTGTTGCAAAACACCTGGGCTCTGTCCAATATCTAAAGACTTATGGTAAGACAAGACCAATGACAACAATAACAGTAACGAGTTTCTATAGTGGTAAGGAAATCTCAAGAAAGCGCTAGAATTATGTTTAATTCTAAGACTTTTGGAATATATATTCTGCCGTCCAAGTACAAGATGGTTTGTGTTCTTCCAGAAATATGAGTTGTAAATCACATGTGCATTTCTCAATATATTCTAATGAGAACAATAATCATGTGCATCAGAATTCTTTCCCAATTTCACCTATGCATTTAAAATGAGAAGGGATGATTACTTAAAATCTGGGATATAGCAGATAGTAAACTAGTTTACAATATGAATAAATTACTGAAATAAATTTACAATGTTTACCCTTCCTCACTTTAAAGTACTTGCTGTCTATCTGCCAGATCCTTAGCCAAGAAACTATAAGCAGATATGACTTTAATAAAGTTCAGAGATTAAACAAAATTTTATGGAAAGTGTCACAAATATTTGAATACAAAGAGTTGTTGTATAGCTGGCTCTACTTCTCTTAAACATTTTTTTAAAATATGGTTGCCTTTTGTTTTGATCAAATTTACCTCTCTTTCTCCTTTCAAACTCCTCCTAGGTCACTATTAAAAGGCTTAGGTATTGCAATGGTATTTATGGTTTTCTCATATGTATTTAAGGTACTTCTGATAGTTCTTAGAATATATAGTCTTTACTCATTTGCTTTGTGAATTTCTCTGAGTTTAGAGACTCAGTAATTTCATGTAAAATATAGACTATTATTATATGATCTTTGGGGATCTTTATTTTTCTACATATAAACACATGAGTTCCTGTGATTTAGTAAAGATAGCAAACATTTTGACAAATTTCAATCTATAGAAGACTTAGAAAGGCTGATTAATACATTTTGTTACTTTCACATCTTATTTTTATGTTGTACATGATCAACTATGTCTGATGCTATTTGATATAGTAATATTTGCAGTGGATTATGAACAGATTTATAAAAATCAAAAATCATTTAAAAAGTGGTTCTTCTTCCAGTTCTTAGAATAAAACAGCTCTATCTGGAAGGAGGTTAATCAGAAACTTCTGAAGAATGTTGCAGGAATAATGGTGATTAAGAAGGATGAGAAGAAAGAGGAAAAGGGGAAGTTATAGTCTCAGCATAATTAAAATTAACTGAGATTGACAAGTAAAAGTGTTTCCTGAATGTTCTGTGTTATGTACATATGCACACAAACATATTTATCTTCTGGCCTCTAACTTGTGACAATATTGCTTATAACCTTTAATAGTCCATTATTCTAAACATCTTTTATCAGCATTGTTTATTCAAACATTTGCCCATAATTGGCATACCAACCAGTGATAATACTGTGAAAAATACCATATACACATATATGCATGCACTCATTCTCTATTATAATAACAAATATCCTCAAATTAGGACTTTGGCACAGCTGCAACTTCATGACCATTGGCCATGAAGGGGTTACTCAAAGCCTAACAAGTACAAGCTGATACAATCATACTATTATTCTTTTTAATCAGTTAACTCTTGTGAATCATACATTATATTGATGGATTGGGGAACTGCCATTTTATTTAACAGTAGGACATTTAAGTTAGCTATCATTTGAGTGGGTACAAGTGTGATACTGATGTTCCAATGATGATCAAGCAATCTGGAGATACTTATTCTATGTATTTTGACCAGTTAAAAGTTTCTGCATTAACTGTCCTCCAACACTCCATGAAGTATCAAGAACCAGACCAAGAACAGCACTAATCTGTGGTTATAAAGTTATGTCTTTAGAAGGTAATTTTATGGATATGCCCATAGTTCTGAACGTTGAAAATCAAGATTAAAGAATTAGTGGGTGTGTTGCTCTGGTAACCTGGCTCTTTGACTTGTCAACATCAGCCTCAGGCTGAGTGTTTCCATGGCCAATCCGTTATAAATAGGCAGTAGTATTACTGAAGCTTCTGTCTTCATCCTGTAAGACATCCCCTTAGGATTGTACTCAATCTTAATCCTTTCCTTAAAAACCCTGTCTCCAAAGACTTATACTGAAGGCAGACTTAAACCTCTGAATTTTAGGCAATAAATTTTGTCCTTGGCACAGTAAGGAACTGCTACTTCTGTCTTGTAAACAAAATACTGTATCCCTGTATTTCAGAGTTTCATGAAGAACGCATCTCCTGAAAGGAGGTGAGCCCAGTATACTCATTGGTTTATTGTTGTTTTGTTTTGTTTTTGAAAGGCATGCCATCAATATGTATCTTCAACAGGCCTCTAACTTTTGATCTGTTTGCCCCAGAATTATAAGTGTTATAGAGTGCTCTGATAACATGCTTGCCCTGTTTCCTCATTGTTATTCTATACCACAATCTTGTTTGAATATTTCTTATGTGTGTATATATTTTCAAAGCATGAGTCACAGCCCTCTGTAGCTAGAGTGGTGCTTCTGACTCGGAGTCTAATTAAGATCTCTACTGGTCGGTTACCAGGCATGTCAACATTCTGTAAGTGAGAAGGCTATGTGTCTCAGAACTCTGATCTGAGTTTAGACTCTAGGCCTAAACAGTTTGAAGTCCATAAATAGTTTGAGCAACGATGATTCATTTTCAATTTGTCTAACCATGGACAAGGCTTGAAGCCTGTAACTGTAATTGCCTTGAAATGATTTTAGGAGGAAGGGTCTTGTCTAGTTTTTGTGCCCTCACTTGGACTTTATATAATAAATGTACATTATAACAGTAAAAGCATTTGAATAAATGAATGAACAAACAATACCTATTCAAGCGCCCATGACAGAAATATATTTGAGAGTATTAAAAGTTAATGAGGCAATGTCTGAGTATGAATGTGTTTATTCATTCTTGCTTAGTTTTTTCTATAATGCTATAGATTCTGTTGATGGTAATTGCTTATAGCACTTTTTTTCAATTTTAGTCAATTAATTCAAGATCACACAAAGCACAGATCTGGGGCATTTTCTGAATCTTTCCATTGCCTTCAGAGCAGAGCCATAAAGGATAGGAAAGAATGCAGGCAGCCGGACAGCTGGAGCCAAGCAGTCCCAGGCAAGACTGTTCCAGGAGCATGGAAGGAAATGTCAGCTCTTTCCATTTTTATGGAGATATTTTTAGGATGGCTTCTTTTCTTCTTGGCTAGAGCCAGTGAGCTACTTTATTAAGGAACTGTGTTCTACTGAAGAAACAAACTTCTTTAAAAAGAGCCGTTTTGATGAAAAGAATTTAGCCAATTTTAAAATTAAAAATCATGTTTTCTCATACTATTCTCACATTTTCTGGACACTTATTTTATTGATTTTTGGGCAGGATTTTTTCTCTATCTTTTAGCTAAGTCATCTACAATAAGGGAAATGACTGTACCATTTCACCTTTTAAAGTTTCTCTTTTAAAAGTAAGGATTAAAATTACACTTGGAGAACATCATAATAATTAAGATCAAGTTGAAACAGAAGACATTATGTTAAGAGTCAATAACCTATTTCCAAAGCAATGGCAAGAAAATGTTTAGATTTCTTGTCATGCCAAGAGTGCAGAAAGGAGAAAAAGAGAAAATAGTTACTGCCTCCTCATGGTGTTCATTGTCCCGCCTCAGGTACATGATGTTTCAGCTCAAAAACCCAGTCTCTAATGTGCATTCACCTTTGCAATGTCAGATCCTGTTATACATCAGATAAAATAGACTCCTGAAAGCCAGAGAGACAGCCATGGAGATCTAACTAGAAACAATTCCCCAGAAGAAGTAGAAGTTCTATGTTCTTGGCTGGAGGTTCTGCACCTGTTTGGAGCCAAGTATTATGGCTGCCACTCATGGGTTTTCATAATTTTAATATTACTTTTCTGAACTAGTATTAATATTGTTTCTTAAAGAAAAATCTTAATTCTGAATACATTATAATGAAAGGTATCAAATAATTTTTAGTTTTATAAACCTTAAATGCTATTCTTCTGCTATATTTTTCCATCATTTCTGTTGTTTTGACTTATTGTTTTCACAGCTGACTGCATAGCACATACTGTTGTGTTCTACTCTTTCATACAATTACATCCATGATTAGATTAACAGACACTTTGGAATGTCAACTTTGAAGATGTCATAGCAACCTAACCTACCAGGTGCCTTCAGTACAGTTTACTGAAAACTTGAGACATTTTCAGATCTACTGTACTGTTTATAGAAAGTACTATGACAATACAGACATATGGACATGTGTTAGTTTTCTAGAAATAGATTGTGTATGAAATTTATAGATCAAAAATTGTAAAATTTTAAAACTTTTGATGAGTACTATTATTTCAAACTTTTGGGCTTCCTTAAAGCCTGTCACTAGTAACATTTCCTGGCTGAGGGAACAGTTGGATCCAACTTTTTTCATGAGAAATCATCTTAAATAAGCATGAATTTAATATTTGAAGTCTCATAATATGGACTTATGTTCCTACCATCATATTTACCATGTGATAATGTTAATAAAGAGGTAAATCTATTCCTCGAACCATTGGATTTCCTAGCTGTGGTCATCCTTGATCGCATCCCTATGTTCTATTCAACAGCATCCTAAGTTCATCTTTGTTGCTTACATAGCTGTAATTACTGCAAAGAAATCTCATTATCCACAATGACTGAACCAATAGAATAGATTTTAAAAATCAATTTATGTGTTTGTATTGCATGAATTCTATTTGCTATTATAATAAAAATCTGGAGCCAGATATTGAAAAGCTGAAATATCAGAGAGACAGAGAAAAAAATCATGCCCATTACTGACTCAGCCAACTCCTGAGGCCTGCCTCCATGAATTTTCAGACTACAAGTCTTTCTGTCCTCAGCAGAAAATAGAAGTGGCAGGCCAAGGGGGAAAGTTCTGTCTCCTCCAGCCTTATCTTTCTTTCCCCGTCCTGATACCTCACTTCCTGGTTCAACATTTCTAGTATTTGAAATAAGGCCTGTGTCTTTCAAGTACTGGGAGCAGAATCATGAGATCACAAGAGCTAGGATTAAAGGTGTGTGCCACCACCACAT
Organism: Phyllotis vaccarum; assembly: GCA_033318265.1. Lineage (NCBI taxonomy): Eukaryota > Metazoa > Chordata > Mammalia > Rodentia > Cricetidae > Phyllotis > Phyllotis vaccarum. The sequence continues at coordinate 98,336,895 of JARWLC010000009.1, read as the reverse complement.
GGCTCTGCTAGGCCATGAACTCCCAGAAAGCCAGACAGATCTCCCAAGTGATGGGATTAAAGGTATGGATCACTACTCCAACCTTCAAGGATTGGCTCTATGAGAGGCTCTGTCCTCAAATATTTTAGGCTGTCTTTATTAAATATACACTATATCACTACAAGTTTGTGTGTTTATAAGTGTATATGTGTAAGTGAAGGCACACATGTGTTATAATGTTTATAAAGCCAGAAGATAACTTTGAGAAATCAGTCTTTAGCTTGTATCTTGTTATGGCTGGATCTGTCTTTTTTATATCCATTTTCTATGCATCCTGTCTTGCTCCTATAAGCAAGGATAGTTATGGGTGATTCCCTTGTCTCTAACTACCCTTCCACTAAAGGGCTTGCAGTTGTATTTCCACATCTGGATTTTTAAAATGTAAGTTCTAGTAATCAAACTTTGGTCATCAGACTTGAAAAGTAAGTGCTTGGGCTCACTAAGACATCTCTCTGATCCTATAGTAGGTTCCTTCCTCCTTTCCTTCCTTCCTTCCTTCCTTCCTTCCTTCCTTCATTCATTCATTCATTCATTCATTCATTCATTCATTCTTTCCTGCCTCCCTTCCTTCCTTCCTTTTTTTGTGCCTTCCTTCTTTCCTTCCTTCCTTCCTTCTTTCCTTCCTTCTTTTTCCTTCCTATTATTCATTCTTTATATATTATATTGCCATATAAATATTTATACCCGTTCCCAATTTTTGCCAGGGTGATACCTCTTTTCTTTATGCATTCAACTTTGGTTTCTCCTCATTCTTAAATTAATATTTTTTGTGCCCAGTTGTGAGGCCTATATTCTACCGGATATGTGGCTTTAATCAGTTGTACTCAGCAACTTAAGTAATAGGCATATCTTCATTTTTGGTTGACCTGAGGATGTAGAGATTTGGCCAAGTTGTTCCTGCCCCTGTTTGTACAAAAAAACAACCAACCAAACAAACAACAAAGCTAGACTTGGTCAATAATCACTGTGCTTCATCCATCTACACTTTCCCCTTCTTTCTTCTGTTCTTCTCTCATCTTCTGTATCTGGCATTCTAGAAGAAGTTTTATTGCTTTTTAGGCTCAACATGAGAACAAATCCTTTCCAGGTAAAATCCTATTTTACCAGTTTCTTATTTGCATAAATGTCTTTAGTTCTCTGACACTTTTGGAGCTGCATATTCCTTGATGTAGGAGACCCATGGGTCTCACATGAGCTCAGCAGTTCCTAAACTGTTCTATGGACCTGATATTTCAATGGGAACCATGAACAAAGAAGCTCATTGTTATAAGAAGAGCAAATGGTACTCCCTAAATGTCCTTCTTGAAATTTCACAGTTCATATTACCATATCAGAAAGTTTGAAGGGATCACAAAGAAACCATGTTTTAATCTAACCATTCCCCCACTGAAGATCTGCTGTTTTTATTTCTTTATTCCTTTGTGGCTGCATATTGAGTCATTTGTCCTTAAAACCTATTTAAAAGCTGCTTTGAAAAGCATCTTGTTTCATGGAGATGGGCCAAGGTTTTACATCAAGGGAAAGAAAGTACTAAAAATACATGGTTCCCAGTTTTGAAAAAGACTGCACAGGTTGCTCTTCGCACTATCAGAACACTGAAAATTCAAAAATTTTAATTTCTATGAAGGCGGCAGAAAGAAAGCTGGGTAGTGAGGACTCTGTGTGAGCCAAAACAGACAGGCCGGCAGTTGAGTTCCATAACCTTCTCTTGGTACAGAGCCAGTGAGTCCCCCAAATATAGATGTGTCTAGTTTTATGGGCTGTTGTTTTGTACATGAGTCAAAATGCTTGGATTTGATACATCATAGCAGTGTTCTCAGAAAGTCATCTCTTACCCAAAGAGTTACTTTGGGCAAAATCTTAAAGGGATTGTTGACTGCTTTAAAGCCTAAGAACTCATTTTTTTCATAGCTAGAAAAATGGTTTGTTGAGAAATAGAATTTCAGTTGGATGTAAAATTATTCAGCTTTCACAGTTCTAAATTTTGCCTGACGCACTGTGTCAGTGTATTTGGTACGTGCTGTGTTGAAGTCTGGGCCAAGGCCTAACACTTAGATAGCATCGTGACACTACCAACTGCCTATTGGATGCCATAGGGAACAAGGAGCCTAGGGAGCTACACTGCTATTCTGGCTGTTAAACCCAGGGATGACCTTCCACATGTGAACACATCTGTGTAGGACCTTTGTTGTCATCTTGTCCAATGATCAGTGTTGGTTTGCCTGCCCTGATATTAGACCTATAATTATTACCATGATTAAATGAGGAGAGAGATTTTCTAGACATGTAAAAATAAGTCAGATTCAGTGTTGTTTCATGCCTATACCTGAATAACTGTCATGGAGATAGTCTTATCTTTAGTAGCTCTGATATGATATATTTGTGATATATTGTCTCAAGTATTTGAGAAGGTCATGAACAGGGGATGAAATTGAGTTTATGGTTATACTGTTGGTCAGATCAAATCTATTGGGGGTATTAAATTAGAATAGTACATAGGTCTACCCAAGAAATAGAATTTGACAAACAGACATTTATTTTTGGTACAATATATCACCTGTCATCCTGACCCCAAAAAGATCTATTTATATAGACAGCCAAGCAGAAAGTGTCACTAGTAATGTTTTCAACATAATTTTTGAGTTTTGGGAGCCATACCAATATAAGGGAGACAGTCTGTTTACAAATGAGCTTTCCATTCTACAGTAATGTGTAATGGAAAAAATACTCAGCCATTTTTATTGCTCAGACATGCCTCTTTTTGCGGGCCTATATTCATAGATATGCTCCATGGTAATGGGAAAGAAGAGAGAAGCAAATTATGGTCCCTGTCCTCACAAAGCTCATGGTTTCCCTAGTGCGAGGCAGAAATGACAAAGACCCACACAAATAGCTAGTGTGGAAGGCAGGAGGTGATGTGTGTGGTAATAAGAATAGAAGCAATGTGTTGTGGAAGCAAGTGGGAGGCCCGGGTTAATATCAGCTGGGAGAATTAGAAAAGTACACAGCTAGACGGACTCTCAGAGGCTTTCTGGAAAATAGATGGCATTTCAACAGGCAAGGATTAAAACTGGAATACTGTTACATGGAGGCATTTTCTATAACATCCCTTATGTTAAGAGGTAGGGTCTTTCCAAACTCTAGTCATCATTTAACATGCACCTTTATAGAGTTTCTGCTCACTCTATCTGTTGAGATTTGTTTGTTTTGTTTGTAGGATTCCTTTAATTAAGTATATTATAACTTATGGATGTTACTTTCTGGGGTATCTCATATCTGCACTAAATATCCACTAAGAGCTCTTTCTGAATTGAATAGCCTCCCTCCACACCATCCCCCCACACACACTTCTGCTTAATTTGTGTGTAGATGGCAAAGATTTTCTTCCATTCTGTAGATTTCTCCTTTAGCTGATTATTTCCTAGCTGCACAGAAGCTGTATTGTTTTATGAGGTTCCACTTGCTAATTAGCCTTAATTCATGGGTAAAGATAGTCCTATTTAGAAAGGCATTTCCTACACCTATATTGTGTATCTTACTACCTATCTTGTCTTTTAGCAGCTTTTGCATTGCAGGATTCAAATTGAGGCCTTTAAACTGCTTGGTTTCAATTTCAGTGAAGTGTGATAGAAGTATTTGTAATTAAATTTTTCTACACATGAGCATCCAGTTTTCCCACCATTATATATTGAAGATGCTATCTTTTCTCCTGTATATATTTATGGCCCCTTTGTCAGATACCAGGTGGCTATATTTTTGTGTTTTCATATTTGGATATTCTATTTCAGTCCATTTTCTACATGTCTGTTTTATGATAATACCACATACTTTTTACTTACCCCAACTCTACATTCTATCTTGATGTCTAATATGGAAATTTCTAAAGTATATTTGTTCATTTGCTTCAGGTTGGTTTGGATACTTGGGGTTTTTTTCTGATTTTATATAAGTTTTAAATTTTGATTCCTATTCTTGTGAAAAGAGTAAGAATATTTTGATTGAGAGTGAGTTAAATTTGTAAAGGTTGGATTGTCATTTTCAAAATATTTAATTGTTTCAGTCCATGAACACGGGATATTTTTTTTTCCTTTTTTGATTGTCCTCAATTTTTTTCTTAAGGGCTTTGAAATTTTCATTGTAAAGATCTTTAATCGCTTTGGTTAGTTTCATCATAAAACATTTTATTATTGCTGATATGTTGATTAGTATATCTATGATCTATTTTTCAGTGTTTTTTTTAATATATAGAAAGGCTACTGATTTTTGCAAATTGATATTGTAACCTGCTATTTTCCTGAAATTGCTGATTCTCGAATCTAGTAGAACTTGGGAGGAACTTTTATATATAATATCATACGTAACTATAGATAGTTTGAATGATTTCCTGTCTGTACCCCTTTAATTTTTTTTCTTGCTATTGCTCATACTTCTAGTACTATATTGAAAAGGAGTGAAGATGGTATACAGCCCTATCTCATTTCTGACTTTAAATGCATTGATTCAAGTTTTCTTGAATCAATGTGTGTGTATATATATATATGTATATATATATATATATATATATATATATATATATACATACATTCAAACATTTCACAAAGGATTGTCTGCACCCCTAATTGTTTATATTAGAGATGTAGAAATGGGCAAACTTTATCTATAAAGGGTACAGTATTAAATTATTAATTCCCTGTGGGTCATATGGTTTACATTAGATCTGGTATACCCATTATAAGTCTAAACTATGCACACACAATGTCTAGCTAAATTAGTTCAGCTGATATCTAGTAAGACGGCAGAACAGATTTTGACATTGGAATATATGCCAATGACTCCTATTAAACATGAGCTGAATATTATTTTTGAAGCAAAAATGCTAGCTAAGACAAATACAGGTGGATTTTAGTACGGGAATAAATGAGAAAGCCCAACTATTAGTAAAGAAGAGGTGCCAGACAGCATCATAATGAGACACTATATTTTCTCTTTTGACAAACATTTTATTTCTTTCCCATCATGATAGGGAAATGTTATTTTTACATTAAAATGTAACATGCATGTCTTATATAACATATTTCTCAATATAAATTTTCATATGAAATGTGTCACATAAAAGAGTTTTTACTTCAACAACATAAATATTTTGTCTTGCTTCTGATTAAATCTCTTATTTAGGTGTGTGACTGTAAATATACAATTTTAAAGACAATATTCTGTTTCCCTCTCTGTTTCTTTAATGTCTTTTCCTCATTTTTATTTTCTTTTAATTCCATTCTTTTTATTAAAGCTTATTTTTTGATATAATATAACCTAATAATGGTTTTCCTTCTCTCTATCTCTCAGTTCCCCAAACTCCTCTCTAACCCATATTTACACCCTGCTTCTCAATAGAAATGAGCAGGTTTCTAAGAGAAAAATAATAATTATATGATATGATATGATATGATATGATATGATATGGTATGGTATGGTATGGTATGGTATGGTATGGTATGGTATGGTATGGTATGGTATGGTATGATATGATATGATATGATATGATATGATATGATATGATATAATATAATATAATATAATATAATATAATATAATATAATATAATATAATATAATATAATATAATATATGATTAAAAATAAGTAGAAAACCGGAACTTCAAAAAATAGAAGGAAAAGAGCCATAAGGGAAGGCACGAGAAACAGAGACCAGAGATTTGCTTATTCACCTGCTTAGGAACGTCATAGAAACACTAAACTTGAAGCCATAAAACATATACAAAGAGCCTGTAATGTAAGAAGGTAACATATATATATGATAATATATAATGTATATATATGTTATATATACACATATATGTATATATGAGAAGAAAACCAATAAGAGTTTTTAAAGAAAAAATTGACATTACGTTATGAGACAAGGATCCTCCAAAGAAGCCATTGAGTTCATGTTCTGCTCGCCATCTACTTCTGGATATGCAGCCTATCTTTAAGGGTAGTTTGTTTTCCCAGTGAGACTTCCTTGGAGGAAATTAAATTTTCATTTGCAAGTGAATATCAATTGGATATTGATTCTGCATAAGGAATGGAGCATGTGTTTAGCTCCTTCAGTTCTAGGTCCCCATCTGGTTCAGACCTTTGCAGACCTTGTGCATTCTGCCTCTGTCTCTGTGGGTTCGTTTGTGCATCTATCATGCTGACTCAATTGTCTAGTTTTCTTCATGTCCTTCATCTATTCTTACATTACTGCTACCAGGTCTTCGTGTCACCATTGCACTAGCATATCTTGCAGGCAGGACGCCACTGTAGATCCAAAAGTTTTTAACTAGCTTGATATTTACATTTCTACTGTGGTAACCCACAGGGCTTCCTCCTGAGGAAAGTGTATGCTTGTTTTTTCTTTATTGCTGATGATGATTTTGATTTGCAGACAGGTTTTCTGTGTAACAGTCCTGGCTGTCCTGGAACTTTATCTGTAGATGGGACTGGCCTCAAACTCAGAGATCCTCCTGCCTTTGCCTGCCTGCCAAGTGCTAGGACTGTGTGTGCCACCTCTCTCTGACTGTACACAAATTACAGGGTCTAGTTGTGGTTCCTCTACTGTTTAAGATAAGCCCACACTGTCTTTAATAAGGAGACTATGGCAGCTGAGACGGTGGCTGTTAAGGAAGTGGGATGAGAAAGCAGGTGTCTTATGTGAAGAGATTTGAAGGACTATGTAATTGTCTCATAACCTGACTGCAGATCCCTATGTTGTCAAAATGATAAACTGTTTACTGATTGTCTGAATGCCACTCTCTTTCAAATAAATGTAGTAGCATTTTATGAGTATACAGGGTGCTTTCCCAGTAATTTTTAGTAACAATTTTCCTCTCTCTCTCTCTCTCTCTCTCTCTCTCTCTCTCTCTCTCTCTCTCTCTCTCTCTCTCTCTCTCTCTCTCTCTCTCTACCGCCTCTCTCTTCTCCCCCCCCCCGTTTTATATGAAAATGCTCTATTTACTTATGTTTAGTGTACTTTTGAAACCTAGTATATTTCTTACGTTTTTTCTTATCTTTTGATCCTAACAATTCAAGTGTGTGTTTTCATTTATTTCCTCATTTGCCTTTGCTGGCATTTCTTTATTCGCTGTGTGCACCTAGCAATATGCTATCTGCTTTGGGAAGACAGATTGAAGATGTACTTGGCCAACTACTGGCTATTAGAGACCTTTAGTATGATGATCATTTGTGGGGGGTTTTTGGTTTTATTGGCTGTTTGTTTCTTTGCAGCTGAAATACATATACTCCAAGGTTCCCTTGACAGTTTCGTGGGAAACTTCTCCTTTTTGTCTTTTCTTCATGGTGTAGTTTGTAGACGAATCTCCAAGACTTTTCCTACATCTGTGATACTAATTGAGTTAGCAAAGGCAGAGAGCTGGGTTCCATGTAAACTGCAGCGCCGCTGCCTTCTTCATGACCCACATACTGACGGTGGAGCTCACAGTTCTGAACACTCAAATTAGAAGTCGTGACTATTAAGAGGGAAACTAAGATTTTTAAATAAAATGAATATGTTCATTCTCATGCAACATTTTAGGGAATGATGTAAATGTTTAGACAATATTTCTAAGCCACAAGAGAATGAAAAGAAATTTTAAAAGGAAAAGTGAATGAATATCTTCCTGAAACCTGCTACTTTTCATTTTATTTTTGAGCCCACCTACCTTTCCTACTCCCTGCAACTGTTTCTGTCTGTTCTTCAATACAAGTGCTGGGAGGTAAGTGAATGTAGATAAATTGGTTGCTGAGAATTGTGTTTACTTACAGAAGGTCTGTGAGAGTATTTGACAAGATGAGACTCAGACACATATGCCTTAAATACATTCAACATTTGGTAAAACAATCCTGTGAATATTGAAGAGATTTGTAAAACTTTATTTTTATTGATAAGCTACATACAAAATCCTAAGAACAGCGCATGATCCTTCCATGCTGTAGTTCCTTATTTTGAAGAACATATTTACATCTGATAAATAAGTTTACTTCAAGCAGTGTTAGTCCGTGTGGATTTCAATAATCTGTTATCACAAGTCCATCTGTTTTGAAATCATGACTGTGCTAATTGAATGAAAAAGAAAGAAAGAAGGAGAGAGGGGGAGGGAGGGAAGAAGGGAGAAGAAAGAAAAGGGAATGACTTTCTAAGAATGATGGAAGAGAAGGTTTATTGTAGATAAAAGAGAAAGCATAGGCAGAGACAAAGACATCTGGGAAAGTCCAGAGTGGATATGACCAGGCTACACTATGTCTTATTGAACGATGGGAAGGGGAAGCAAGAGGGAAGAGATGGGAACTGGGAAACCAGCATCCAGAAGGACAAAAGACTGGATAACCAAAATAGCTAAATTATATAGGGAAGAGCTTTTGCTGGGACAGGTAGCCCAACCTCTGGACTGAAGTGCTTGGGCAGAGGGCCAGGTATGCTAGGCACATCCTGTAGAAGGCGGGGACTGAGGGGGTCTAGGAACAAGATCCACTTTGCTATGTTAAATAGGCACCTCAACTGTTTTTCTCAAATTTAAAACTTAAAACTAATGACAAATGAAGATCCCCAAAACCCCTAAAGATCACATACCTCATTAATTATAAAAATTGATGAGTTGTTAGGATAATGCAGCACCTGTATTCTAGCTGGTAAGTAGACACTGTTCAAACTCTCTGAGGGTTTGTTGCTATGCCACCATGGATACCTGTCTCCAGAAGTTCCAGAAGTCATCTGCATTAATCCAGAAATCAGAGATCACACTTGGAGCACAGTGAGCTATATGATGTTTTAACATTACAGACACACAGATTAATTCTAGCTGTAACTGCCATGCCCATATCACTTATTAAGTTGCTTTGATATCCTCTGTATTAGAATTATATAGGATAGTTTTAAACTGGAGAAGTTCTTGAATCCACAAACATAAAAATGTTTATAAAACTGAAACTTTTTATTTTCAATGACATCTGTCACATCAAATAAAAAAAAATCTAATTATTATGCAACTTCAGGTACATACATTACATAAGCATATATGTATATATTTGTATGATATATATATACAAATGATATGTGTATATTATATATTTTAAAATTACACTCTAAACAAAATTTTTGCTGATATGGAGCTAGATGGTAGTTTCTACCTTATGTTAAAAGTAGGTATCAGAGATATGAATGTTAGGATGTTCATGTACTATAGTTGTTCCAATACTTAACCTCAGAAATCATGCCGTGTGCGCGTATCTCTTGTGTTAGACACTGAGAAAAAATGTTAGATGTAGAAATTGCCTTGACAAGTTTCCAGGGCTCATTAAGCATCTTGGGAAGTTTAGAAAATAATCACATAAGCAGTCACACTGCAATTCTGTGTGATTATCAGACTTTAGTAAGGTAGATTCTAACATTTTCTAAACAGGGAGGTGATAGAAGACTTTGAGTAAGCTTATATTTTGCAGAGATTTTAGTGTGAATAATTTGTTTTAGAGTGGCTTGCTTGTATGCAAACAGCCCTGAAAACAGTCCCAATCTAGATGAGAAGAAATAAGAATACCTGGCATATTTAAGAGATCAGAGAGAGTTACCAGTGGCTTATGACTGCACGTGGGGAATAAAAGAAGGCTACTCCTAGGATTCTGGAATCACAGTCAAATCTGTCAAATTCGACAACTTTCATATTCTGAAGGACAATCCTTTTGAAAGGCAAGAGCTCAGTTTTCTAAAGATTAGTCTTGTGGTGCTTTGCAGGTGACTAAGGAGATGAAAGATAAGTAGGCAGGAACCGTGAGAAACTCCTGGGCTAATGGTAGACAATTGTCAACTAACAACATGTAGATGATAATAAATGAGGTCATCAAGGGCATCTAATGCTCAGAGTGCAGAATGCATGGCAATCAGTGTGGAATTTACAAAAGTACTGTTAGGATCCATTCCTGCTGTTTCCAATGCAGTGAGTCAGATGGATCCCATGAGTTTCCCTGTCTAACACAGTAGCCTGCAGGTGACTCAAATAATTCTGGTTTGAAAACCACACAGGGAGTATAAAAGCCTTGGAGAATAGGTAGAAGAAAGAACAGAAATAAAATTTTGGCCAGTGGGAAGCAATATTGTAAAGCATGTCAAACTGTATTCACTGAGTCCAGAAGTTATCAGATAGGAACAATAAAGCCTGGGGCCAAGGACACAATATGTCAGGCTTCAATACTGCATTCAGCAAGTGAGAAGAAAGGCAGCCTCAAGATCAACAGTCCACAGTGTTATCTGAAAGATGTGTGATCGATAAAGATTCTGAGTATGTTCTAGAAGTGGTTTGGACAGTAGTATTTAGTAATCCAGAATTGAAATACTGAATAGATGAGACAGAATTGCCAATATTCAAAGAGGATGAGAATGTCAAGAATTCATGACAACATGGAAACTGGTGGCAAGGCCGACCTGGTGAAAAGATGAAAGCAAAATGAGTAAATGAAAACGGAGCTGTCCTCTGAGTTAGAGTTCGTGGGAAACATAGCATGGGTCTTTTCAGTAACGTGAGCAGAAACAGTGTTTGGGAAGAGAAAACAGCATGCAAGTGTTTCAGAGCGTCTCTCCTAATCCCACTGGGGTGGAAGCAATTTGTATGGATATGTGTTGCTGTACACATAGAAAGATAAATATTGATTTCGTAATAAATTCTCCAATTACAAAATAAAAGTACTTCCACCTAACATGCTATGCCCCATGTAGGTTTATTTAAGCTGGAACAGAGGTAGTTTCTTAACTTCTTTCTTTTCCTTTCTGTCTCCCCTCCTTCTTTCCCTACTTCTCTGGATGTGTGTCTCTGTCTTCTCTTGCCTTTTTATTTTATCCTTTCTTTTTGTTACTTTCTTTACTATTTTCTGAAAAAATATCCCAGGATAGCCCCAAACTGGCCTCAGATACACAAACTATCTTCTTCAGCATCTGCAATACTGGGATTACGCATATTCCCCACCACACCCAACTACTGGAATAGGGTTTAAAAGTAGTATTTTTAGCTGGAAAGAAGTAGGTACTTCATGCTAATTGTGTGTGTGTGGGGGGGTGTCTTTCTTCGTTTTCTCTGGGAGTGAGTGTCTTTAAGATACACCAAGAGCCTTCAATCCTCTCAGCAACCCTGTCACTCAATGGAACCTCAATTTGTAGTACACAGCATTCTCATTTTTCCCTACACTAGCAAAGTGAACAATTGTCTGATCTCTCACCATAGGAGGAAAAAGGCTATCTTTACCAGCTGAGAAATGGTGTGTTTTATTTCAAACAATGCTATATTAAATATTTTATAAGTCAACCTCACACCAGAGTTTCTTCCTTGGTGTCGAATAAGTGTAAGATTCAATAGGGAATTTCAATATATGGACCAGTTTTCATTTACAATGCTACCCTGGAAGAGGTTGCCAGAGATAAAGACCATATGCAAATCACTTCTCTCACCTTCAAGGTACTTTAAACCATTAGGATTATTCATTACAATCTTAAATTCCTTTTAGAGAACTGCCAAGTAATGAGGTATCAGAGAGAAGTGGAAAGCTTCATGAGAAAACTGTCATTTGCCAGCCAGGAGTGTGAAAAATTTATCCAGTCTGCTCTCTGCCCTGTTAAGTTCTTTTGGTGACCTTGCTAGAATTCCTGTTCCTATAACAGTTAAATAACACACATTTAGTACAGGGATTCAATGATGATCTTTTGGGATGTCCTCAGAAACAGCAGCAGCCAAAACTAAGATCTCTCCTTCCCTGACTGTCCGCTGCAGTTATTATCTGTATTAGCCAATTTGACATTCTTGTTCTTCCAACAGAAATATGGGTTCCCACAGTGTATGCAGTACTCTAGAACATAGAAACCCTCTCAAAGTTACTCTCAGATTCAACTCAGTATTAAAAGGAAAAGGAGCCATTTTCTTAGTCATTAATAAATTTTCATTGCAAAAATCTTCCGGGATCCCTGTCTTCTAGCCATATATTTTCTACCCATTTTGCTTTTAATGAATTAACTACCACTGCTTCCTAGTGTGTGTTTAATTGCTGTGCTGATTGCTTACTATGTATGCTATGTGAAGTGGAAAGAATACAAAAGTGAAAAAATAAAATACTTACTGTGTCCTCCTTGGAGAGAGAAAAGAAAATTCAATAAAAATAAGAAACCACATTAAACCACACAAAGAAGGTACAAGAGGAGTAGTCCAGATAATTGCCCAGCCCCTTGGTCAGGTTTCTCAACCACCAACCTGCTTTCTCTCACCGGGCCCTTGGCCTGTTGTCTTTATGCTTGAAGACCTTAGCACCCTTTGAATCCTTCAACCTTTCTCTCCCATCCATGACCCTCTCTTTTAAAATCCTTTCCTAATTTTTGTTTTGTTTAGATTTCTTCACCTTTGTCCTCTGTCTCATAATATTAACTTCCTTATAAAATTCTTTGTGCTTTACCAAAATTTTAAATTGTTTCTGTATTTTGTGCTGCTTTCATTGTTGTTAAGTATCAGTTCTTTTTATTTTTATTTCTCTAATCAAGGGTTTATTTGCTGTGCTAGTAATATAGTGCATGGAGGCTCCATTCAAGGCAAGTGATCGATCTATCAGATCCTTTCATCCTTTCCCAGAGCAGCCTGTCTGGATAACAGTGGATTGGAATCAGCTTGTATTTGAATCCTACTCCAATCCCTGTTACTTACTAGTTATTACTTAGGCTTCCTATGAGCTCCATAACTCAATTTCTCTATCGATAGGACTGATATATAATGCTGTAGCTGTCTTATACAGTGCTTCTATGATGTTTTGATATGAGTCTTCAAGAGCATGTACAAATGTTTCCAGCACCCTACATCCCAGGGCTTGGTGGATATAATAGTAATTAGTCTTCTGGCTGATAACAAACACAATAGTTCAACGAAGATAAATAACAATATGCCAGTCCAGTTGAAGAGTGTTGGGAGAGATTATATGAGCAAATGGGTCAAGATAATGATGAAGAACCCCCAAAGACAGCTAACTCAAGCTATTGGGAGCTCACTGACACTGAACTGAGGAACCTCCATAGGACTCAATTAGGTCCTCCCTCTGAATATGGATGACAGTTGAATGGCACTGGAAGTTTATGGAGCCTCTGGCAGTGGGACCAGAATTTATTCCTGGTGCATGAACTGGCTTCTTGGAGCCTGTTCTCTACAGAGGAGTGACTAGCTCAGCCTTGATACTGTGGGGAGGAGCTTGGTCCTACCTCAGCTGGATATACCAGACTGCATTGACTCACCCTGGGCATCCTTACCCTCTCTGAGGAAAGGATGGGGGTATGGGATCGGGGAAGCTGGGGGATGACTGGGAAGAGGGGAGTGAGGGGGAACAGTGGTGGGTATGTTAAAAGATCTTTCTTAATAAAAATATATAATATATTTTAAAATATGTGAAATAAAGAGTAAAGTAGAAACAATGGTATTGGCATTCTACATACTGTGAGAATTACCAAGTTCAAGGAGAGTTTGGAGAGGATACTTTTAAAATGAGGGAATCTTTATGTTGCCCAAGCTGCTTTTGACTTTTCTCTTTCTTTGTGCCTCAGACTCCGTAGAGTTGCAGTTTGGAGCAACTGGTTTTCACCCCATACCTGGCTCCTATTTTATTTGTAAAGTGCTTCTCAAGACTAAACTTCTAAATATTTGCAGTGTGTTTTTTATATTGTTTATTTTATTTTAGGGGTGTGTGTGTGTGTGTGTGTGTGTGTGTGTGTGTGTGTGTATGTGTGTGTGTGTGTGTGTATGCCTGAATTTATCTGTAAAGGACCACCCGTGACTGGTTGCTTGGGAAGGCCAGACGTGGACATTACAGACCCTGGTACTGAATCTATAGACAGTTGTGAGCCTCCATGTGTGTTTTGGGAACCAAACTCAGGTTCTCTGCAAGAGTAACAAGCATTCTTAACAACAGAGAATGAAATCACACTTTTCAGCATGAACATAGAAAAATGCTCATGCATAAACATATGTATTAATCTACAAATATCTACTATGTATACATCTTTGTCAAATGATCCATGAAATCAGAGGTCAGAGGAATGTAAACATACTTACTGTTCGTAGGAGTTCTCAGTCTTGTCATATGATATTCATAAACAGAAAGAAAGAGAGGGATATCTCATAATGAGCCCCTATCATTTATGCCTTAAGAAAGAGCTTTTAAAGAAAACTGGGATTTACAGGAGCATTGATTTTCCAAGTCTCTCATTTATAAAACAAAACGTTCAAATATTAATATACCATATTTTTGTTAAAATAACCGAATCATATGATTCGAAAAATAAATATGATTCCAAAATTATAACACACATTTTTATAGTCAGCTTAGTATATTGGATTATCTTAATGGTGCTCCAAATTTAAAAGATATAAATATGACCCAGAATTATTGGCTGAGTTTATGGCTGAGAATGTTGTATCTTATCTCTGATCTAACCCAATGATTTAACTTTAAAGGACTGAAGTTAAATCTCATCCACTGTGATGACTTAGAGCACAGAAACAATACGATGAATGGTACATGATAGTTGATTTTTATTTTATGTTCTATATAATGAGTTTTTCAATTATTTTATATTAAATCTTAAACGTATACAGACAGCTATGTGTTTAAGATTTAACATAATTTAACAATTTTACTGGGTGTTATCTGCAATGCTTACACTTTTATGCTAGGCTACATTTGATTATAAATTATAGAAAGCAAGACTAATAGTTATTTTGGTATTCTTTGTGCTACTTACTTAACAAAAGATTGAATGAGCAGATTTTAAGTTCATGTAGCAGTATAATTTGAAACCTGCCAGTCTTTGTTTTGGACATGATTGCTTTAATAACAAACTTTTACTTCATGAGGCACATGTCTTAGCCTTGTTCCCAAGACCTGTGCTTTGCAATGAATAGTATAATGTGGATATCATAGAAAAGGCTTGGGTAAATTCTGATATTTTAAACTTACTGATAATTTCAGTTGATTTACTTTCAGAAGTTCAAATCTAGCACTCTTTTGTGGCCCTTTACATATAGCTTTACAAAATAATCAAAATGCTCATTTGCAAACCAGTTAAAGTACTTGAAATTAATTCCGTAATCCTTTAAACTATGGGTATAGATGCCTCAAGTACATGCCAACACAGTGTTTGCTACTACTTGTATCCAAGTCTTTTTCCAAGCCACTTCCTGAAGTCTCTGTAATGTGCTGACAGATGATCCCCATTGTGACAGCAATGTAATTGGTAGAATTGTATGGGAACCCCAGGAGACAGCAATTGTCAGATGGAAATTAATTGATTGTAATTGCTTTGCCTTTGTATTGCTCTCTGAGTCTGTAGCTTGTTAAAACCACTGATTATAAACCTAAAGATCTTACTTTTTCTTCTGTAGGTTATGTTAATGAAAAGCTGCTCTTAGAGAAATGATCAGTGAATATTAGTCAATGGGTAAAAAAAAAAAAAAATAAGGAGATGTTAAATAGCTGATCATGAATTAACAGCGAATTTCAGTGGTTGGGAAAGCCATGAATTGTGCAGTGTCATATACTGAACTTTCTACTTGGAGTCCTGCATGACAGCTATTTCCTACAGAAGTCAAGATGGAGTCTGTACAGTTGCACAGTACATACTGCACTGAATAACAGATCTTTGCCTGAGGGAAGATTTAGAAAACAGAATGTGTCTGTTTTGCTGAGCCTTTGTCTTGTGGGAAGTCTTAACAGGAAGTTACCTTAAATCAAAAGTTTCCATTGTAACCAGAAGGGACTTCAAAAGTCAGTACTGTCATCATATTGAAATATCCATCAGTACTGAAATGTACCAAACTATTCCACCTTGTGAAATCATGCCTATGTCTTTTTGACCTTAGAGATATGTTAACAATTAGTAGCATTGTAATGAGGTCATTAATGATCATACTTTTCATTCCTGTTATTTTACTAATTTGTTATGTTAGGGAGGTCATATATATTCTCCATATTTTACTGAGTACTAGCTCTGATTAGGCCTCAGCACTTCCCCACTAGGAAGTCATGAAATTAAAGACATGGTGGACTTGGGAGTGAAATCCTGCAGTACAAAACACTGTGTCTAACCTACATCCAAGAAAAGAAAATGTAATAATTTTATATCTTAAATAATTTCTTCATCTTTTACTTTAAAAACACATATTTTCTTGGATATTGCAGTGGAATTTCTGTTAATGCTTCAGCTGCTTGAAGCTGCAACAAAATAAATGTGAAGATGAGGCAGTGGAATCATCCTGTCATTAGACTCTATTTATGGTTTGTTTAACATTTGGGATGCAGGTATGCGTGTATAGTTTAATGAAAAAATATGTGTAATTATGATTTAAAAGTACATGTTTAAGGAATGCTGAAAATTCCAATTATGTATACTATTAAATATTTTCCATGATTATTCTTCATATATGAGTGTCTTCCAGAATTTGAAGCATTAAAATTTTAATTACAGAATGAAATGGGAATGTGAAATAAAAATTAACAGATATTGAGCCATTAGAGCTATGAGTAATGCACTCACAAACTGACGTATATCTCTATATACAGTCGAGATGTATAGTGATCAAATATTTATCAGCACTGGCAACAATAAAGGGAATGCATGTCATGTTTCAGTTCTTCATACAGCATGTTGGTTAAAAGTAAACTGAACCAAAGTTGTTGTCCTATGTTTGACTTACGACCATTCAGTCATCTCTTACTGTTATGTGTTCTCATTCAGGGGATGGAGAGGAAATATCAATACCAGTGGTTCTCAACTTCTGAGTCACAACCCCTACCCGGTAGCTTATTGGATATCCAGATTTTACCCTACCAATCGTAACAGTAGCAAAATTACAGTTATGAAGAAGCAGTAGTTTTTTAGTTGGGAGTTAGCACATCATGAGGAACTATATTAAAGTGTTTCAGTATTAGGAAGTTTGATAACTGCCCCAGAGTGACCTATTGTTAGAATGCAGTGGTAGAGTATCATTGGGAGATTGGTTCCGTGGCATGTATCAGATTCTGACTGGCTATTCAAGTCCTTAGATCTACATATTCAGTGTTTCAATCTCCTACGCACCCTTTCCAGTGTAATTTAATGTCCAATACTTATGATATAGAGTATAATACAAATGCTGTTTAAATAGATGCCATTGTCTCTTGTTTAGGAAAAAAAGGATGAAATATTATTTATGTATGTGTGTGTATGTATGCATGTATTTATTTGTTGGTTTGTTTAGTGATTCTGCAAGCCAGGATTTCTCTATGTATCCTGAAACTTACTTTGTGGACCAGGCTGGACTTGAACTCACAGAGATTAGCCTGCCTCTGCCTTCCCAATGCTGAATTAAAGGGTATACCACCATACCTTGCTACCATTAACTCTATATGCGGTGCTGGAGAGTGAATCAGGGCCTTGCAAAGCTATGGGTGCTCCAACTATTTCAGCATTCTGGTTTTGGTGCTGATGCTGCTGTTTTCTTGTTGGTTTTTTTTTTTTTTTTTTTCACAATAAAGGCAATTCTATCCTTCACCTATCTTTGGATTCTCCGTGTAGTACAGAATTTCTCTGAGCTCATGATCCTCTGGCCTCTGCCTATGAGTCAATGGTAGTGGAGATGAGCTTCTTTATGCCCAGTCTCAATTTATTTTTTTCCTGAATATTTTCATCTGTAATTATTTGAAACCCAGGATACAGAGCTGACTGTAAGACATTGAAATACAATAGGTTAACTTAGCTGTGAGGGTGAGCTTCATTGAAGATTGTTGCTGTCTGTTTTGAATCCCCATGGTATTGCCTTTGCATAGTCCTGAACTCACAAGTCCAGCTAATGATGGAAGTTGTCTGCATATAATACATATCAACACTATCTCCCTCTTCTCTCTCCTCTTCAGATACTACAACATATTCCACTGAACGATCTGAACACTTCAAACCCTGCCGGGACAAGGACCTAGCATATTGTCTCAATGACGGCGAGTGCTTTGTGATTGAGACCCTGACAGGATCCCATAAACACTGTCGGTAAGCCCCTGCCACAGATATTTTAAAGAACAGACCATTGGTAGAGAGTTGTGGCCAGCCTTGACAATACAGTATCTGGGTGTACACGGTTATACAGTGTTCTGTTTTAGTAGAGAAATTGATATAGTAAGAAGCAAGGTTCCTATTTTGTTATTTGAGGAAGAAACAATAGAAATAAGATATATGTGGTTGTATTTTGCCTAGCTGGTCAAAGAGTTTACTTCATATTATCTAGTTTAATGGAAGTGATTATTTATTTCACAAAGCCTGTATTTGTGACAGGAGACCCAAGCTTGTATCCTATCACTCAGAAATAATTCTTTCCTCAGAAATGATCCTTTCTCGTAAATCTAAGAACTTTAGTAAGAGACTCCAACTACTCATCTTAGAGCGTCTTGGTGTTCAACCTGAAGCAAATCCCAGAGGCTGCACCTGTGTCCAGAGAGAGAGAGACAGAGAGAGAGAGAGAGAGAGAGAGAGAGAGAGAGAGAGAGAGAGAGAGAGAGAGAGAGAGAGAGAGCTGTGTTTTATTACAATTCTGCTGCACTTATTAATTTCAGAATTTTTTGAAAACACCTGTGATGAGGAACTGCTATTCAGCAAGATGTTGTAAATGAAATGATAGGCCTGCTAGAGCCCAGATAGAGAGCCACTTAAGGGAAATTCTCAGTAGACTCAGGAAGGTGTTTAATTGGTTTTCAGAAACACTGAGTTATATAACTGCTAAAAATACAAGCAAGGAGATATAAACAATGCACTCCTAGACTCTGCCACTTTAAGGCTCAACAGAAGAATCACATTAGCATTCAAAGGATATTTCCCACTATGCTTTTATTTCCAGCACTACCCTTGTAATTTGTGTCTCCTTGCAATTGCACATGCTTCAGTGACCATATGTGTCCAGAACCCTTCCCTTTCCTTTATTTACTCTTTTCATATGACACAGTTATTAAATTAATTATGCTGAATCACAAAGCATGGAAAATTGTGACTTTTTTCTCTCTGCTGCTCTGCAAAACTTTATCCTCGTGATGTTTAATTGAGGTGATGGTGACAACAGCAAATCTGTCTTGGTTCAGGTACAACCATGAGTCTGCTGTGGACAGGGATCTAGGTTGAAAGGACTGATTGACTGACGGCAGGTAGAAGTTCCCTATCCTGTGTCACGGCAAAGAAAAGGCAATGTTTTTTCACTTAGGACATAGAACTAAAATGTTACTTAGTCATTTCAGCTACATACCCCCCTTCTCTGTCTTCTAAATTTACCTCCATTTAAAATTTTGTTTCATTTCTTCTTTCCACAAATCTGAGAGGGAAATAAGGAGATGTATGGATGGTTCCATCCCATAATTTTCCTGTATTTGTTATGCCCCCGAGAATGCTGGTAAGTAGTATAAAGTGACCTAAATCTCTAGAGAGAAAAGCATATGGTAAACCTTTTCAGAACTTGGTGTATGTCCAAGGTCTTTTAGTCACTCAGCCAAGTATTAAAGTTACCTTAGTCCACACAATTAGGTGTGAAAATTCATGTTAGAATTGGTTTGTTACTAGACATTCATATCCTGGAGGCATAGTCCTTAGTGCATTGATGTTTGGGTGATGACTTTGAAGAGTCAGGAATTAGTAGGAGGTAATTAGGTCATGGATATTCAATCATTATGAATAGATTAACATTATGTCCCAAGAATGTGTCAAATTCCGTAAGAGGGGATATGCTTCTTAAGGAGAATGTTGTCATGAATAAAATCAACTCACCATTTTCTGTCTCTGAGCTTCATGTGCACCCTTTTATCTATAACTAGTTCCTTCTTGTTTCTCTATTATAGTGTGATACAATATTCCTGGGATACTGGTAGCATGCTGTCTGTGACCTCAATCACAAGAATAATAAGCCAGATTTACTTTCTTATTTTACAAGTTACTCAGCCTCATTTATCTTGTTATGATAATAGCAATACAAAACAAAGCAAGGCTGATCTCAACCACTGAGGGAAGAGTTGAATTTGAAGAATTATCTAATAAGACAATTTTCTTTGATGATGTTTTACCACAAAGATGGATCAGATCTAACCCAATGTGTGTTAGTATGAGTCATTTGTTCTAAAACTGAATATAAAGAAAAGGACAAAATGATTCAAAGTCTTTTTAAACATATGGTCTTGAAAGATTCTTAAGTTGTGAGTATATTAGTCTTCATTTTATTATTTTTATTTTAAACATATTAATTGTACAGATTATTGAGGCTTATTGTGGCATTCCATATAAACATGCATTCAACTAACTTGTCTGCTCGTCTGTGCATGTCCTATCCCATTTACTCTATAGCTACCTTTTCCTATTCCTAAGTTTCTCTTCAGCTTTGTTTCCTATTCTTCCAGATCTTTCCTGTCTCTATTGTCTATTACTTCTATGTGGCATTAATTTTGCAGGACACCTAAGGCCAAGAATAGCAGACCACATAGTTTAACAACTGAAATTTATTGTTTCCCAGTTAGGCAGATTAAAGGTCAGTGATCAAGATGACATGGGGCTTGGTTTCTTTTGAAGCCTCTTGCCGTTGAGTATGTGGAACACCTCTCTGTGTCTTGTCATTGTGTTTCCTCTATAGATGTCTGAGTCCATATTTTTTCTTCTATGGATACCAGTCATAATAGATTACATTCCACCCTGTGAATTCCTTCTAGCTTTAGAAAATAGTATAGATTATTTGCCTCACACACTTAAGCCCTGGGAAGGTTGCTCCTCAGAGTACCATAAAAACAAATAAACAAATATGCAAACATAATCCTTCAGACAAGAATATTTCCACAAGCAAGGTCACAATCTGTGACATTGGAAAATAGTAATAATTCACCACAAGGATTTATTGAAATCCTGTTTAACTAATAACAACAGATCTCATGATCAGATACATATGTTTATCTCTAAATTTTGCATTTCATACAATTAGAGATGTATCAGTATCTTAATTAGAATGATGTCTACCTACTTGGGCTTTCTGTCTTCACATTTCTCACAAATTTTGATTCTGACAACCTATTATTTAACATAGAGTGACAACATAGCTAATCATGACAAAAGACCAGCCATATGCAGAGCTGGAATTCTAGTATGTTAATACACACCTAGCCTATAAATCTCTTACTCGTATGAATAAGTCACACATGACACGTGCCTGCTATTCATCTCCCATGCCTTGCCGTGAATATCACACATCACCGGGTGCCTGCTATTCATCTTTCAAGATTTGCTGTGGATAAAAGGCACACATTTGTTCCTGCATTAGCTATTCTTAAGCCTTCTGAGGCAGTTATTAATTCTATGGCATTTGTGTAGCACCATACTTCTAGGGCATTTCATTCACTCTTTACTCATTCAGTAAATGTTTATAAAACATCTTCTATCACCAAGATACTGCTGAATAAATGCATACAAAAAAGAACTAAAGAACAAAATGGCACTGCACTTTGTGGTGTGTTTACAGTAGTGACTGGCATGATACTGGTGGCAGCTTAAGGATGTATTAGTTAGTGGAAAAGGTTCCAAGTAAAATAAGACCCTAGTTAGTCTATCTCTAAAGCAATATAAAAACATGTATATGTATCAACTTGTCATTATGTTTTTCTTTACAAAATACTATAAATCTCGATCTGATATCAATTATTATGATGTTTTCTTGACTCTTTTTGCAATGTTATAACAAACTGCATCATCTATCTTTTATGCTATGAGGAGTAGCTTTGCTATCACATAGACTTTTTTTCATTGTTAGCAGAGAATTAGTTAAAAGCTTCCAGCTGAGATTCAGAGAATACTTCATCAAACAACAAAAAAAGTGTTCATTCAGAACCCAGAGTGGTGATTCATGACTGCAATTCCAACATTCCAGAGTCAAAAAACAGAAGGATCTCTGTGAGTTCTAGGCTAGCCTGATCTACATAGTCACCTCTAGCTTATCCAAGGCCACACAGTGAGACTGCATCAAAAGGTAAACAAATAAACAAACAAACAACTGTACCAAACACAGAAGTGTTTCATAAGAAATGAGTGAGGAAAGGTCAGTATGAAAATCATGACAGATGGCTTTCTCTTTCCCCATTCAGGCCCACCATACCCAAAGCATCTAATTTTCCTTCATACATAAGAAGTTATCTTCAGTGATGACAATAGTTAATGTAATAAGTAAGTGAATGAAGCCTAAAGAAAATAAATAAATTTGCATATTTAGTTAAGTTGGAAACTCTAAGGACATTTTGAACAAAATTTAAATAATGAAAGAAAAATTACGCATAACATTGCTTTGGATCTGAATATTTGAAAAATCATCTGTTTTTCCCCCTTTATCTAAATAACATAGCAGAAACAAAGCTAAAAATCAGACCAACTAATACTGCAAAATCTTAACAACTAAGAGATGTTACATAGTATCCTAAGGTAGAGATGAAAACAAAATCTAAGCAGGAGAGTGGAGAAAAAGACAGAACATACTATTTCCTTTCAGAAGACTCCAGGTATTTAGTAGACTCAGGAGATACTGAATCTGACCTCACAAAAGGCAACTTTTTTTTATTATCTTTTTTATTTTTGGAGGGTGAGAGTCCTTGTTGAGTTTTAGCTTAACTAATATTTAAAGACTGTTAAAAGTAAACTCTCAGTTTAAACATATTCTTAAAACTCCCTAATGGTATACATATTATTAAACATTTTGTAAAAAGTGCTTCCGTGGAGACACAGACTCCAGGGAGCTCTATCACAAGAGAATCTTCATCCAGCAACTGACGGAAGCAGGTGCAGAGATCCACAACTAAACACTTGAGCTCCCATTCCAGAGGAAGAGAGGAAGGAGAGTTTATATGAGCAAAGAGGTCAAGAGCATGATGAGGAATGCCAGAGGGGCAGCTGACCCACTCTATTGGGAGCTCACTGAATCTGGACTCACAACTGGGGAATCTGCGTGAAACCGAACTAGACCCTCTGAATGGATGACACTTGAATGGTGTGGGCAGTTTGTGGGGCATCTACCAGTGGGACCAGGATTTATTCCTGGTTCATGAACTGGGTTTTTAGAGCTCATTTCCTAGAGGAACACCTTGCTCCGTCTTGATACTGGGAGGAGGTGTTGTATTTAGTTTCTCTGGGTCCCGGTTAGCCAGAGATCCGAGACACACAGACCTGCCGTGCCAGACCCCTCAGCTGCCCAGCCGCCAGGTCCCCAAAAATAACTCAGAGGCTTATATTAAGTTTATGCTGTTTGGCCTATGGCTCAGGCACATTGCTAGCTAGCACTCATATCTTAAATCAACCCATTTCTATTAATCTGCGGGCCACGTGGGGGCCCGCAGCTCACCCGTGCTTACATGTTGCTCTTTCGGTGACTTCCGCGCGGTCTGCTGCTAACTCCGCCCTGCTTCTCTTACCGTACCTGCCACGGCCCAAACCAGCTCCTTTATTTAAAGATACAGTACGCACAAATATATTCCCACATTTCCCCCTTTTTCTCTAATCAAAAAGGAAGGTTTCAATTTTAACATAGCAAAATTACATATAACAAAATAGCTATCAAGCAAGAATTATAGTTACAATATCTAGTCTATTTGTATTTAGCAAAATTAAAGAAAATACTCTATCATCTATCTTATCTTTATGAATCTAAAGTTTTATATCTAATATATTTTTCAAATGACTAAGAAAAACTGTATATATAACTATCTAATCTTCAACTACATCAAAGACCACAGAAGGATATAATATTTACCCAAGTAAACCAGAAGTGCAAACGACTTCTAAAATCTAGAAAGGACAGAGATGACACCTATCTGCCTGGACAGTCACTCAAAGTTCCTTTATAAAGTTGGGGCATTCATCTTCAGCCTACAGGCCCAAAGTCTCTTTTCATTTCAGTGAAGCAGGAAATCCGCTCTGCCCATTTTGGCACAGTTCATCCGTTGTTTCTCCTTGAGTCTTGAAGAATGTCTGACAGTTTTCTCTGCAAAGCAGGAACCCGAATGATGATCTTGGCTTGCTCTGCCAAAGTCTAGAGGTCATCTTCTTATTGAACCTGCATGTCCAGTTTAAACAGCATACTGTCAAGCAGTCAATATAAAAACAGTTTCTTTTCCAGTGGCTCACCATCACCACAAATAGATGAGACTCCATATGGAGTTTCTTCAATGCCCACCTTCCTGTTGAAGTAAATTAGTGCTGCCAGGAACAGACCTGTCTCACTGTCTAGAAAAGTCTAAGCTCTTAAAACATTTTAAATGCCATATTCTGTAGGTCTTAGAAGTATTTGAAGATTATCTATTTAATTGAAATATATTTTTGTATACTTAAAAATCTTAACTAACCTAACTATAAGTTTGATTATCAAAAGTGACTATTAACCTTTATTTCTTAATTATACACTACAATTTTAAAGCAGTTACATGAACATCATATCTTAAACAAGAATAGAAAAACACATATAGCATAACAAAATTGACCTTAAATTTGTATCAATAAACCAAAATCTATACCAATGTAAAGCATTTTGAGATTAACAGCTGATTACCTGTAAATTCAATAATCTAATTTTTTAAAAAAGCATTTACATACCATATCCCCCGTTTTTTCTTAGAAAGAGATTGACTATGACCATTAACCATTTATAATGAAAACAAACATTTAGAAACAATATTTGGGGAATTTGGGCGAAGTTATTCATTACTACTTCCTGCTGATTAAGGGGCGTTGAAAATCTCACGGTTGTTGAGACTGGGTCATAATCTGCAGCTGTGAAGCTGATCTGGCCATCTCTTTTCATCAGAGGTTTTTTCAGGGGGTCTTGGTTGATGAAACCATATTTGCCTGGAAGCAATCCACAGGTTCTCATCTGTGGAAACAGAAACAGAACTCTTCCAAAGCAATAAATCCTTAGACACAAATTTCAAAATCAAAATACCTTTAAAATATACATTCTTGTTTAACTTAGTAGCCTTTGCAATCCATTGTCTTTTTGCAGTTAGCTCATTAACAGTTAAAAAATTAAAAGAAAACACAATAACAACCAAAATCCAGATTTTGTGTCTATTTTCCATCTTTACGTGGCTTATTATATTTTTATCACTCTATTTCTCGCTTTAAAAACTTTTTCTAACCTCTTTATTTTCTCTCTGAGGTCTATGTACCTTTTACAAACATTGTAACCCGTTTACAGGTTTTCTTTTTATCTGAATCTGTTTTATTGTGAATCCTTAATCATCTTCTAACCTTAAGAGCTTTTAAAATACATTCTCCAAAAAGAAGCACAGTTTTTGCAAATTAGGCTGAATCACTAAGTTTTTTTTTTTTAAACGGACCGTGTATTTATTCGTGGCCAGTAAACAGAGCACACCCCGAAAAATATTGCTATTAAGAAACCGTCTTTGTTTCTTTTTTGTTCAAAATAGGCAGAAATCTAAAATCGATCACATGTTACTGAGTCTTTTGTGAGACTGGTTGTAGCTGCAGCTTACACTGACTGCCGACAGCCCGCCGGCGCCATTTTGAATGTGACCCGGACCATGCTTTCTTTGTACAAAGACCCGCTCCACACACACAATTTGGAAGCTGCCCTGGCTCAATTTCTGCGATCTAGAACTCTTTTTAATCTTTGTCAGGCTCTAAGTGGATAATCGGCCCACGTTGGATGCGCCATCTGTTGTATTTAGTTTCTCTGGGTCCCGGTTAGCCAGAGATCCGAGACACACAGACCTGCCGTGCCAGACCCCTCAGCTGCCCAGCCGCCAGGTCCCCAAAAATAACTCAGAGGCTTATATTAAGTTTATGCTGTTTGGCCTATGGCTCAGGCACATTGCTAGCTAGCACTCATATCTTAAATCAACCCATTTCTATTAATCTGCGGGCCACGTGGGGGCCCGCAGCTCACCCGTGCTTACATGTTGCTCTTTCGGTGACTTCCGCGCGGTCTGCTGCTAACTCCGCCCTGCTTCTCTTACCGTACCTGCCACGGCCCAAACCAGCTCCTTTATTTAAAGATACAGTACGCACAAATATATTCCCACAAGGAGGGGCTTGGTCCTGCCTCAGTTGGATGTGCTAGACTGCATTGACCCAACCTGAGAGTCTTTACTCTCTCTGAGGAATGGATAGGAGGGTGGGGCAGGAGAAGCTGGAGGAGGACTTGGGAAAGGGGAGCAAGGGGGAACAGTGATGCATCTTGGAGGATGCTGGTCACTGAATAGAACATGGGGCATAGTAGAAGGGGACTGGGTAGGCAGGGTTCTGGAGAGTAGGAGAGGGGCTCCAGAAGCATGGTCAGGGAGGAATCTTCAGAATCCCAATTCTAAGCTAGGGGAGAATCTATAGGCGCTTTAGCCAGTAAGAACTATGTTATGGAACACTGGCTACTGTAGGCAGGGTGAGTACGTGAGAAGGCAGAACCCAGGAACCTCAGATGTAGGTTTTCTCTACTTATCTTCACACACTCACAAAAACTTTCAAGGTCTGGGAGGGTGGAATATTCTAAGTTTCCCTCCAGAGGCCGTCTTGACTGGTTATCAAGAACATATTGTGGCCAGACCTTAGTACTCAGAGAAATCAAGCCTTCAGGACTGATCATTTCAGATGCCCCCACTTTGAATAGATTTTATACAAGTCACCCCTGTGGTGTTTGTGGATCTGGCTTCCAATTGTAAGTGCCCATCTCACAAATTTATGCAGAAACCCAAGGCCCCCGAATGCAACGTTTTCATTGTGGTAGGCTTTAAGTCAGAAAAAGGGAGTAGGGGAGGGGATATGAAACTCCCTTGAACAGAAAGTCTTCTGAAGCAGTAGCTTCACTGGAACAAGGCAAGTCTTTGTTCCAAAAACAAAAAAAAACGTGTTAGGAGCCTGGCATGGCTGTGTCTTAGGCAGGACACCCTGAAATCCAAAGGAGGCCCTGTGCCTCTAAGGGCAATGACTTGTAAAGGACACTTACCCAATCAATCCAAAGCCGATCTTAGTCTGGTGAAGAGCAGATGTGTGGGTGAAGGGTGTTTTTCCACCACTGGCCCTGAGCCGGTGGGAGAAATCGAACCCCCTTGATGGGATCTCCAGGTCACAGGTTTTCACACCTAGATAAGTTTCTCTGCTGAGGCAGCACTCCGAATCAAACCAAATCAGAAAAAGCTCAGGTTTACTAAGTACTGCATTCCCAGATGATTCTCCAGCCCCCCAGGAGGAAACAGGAAAAGGAGGCCAAAAAACCATGTATTTGTTTTCCGGAGTGCAGTTTAAATATCCTATGGGCTTGATCTTGAACATCTCTGGGGGTAGGGGGAGCTGTGTTTGGCAACACTCTCTGAGAGACGGGGTCTGGGCAGAGAGAGTGGGGCTTCCATCAGAACGTCCAGACCCTAGATATACGGATGCAGAGTACCAGAGGCTGAGGTATAATAAAAGCAACTTTTAAAAAAATGTTTCTGTGCATTCAAAAGTCACTATTTCTCCGACATAGTAACCTATAGTATATGTATATACATAACCTACAGATATGTATGATATGAATTTTATTTGGGAATGTTCACCAAGTTTTTAAAATATTTTTTATAATCACAAGAAAGAAAATTTAAGGTCTGAATTTGAATGTACCTACGCATTTGGGAAGTATCTGCAGAGACTGGTTTCCAAATACTTTAAAAGGATAGGATTGTTCATTTTGTCATACTATATGAATACTAAAATATATGATAAATTTGATAAATGAAAATGATGAATTTGATAAAAAATGATAAATGAATTTGTGTTCATGTCCCCAAAAGAACTAAGTACACAGGCAGGGAAAGGTTTGTAATTATTATCTTCTTTAAATTGTATGTTTTCTAAGGTCTCTCTCTGTATATTACATTTATTTACTTTCTGTACCACTTGGTCTGAGACATGTGAGTCCTGCTTCTGGTCTTCCCACTAGGAGATATAGAGTTTCCCTGTCTCTGCTAAGTCAGTGTCATTTTATGTGATAGCAGAACTTTCAATTAAGCACTTAGCCATTAAACCAGTGTTAGGTCTCTTTGAATGTGCCTGTTCCATTCTATTAATAATTTACTGGTAGGCATTACATCAGATTTTGAGAGAATAAATAATGAATTTAGTCACAAAGACACATCTTAAAAGAAATGGGCAAGAGAAGGAAATGTGAGAAGTGATGTTTATAAGCATCATTTTTGTGTGTGTGAAGAAGACAACCATTGCCAGTAAGATTGCTAGACAGCTCAATGGGCCTAATATGCTCGAAGTCCAAATTTTCTTCCAAAGGTTGTGGTTCTTCTCAGATGAATCTCATTAAATGTGTCATCAGTACTCTAAGCAGGGAGGGGATATAGATTTTCCAAACTTTGGAAACAATCTCATTTGGCCCAGATTTGACCTAGCATGATCATTTCGGAAGTCTATTGGTTTGAAGATGATTTAATCATTTGAAACATGGAATTTCTAGAAAAGGAAGAAGATTATTAACCATCAGCTCCTGCTCTAAGTGACCCTGAAAGTTTGGTGGACTCACAGAGCAATGGTAGCAGGTGGAATGTGCTGCTGGCTGCTTTGGGTGAGGGAAGGCAGCAGCTAGGGTGCGGAGGGAAGCTATAGAAGCCTTGCCTCACAGTGTTGTGTCCCATTCTTCCTAAGGAGGCTTTGAAAGCAAAGCTCCCATTTTTAAGGGAATTGATTGGGAGCAGTACAACAATATCTCTCTGCTCTAATATATAAAATTACAGCCTATCCTAGTGAGTTCTTTGCTCTGTCACTTTGTAGGTCCATTAGCTCTTGAGGCTAGCAAGGGTCCTCTTTATCAAATGGTTTTCCAGTAAGTACTCTGAGAGCAGTGGATAATGATTCCCTGCGGTTGAAGAAAGTCATAGTGAAAATGGGGATCTGGCACACGTCCCTGGAAGGTATCGATAAGAGAGGCTAGAGGCTGACATGCCTATAAATTCAGCCTCAGCCATAGAGCCCTGCAGAATGGGAGCCATAGAGCCCTGAAGAATGGGGTTAATAACAAGGTGAAAAAACTTAGAATAACTTTCAAGTTCTTCCAAGAAATTCTCATGAGAAGAATTGTCATGGCCCACATCTAATGTGTGTTATTGCAATAGTCATGCTTATAAAAGGTGATCCACTGACTCCTCTTTACAAGAAGACATGAACTGAGTTATAATAATTCTTCTGTGTGGATGAAGTTTGTCAAAATAGGCTCATTGACTCAGAAATCAGTCAACAACTCACCTGCATGTGACACTCGTGTATTCGATTATCTCTCTTAGATTTAGTCTAAATATTGACCACATTTAGTGTATTTAAATGCTTAAATATACAAAAGACAGAGGAACTGCATCTGAAAAGAGAAAAATAAATAGAATTTAGTTATTTATTTAAGACTCTTATCTTATTTTAATGTTTTCAGATTTAATTGTAAACTCTACCCAAAACAAAAATTTTTACTTACCATTTTGTTTTTGTTACATCAACTTTTTGTCATGAATATGTTTCTTAAAAAAAGTTTCCTAGTGTGGGTTAGAGTTTATGCGATAAGAAACAAATCTAAGCACCCAAAGCTAAGAGACTAAGGCAAAAGCTTCACACAACTTTCTACTGGTTGGTTGGCGTTTTCAACAGTGATGCAGCCAAATTGTCAGCCCACTATTTAATAACTGGAGATTAATATATGACACAAAAGTCTGATAAAGTAATTGAAATGAAAAGCATCATAGAGAAGCAAGATACTTGTTAGCTCTATATCAGTGTGTGCTTGTGTGTGCATGTGAGTAATGTCACATAAATATCATCAGCCTTCTGCAAACATGCTATTGATTGTTTGTTTACATTGTGCGCAAAAGAATAAAAACCAAGAGAACTCATTCATCTGCACACACACACACACACACACACACACACACACACACACACACACACTTAGGTCCTGCACTGCATAGCTAATTTTTGAGGCCCTGCAGAAGAAACAAAAGGGAAAATATTTGGAATGTTTGATAGTTCAGTGTTGCATACAACAGGTGGTAGCCAGCACATGGCTATGTTAGATCACTGGCAGTTGATACATTGCTATGAATAAGTTGCACTTAGTTATTATCTTTCATTGTGAAGTTAAAATTAGTCTTTAGATATGTCCCCAGCCTCACCCAACTCTATCAGTTTCTGTTCATTAGTGTGCGACTGTGCTGATTCATTTGTCAGCTATGAAATGAGGATGGACATGACATTTTCTGTCAGTGTCATTGAAAAATCATATACTTGAATGTGATCGGAAAATGTAAAATGTGAAACATTGTCGCTATACGGTATCTAAAATGATGTAATTGATTTTTGGTCTGTCTCTAAAGTCTTATGATAGTGCTGTTAATTAAAACACTCTTAAAATCAATGTAGTGCTGTTCCAGTTGATAGAGTCTGGAATTTACCTATCCTACGACTTAATCACATTTTCCTTATAGCAGCCTGATGGATTCAGGCAAATCTATAGAGTTCAACAGTGTCTTTAAAGGATTTTTAAATTAGAAGGTTGAATAAATGTGAGAGTATGTACTGCTCTTCCAGAGGATCTGGGTTCAGTTACCAGACCCACATCAGATGACTCACAACCATGTGGAACTTTGGCTCCAGCGATATTCAAGGCCTCTGACTTCCAGCCATTGAAGATTCCTGCACTCCGGTGTTCACAGTCATATGCACACACATCTACGTAATTAAATTTAAAATTAATATTTTAAAATTATTCTTCTTTTTAAAAGTAACTAAAATACAGATTCTGCTTTCCTTGTTGATATGTAAAACAATGTTTCCTTGATGTTTTAATATTCTCATAAGAACTTTCTGGTTAGAGTCAGTGTTCATCTTTAACTAACGAAATGACAAATTATACATCTCTGTGACCCAAGTTTCTAATCTGTTAAGAGGTGGACATGTTACTGTTTTATGGGAGCTTGTAAGACTCGCATAGAATAAGCATCACAAGTTGAAAGTTGAGTATACTATATGAACAGTAATGTACATACTCTGTCATCCTATCTATAGAGCCATGCTTGCACAGCACTGGACTCATCATTTGTCATCTGTATAGATACTCAGAGACTGTGTACAGAGAACCTTGTTTGTGTATTTCCCCTTGCGTTCTACAATCAGATTTGAAGAAAACTGACACCTGTCTGCCACTCATAAGAACGGTATTGACTGATAGTCTTTCAGGGGCATCTTTCCAAATCAAGCATCATTGCTGTTCAAGAGTAAATTTGGAAGAATAAAGAAAAGGGAAGCAGCCCTTTGTTAAGGGAATTCTCTGTTTCCACAATTCTTACTAAAAAGAATATGAAACTGAACAATCTTATCTTCCTGCCTCCTGTGGGGGTTCTTCTGACTAAGATCCTGGAAGTTTAATTTCCATTATAACCAATCATGGACCTTGACAGGCAACTACTTGTTGCTAGGGGCTTCTGGCTCTTGATTGGTTTGGAAGATGCTAGAACACCTACCTCCCTGTACTGAGATAGAATCATGTAGTGATGTATATCCTAGAGTAACTATTACATTACAGATATCATTAGATATCTATTTTTTTAATAAGAACAAGTCTGAAGATATTTTATCTACCAATAGCCTGATTATATAGCTGTATACATTGATTATAGAACTAGAGGATCTGATGTGCAGGATCCTCAGGCAGATATTCCAATAAAGCCTACTAAGATAATGTCTCACATGTTCTAAGCTACCAGCAGGGCAATTGCAGAGTTTGTAAAGTCCTTCTGAACTTTTCCTTATGCCATTGAAAGGCCTTTTGTCTTTCCTTCATTTCCGTATGATTTGATGCTTTTTTTTTTTCTAAAAATGACTTTTACCTAAGAATCACTTTACATATGTTAATGATAATACAAAGAAAATGTTATAGTTGCAAAATGGATATACCAAAGTATCAGTCTTTTTTTTTTTTTTTTTCGTCACAACAGGCAAGAGCTAACTTCACTGTCTTTAAGCTTAGCCTCTCTACTCACCCCTCTTATCTAAAATCACTATGGCCTAGGAATCTTAAGATCTACTGCTTAAAATGGAAATGTCTGACTCTGACTATCTTTAAAGCACCCCCATTAACTCATCAACATATTATATTCTGAGTAGCTAGACACAAAGTTATCTTAGTTTCCAAACTTACTTTATTGTGTGTTTTCTTGAGACCATGTCTGTATGTATGTAACTTAGCCTGACATCAAGCTTGTAATTAACACTTGTCACTTCCTACTATGTGCTAGTGCCAGGGTTATAGACATATATCTCTGTGACTTGCTTAATTTTCAACCTTTTTATATATAATTGTAGTTTTACTAATACCATCTATAAACTAAGTGAAAATGAATAATGTGTTATGTTAAACAAAACATAAAATAATTATAATGCAAATGAAATTGAAATGCATGGGAAGTCAAGCCAACCATACGCTAATGTATTTCTTTTAAAATAAATTGTTCCAAAAAATACAGAAGAATATACAGAGTAGGGTCCACAGAGGTTTTGCTATATCTCACGTCTGTATCTATACATATCCCCATACGATTTTGTACTTTATTTAGTTACCTAGTCTTAATAAAAACTGGGGCTAGAAAGATTGCTTATCAGTTAAGGATATTGACTCTCTTCCAGAGGATTCAAGTTCATTTCTCAGTACCCACACAGTGGCTAACAACCACCAACTCTAATTTCATAAGTTGATACACAAGACATGCATGCTGTCAAAATGCCCATAATACACTTAAAACAATAAATAAATAATAGCTTTTAAAACCTGAAAAATGAGATGAGGACATCTATCTTCTTTTTGCTGGAAATAAAAACTCCAGAGCTAGGTGTTCATTGGTTGATTTCTATATGACCAGGGTTATTCTCATAGTTTTGTAACTATAAAGAAATAATTTTAGTAGCATGAAGCAGGATCAGTTCTGTGGGCACACATATTTATAAATGATCCAAATACTGTTACAGAAATCACTGAAGTTTTGTGGAGAACTGGACAAAAAGGAACCCTCTGTACATATCTTGTAAGTTTAGGAACCAAAGACATGAACACAGTTTGATGTTAGCAGAGATGCTGGACAAATTCTCACCATCCCTGGAGAGCAAAACCTCGACTTAGGACAGCAGGGAGATCCTTTCCAGAGTGGTAAATTAAATAAGATATTTCATTGAAAATATTAGTACACAGAAGCATTGAAATCTGAGATGATTAAAATAGGAGCAGACCAAATCATAAAATTTAACTTGTTGAATAATATCTTCGTGCATACACACACATGCACACCCAAGCAAACTTATGCATACACACACACTCACACACACACACTCACACACACACTCACACACACACACACTCACACATGCACATACACACACACACACACACTCCTGCGCCTATAAGTCCTACTTGTAACATATCATTATCATCTATTTTTTTCTTCTCCCCTCCACACACCCCCAAAAAGCCATTCATGGTTATTTATATACTCTTTCCATCTCTTTGCTATTCCTTCTTAAGCCTACCCAAATGTTCCAGGATCAATAAAGAGTGGCAAGAAATATTAATAAATATTCTCAGAATAAAACTCATAAAATAAGGATCTTGATGGTTTTTTCCTAGTTCAATTTTGGGTGAAGGGTTCTGTGATGCAGATATAAGATATCAGATATCCATGCTAATCTCGGAGCCCTGAGAAAGATTTGCATTTGCCAAGATAAGAGCTCTCTCTTTCTCATCTAGAAGTCTGCTCTTGCTTGCCAACGAAGACATGGGTTGTTGAGCAGTTACTGGAGAAGATCTCCTTCAAATTGTGGGAGGGAAGAGAAGTCAAAATTATTTAGATGCAAATTAAAACAACCACATTTTATAATAAGTTCTTCATGAAACTAGTTTCATGTTATTTTCTCTCACATCCAGGTAAGTCTCAAAGACTGTACAAAACAGGATAACATCTCTCCTTCTATTTGCTCAAATTACTTTTATTGTGGATGTATAGTATAGATGAGAGTCTCATTTTTCTGACCAAGTGTTATACTGATTAAATTATAAAACCAAAAATATTTTTACTCATCCATCATTAACATAGAGCCTTCATCTGCACTTGTGAAATATTTATAAAAACTACTTCATAATATAATACAATTAGTTTTTTAATATTAATCACTTGGCATTGTAATTATAAGAAAAATTATTTTTTCAACTATTTGTTTTTCTCTGTAAAGAACTGACAGATTCATTCAAGGGTACATTTGTCATTACCATTAATCATCACTGAAAAATACTATTTTAAGGATTCTTATTTGGATATTCAAATAAAAATATATTTTCCTAACTGAAGAATATTTCTTTCCTGTTACATCCTGCTGTGAGAACAACACAGGTTCAAAATCGGGAAACCACGTTTTGGCATACACAACACAAAGATTCAGAAATCAAGAGAGAAACCCATGAGATTCTGACAATGGGGTGGTTTTCTAGCTTCGCAAAGACTGCTTTCTCTCTTCAACAAATACTAAAATGCAGTGGAAGGAGTTATTATTTCAGTGGGAGGCTTCATTAAATAAATAAACCCCAGGCTTTAGGGCAGAGGCGTGCTTAGAGACGAAACTGTGGAGAACAAAGAAGATATCCAGAGGTGAGCATGCCCTAAGCCTGGTCTGCATGGGGTCTTCTGACAGCAGGTTGATCCCAATGACCCTGTGCTCCTGAAGGGCAGAGAATCAATTAGGAACTCTGAATGTTCAGCTCTCAGGCTCTGGAGAGCAAGACTTGTGTGCCAGTGGGTTTCTCTACTGCTGAAGGAAAGCATTCTCAGGCAGTTATAAAATAGAGGCTAATAATAGACAGAGGGGAGTAAGAGAGCACCAGCTTGGAAAGAATTGTCAAGAAGGATGAGCTGATAAAGCATAGACTTTAAATAAGGTCACATTGTTACCACCATTTGGGGTGTTCTTCTGGGCTAATTTAGAGACACAATCAGAGTCACATGCATGCCTTATTCTCTTTGACAAGGTTTTATTTGCAGTGTACTCAAAGCTCTTTCTATTCTGCCTGGGTTAGCATATGTGAAAGAAATAATGATTATTTTAATGGTATTAAATAGCAGCTTTGATCTCTTCCCCCACGGGCTAAGCAAAACATTATCTGGATGTATAAAATGATCCATTTGAGAATTCAAGTCCTGTTTCTACATAGTATTCCTGTTCACCCACCTGATGCTCTCACAGTCTCGGGCTTCTTTTTTGATACTGGGGCCTATCATCTACTAAGTAAAGATAGTTTAAATGAATGAAATAAAATTCCTTGGGGCTGAAGAGATGGCTCAGTGGTTAAGAACACTAACTGCTGGCAAAACAACCATATATATAAAAATTTAAAATTTACAAACACCTATCATCCCTAATTTTAGAGGTCAGAAATAGGTATCAAAGAGATGATAAAACAGTAATAGTTATCTTTTATTTTATTCCTACTCAGTGTTAAGCACAAGTTTTGACCCATTCTGCAGTGTTGTGTGATTACCTATTCACTGCTTTTATTAAATATGTGAAGAATGCTGCATCCCATTGGCCACAAGAAAGAACGAAGCCCTCTTAGGGAATCATCATCAAGGATCCTGGTCATCAGCTGTCAGGACTGACTGACTGCCATTGTTGAATCTGCCTGATTATAGAGCTCCACATAGGGGAATTTTATCAAATTTACATCATTGTAAAACTCACCAAAAGTACTTAAGAATACTTACTCCTCTTTTGGAGGACACTGATTTGGTTCCCAGTACCTACACTGGGTGGCTCATAGTCACCTGTAACTCTAGTTCCAGAAGATCCAATGCCATCTTTTCCCTCCAGATATAAGGCATACATGTGGTGCTATTCTGTGATTGGACTTTTCATGCGAATGTGCAACATATGTTTACTCATAGACCAAAATCCAATTTGGTGAAGCAATGTGTTTTATTGGGTTAGTTTCAGGGCTTATTTACAGGAGCAAAAAAAAAAAAAAAAAGTCTCAAAAACAGCTACATCACTAAAACCCACCCTTGTACAGATAAAAGCTCACAAAAGCAAAAGCTGGGAACTTGGCATATACTACACAGCCTGCAGAAAGCTCAAGCTCAACACGCTAGAGAAAGTCCTTTTCTAAGGGAATCAGTTGGTCTAAACCTTTTCCAGGTAGCTTGGCTGGATTCTGTTTCTTCCTGGCAGGAGCCTTGTGTCACAGTTTCTTTGTAGCTTGGCTTGTCTGAGAGAGATCCTCAGCAATCTTTATTGCATACTGGGGGTGCATCTAGTCAGTTTCAGGAACTTCCTGAAGCTGCTTTGAGTTGTTTAGATGGACAGTTTCAGTCTCTCAGGGAACTGCTACACAAGTACACATGCATACAGACAAACACCCACAAATATACCTGAGTTGTAATAAAGTCCATATTGCTTAAAAAAAAAAAAAATTCACCAAAGGCCATATTGAATATGTAAAATCCCAAGGTCTTCTTCTTCCAAAGGTTCTGATTGAATTTAAGGTTCAAGAATTATGCTTTTTCTGGCTTCACTTCTGAGAACTGCATAGGAAACAATCAGTAACACTGATTCCCCTCAGTTTTTCACAAATAGATGGAGTATCTATCTGGACAAGGATTCATTTTAAATGCATATTCAAAGACACTTCGTTCCAAGTGTTGCACCTTCAGGCTTGAATGACAGCCCACTGTCCACACTGGAACCACTGTGGAGGACAGATCCTTAGTACTCAGCACAGAATAAAAACATGATACCATCCAAAATTCTGAATATTTTTTCTATGACCATACACTCGAAGGACATGATTACGCTTGAATGATCCTTTAACCCTCTCAATAGCATGTCAGCCTGTTCTCTGGAAGACCTTTCTTATCTCCCCAAGCTACCTTGTAAGCTCATGTATCTGCCAGTAAATATTTCTAAATTCCCACAGCAGCGATTGATCCTGTGGCCCCCATCTTCAGTAGCATCAGAAGCCATTGTTTCTGCAAAGCCTCTGTTACAACATGACTTTCATATGTCCATGGGTTTCGGCCACTTGTCCAAGTTAGTGAAAGGATTCTTGGTGATATTCAAAACCCTGGCTGCAACCCTTGTTAAAGAAAGGCAGTGTCTGTAATGTTCCAAGTGTCTGTCTCATCTGGAATAACACATCTAGTGCTTGGGATGTGTGTGTGTGTGTGTGTGTGTGTGTGTGTGTGTGTGTGTGTGTGTGTGTATGTGTATTTAACCTGTCCTTTTAAAACTAGGGAAGTTCTGACATGTTTAACAAAATAATACACTAAGTAAATTTTGCAGAAGGCAGGGCTTTTCAAAAGGACAATATTGATTTATGAAGATCTGTTCAAAGCTAGACTTTTCTGCTTCCTAGTGGTGTGTATATTTGGTATTGTTTTTGATTTGTATTGGCCTTAATTTCTTCATGGATAAAAGTGGAATTGGAGTAACCTTCTAAAGGTCACTTTAGATTAACTGGTGAGAAAACTGAATGAGGCTGTGTCTTTTTGTCTGTGTTGATAAACACTATGAGCTGGCTATATTCCTAACTAATAAAAATAGAAGCACTTCAGAAAAATAAGCTGTTTCTGGAATTAGACAAAGTTGTCCATGGTTTAACTTAAGTAGTGTGTGACTATCACAGAGAAACCTGCACAATGAAAACATCTGGGACCCCCTTTCTGCTGATATTCCCCACTCTGGCATATCTGTGTGCACAGCCAGGTGGTAGTCAAAGGCCAGTTCTTCCTGCGGTG
Source organism: Phyllotis vaccarum (assembly GCA_033318265.1). NCBI lineage: Eukaryota > Metazoa > Chordata > Mammalia > Rodentia > Cricetidae > Phyllotis > Phyllotis vaccarum. Next base: position 98,298,983 of record JARWLC010000009.1, on the reverse strand, counting down.
TGTAGGGGCACATCTGGAATCTCATCACTCAGGAGGCTGAGGTGGAAGATTATGAGTTTTAGACCCTCCTATGCTACACAACAAGACCTTGTTATGAAACCCATAAATAGGCAAACCCAGAGAAAAAAATCTGCATCAATGGGTTAAGGTGGGACTACAATTTTGCATTGCCAGTAAGTCTTTAGCATGCTGTGAGTATGGATAATCGTGGGATTGGCTTTGGCTAGCGAGGCCTTCAAACAGACTTCCACAATACCAGTTGTACAAAGGAATCATTCAGATCCAACATTGAGATGTCCACATCAAAACACAACAAACTGCTCAGAACTCTGTACGATTTCACAGCTTCCCCGGCCATTCCAGTGAGCAACCAAGTGAGGGGTATTGTTCTTCACTGCTGCCACAAGCTCTGGACTCACTACCCAGCTCTACTAATTTACACTATTGCGATACTAGTGTATGCAATGCAGGGACTTTCCATCCACTTGTACTTCTTCCTTCCTAGCAGAGGAAATGGATGGCGTGGGGAAATGCTGCTGTCTAACAGCCCGTTTTCTGCCTTTGTCTACATAGTCTGAGCATTCCACTTTCCATTTCCTTACAGTACACGCCAGCTTCCTATTCTCCCTCTGTGCCTTGTGGGTGTATTTTCAGGTTGCTACAGATGACTCTTTAATTGTGACTTTCAAATTATCAGTGCTACCAACTATCTCTACGTTTACCAGAAAGTCCATGGCTACCGTTCTGAAGGATGTCTAATTGCCCCTAAAAACTCCCTTTCCTTTTCCATTATCTCTATTTCCACCATGCTCTTATACACATGAACTGAATACTCACTTTCTGTCAAGCCTCTGGGAGCTTTAGTGAAATTTGTACAAAGATTGAAAGCTTTTCTGTGTGCTGTGTCTTTGAATTGGAACCTAAAATTAAATTGTTTGGTTCAAGGGTATAAGCAAGTTCCTGACTTTTAGTTGCAGAACATTTTTCAGACATTGGCTCCGCTACTACAAATTCGCTAATTTGATAGGTGTAAGCTTTTGTGGTCTATTTGTCTTTAATAAATCTTTTATATCTTTTATATGACCCCACTGTAAATATACACATTATTTTCTTTATCTGTAGTATTTTGCGGATCACTGGGAAGATAGTAAGCTATTAGATAAGGAAACAACGTTTTTCATTTTATGCATATTTCATATATTTTTGCCATCTGATGTTGCTAGTCCATTCACTATGTAGGTGGCCCAGCAAGAGGCCTTGTGTAGCTTTGCACATGTGAAATAAACATGCACCCATGGTCCTGAATAATCAGGGTAAGAAACCTGAGACAATGAGATGGACTAAAGCTGTGTGTGTTTGGGTGCGACTGTACTGTCATCAGCAGCCTGCAGACGCTGTGGGATGCCAGAATTAGAGGAAGCTTGAAGCATTTTATTAAAGAGCTTAAATTCTTCTGAGAGGATAAAAATCAAGAATCCAAGCCATGTTGTCCAATTAGAAATGAAAGGTGCTTATCTATAAAGAAGAGAATGGACTGATTGGTATCAATAACAAGAAGTCAAGAAGCATAGAGAGCGCCCAATAAAAGACACCTGCTTAAAGGTACAGCCTAAAAACATGCTGCTGGCCAGAAGGTCTCCCTGGCTTCCCCCTTTCCAGAATATGTGGATTAGGGGAACCCATACCTCCCTCCCCGCAACCCCCCCCCCCCCCCCGCAATCAGACAGGCTAACCTTAACCTATTAATCTCAAGAAGGCTAGGATTTCCACAAACAAAACAGCCAGGTCGGCCTGGCTTGCTGATTTTTTTAAAGGGCTACCAGTTTGCTCAATGCTGCCACCTTGTGACAGAGACCATAGTAGCAACTTGTCTAGCAGAATGACCATCACCGAGAACTGGGAATTGAAAAGAGTTTTGGAAGAATGGTGAAAAACAAAACCAAACAAAACAAAACAAAAAAACAAACAAACAAACAAAAAAAAACCACTTTAATTTTTGGCCCCTAATTCCAACTGAGAGCCTAATATCACAAATTATTTGAAATGTTGTTCCGTTTATTTTTGTTGTTTTTGTTCAAAAAATAAATGTGTAGTTGTAGGGGGACAAAGAATTATACCATCAGCCTGGGTATTTGCTGTCTTCCATCCCTCAACAACCAGAAAAACTATCAGGAGTAAACATTTGCACACGGGAAGCATTCTATGATATACATCTTCAAAAGCCTTCTGCCAGAAATACGTGCTGGGCATGTCTTCTGCACCCTGAAGAGGAGTGCCAGTTGTTGCTATGGGATTTAATCCACGAAAGGAGAAGCTTTACTTTGGTCATGCTGCCTTCCACTTGAGTCACTCAGATTAGTTATGACGGTAAGGACTGGGCCAGATGAAAAGCTGAGCAATAGTCTCAGATGGGGAGCCAGCGGGACACGGATGAGCAATAACTAAACTCAGGAGGTGCTTTCCCCACCCTTCCCTTTCCTGAGCCCACAAATGGTGGCTGACACCTAGAGCAGTGGCTGCTCCCACAGATGTTCTTCTCCAGGACCAAGAATGAAGTCTGTACCTGAGGGATACAGTCTGGTCCCAGAGATGCCGTGAAATGAACTGTAGTTTCCTGGACTGTGAGACGCTCATATTAAGTTCATCTCAGTCTTCTATCAGCAACCTGAAAATCTTCACTTAAAAGCAGAACTTGGATCAGTGTGCTTATTAGTTCCAAGGACAGGATAATCCATCCCAACTTTCTCTATCAGTTTGCTCCTTAGTAACATGTGTGTGGTAATAACTGCACTTTCTTCACAGGTCTGCTGTGAGGGTAAATTGAATTACTAAATGAGGAATATAGATTTTCAAGTGTCAGATACAGTTATTCTCTATTTATATAGAAGATGCTTTAAAGATGTGGAGCAATGACTCGACCATATTAGCAAAAGACTGTAGTTAGACTTTATGACAGTATTTGCCTTTAATGTGCCCCAGAACCCTGGTCAGAACTATGAAGCTAATGAACAGGTCATAAGTGGTAATGTTAAAACAGATAGGCGTTTAGGGTAAAACCCTAAGAGAGATGTTTACAACAAAGAAAAAATAAAGGCAGAAATATTTACTAATCAAAGAATATGATAGGATAGCCAAACCAAAATAGAAAAATAAAAAATTAAAAAAGTAAAACAAAAATCTTGAAAATTCTTATAATGGCCATTTATAATGTTTTCAGAAACAATATTATAATCTTCAATATAAAGTTCTATGAAATCCTACTCAAAAGAGCTAATCACAGCTTCTCCTCTATACTTTAAAGAACTATTTATGCAGTGGGCTATGCCCAGTCTATGAAACACAGCCTCTTCTCTATGGCTGCCATGACCTGACTCACCTTTTATAACTTCTAAGCAGAACTGCAAGGACTGTATCTTTTAACACTTTTTTTTTTAAAGCAAAATCAGTTTAGGATTATTTTTCAACTTTCAATACAATTAAGATAAACAATTTCTAAAATTTTTACTTTTACTCATATGAATTAATTAGTAAAAAGATAGAATAAGTGACATTTGACCATTATTTGTGGAAGTTATTGTATCCCCCAAAACATAGTAAATGCCAGAAACAAGGTATTAGCTTAAAAAATAAAGTAAGAGAGTTATTTAAAGGAAGAAGCAATTAATAGTGTTAATTACAGCAATGAATAAGACAACACCAGTTGACATGCCAGTCAGGTAGGAGAAATTACATAGCACCCTGAGAACAAGACCCACAGGCATTCAATGATTGACGGGAGACGGAGAGTCTTCTCCAGTGATGAACACCCTGATAGGTGACCCAGTTTTAAGTGATCTTCCCTAAACTCCTGTATATATGCAAAACACCAGGTGAGTTCAGGGGCGTGTGTGTGTGTGTGTGTGTGTGTGTGTGTGTGTGTGTGTGTGTGTGTGTGTGTGTGTGTGTGTGTGTTTATGTGTCTGTGTGCAAAACAATAATTATAGAAAATGAACGCATGAACTTTAGACAGCATGAGGGACAGGGGCTGGACAGGGAAGAAGGAGGAGTAGAAATGATGTAAATATGATACTTACTGATGTATAAAATTCCCCAAAATTTAAATTAACAAATCCTAAACATAGAAAAGAAGAAGAAAAAAGAATTATGATAAATTTAGTAAGGATTAAAATGAGAAAATAGTAAGAACCACTTGAGTTGTATCATGGAGCAAGATGATGCTCAGATATTAGTTAGATAATTTAGTTCGGATATTAATGAGAGATCGAAGAGTGCAGAAATGAGCATAGAACACTGTAATGTAATATCCCTAACTATCTATTAGACTAGAAACAAGAGTTTAAAAAAAATACAATACATAACAAAACGAAAAACACTAGGTGGAATATAATTGATCTAACTACTCTGGAGACGAATTTGGTAGTACCTTATCAAATTGGATTTATCCTGTAACTAATCAATCCATATTCCATGGAAATTATTCTATTTACATATAAATAAAAATAAACATAACAAGATTTTTTTTAAGGTACATCTATAATATAAAAACTCCAATGGAAATACTGATACAGTGCATTAGTGGTAAAGTGGAAGACAGGTGTTCTATAATAAAATACTTATCAACTATGTATTTACATATCCAGGTAACAAACAGAGCTTAGCATCATAATAGTCTATAAGAAAAAATGAATATATAGAAAGGCAAATAATTATTACAACCAAGTCACATTGAAAGCAAACAACAAACCATAAAATAAGACTGGCAGCAAAGGAGCAGCCTTACTGTGACTACAAAAGAGATGGGATGGCAATGCTTAAGATTTTTGTGGAGTATGGATGGGGAGCAGGGTGGGACTAGGAAGAAAGGATGGAGGTAAGACTGCAGTCAAGATGTAAGAAAAAAACAGTCAATCAATTAAACAAATAAAATGCAGCATCTCAGTAAACTTTTATTCCTTCCAATTAAAAAAATGAGTTTTCTAATGATTAACATCTCATAGAGGCACTCAACATATTCATTTTTTAAACACTGTAGTTCATATAAAGGATGATGGTGGTGGTGGTGGTAGTGGCTATAATGATCATGATAACAATGATGATGATCATCATCATAAAAAAGAATTGGTGATTTGGAGAATGATCTACAAATATGCAGGGCACTGTGAGGAAAAACTTGGACCTGAGACAATGATGGACAGAATCACATCTTGACCATCTGCTTGTTTTTGTATAGCTCTTGCCTTCTATTTAGATACGATTACTGTTTAGATCCAGAAGATCAACTTAAGATGTCCTTGGATCTTTATAACTCTCATTCCAATGTAACCACAATGAATAAATCTTTTTTCTACTCTTCACTATCAATTTATTTCTTAACTGACTTATCAAAGACAGGTGGCCCTATGTGGTGTGCTGGGGTTTAAGATATGACCTAAGTACATTACTAATAGTAGTGGTAACCCCTAGGACTAAGTTATATTGGTATTTGTGTCTGAGTCTTCAAGTATTGAACTAGAAGTATTTTTCTAATATTTAATTTTCTTCTCTTCAAATGTGCTATTATGATGTACATATAGAAGTGTATGCTTAGATTGTATGACAATATGTAGATTTCTTCACTTCTTTATGACTTGTGTTCACTAATTTATTCTGCTTTTTTATTTTTTGGTTGCTATACAATGGCTCTGATATTTGAACTTTGTAATGAGAATTGAGAATAGGAAACTTTTTACTTGTATATATACTCAACTATATAATAATTCTGTTAGATTAAATATATGTTTCTGTCATCATGCAACATGAAAACAGATACGTTTCATAGATCGTCATTCTTATGTTTGTTATTGATTTTTTCATGATGCCATATTAATCCAGCAGTCTAAGTTGATGTAAATATGGAGCAGCCTTCATTTTGACAGACTGTGAAGAGCTTGTTTGTAGATGTTCTTATATTCTTGTCAGGCCTGAGTGAAATAATGTGCTTATCATTTTTATCCAAACCTATTTAACATGTCTTACTCTGATTATGTGACACATTAAACTAAGAGCTTTGCCTCTACAGAAGTTTCCTTGTATTCATGGGCTGAACCTAATCCTATTGCTTAATTGTAGCCACAAATAATGTACTTAAGAATTTAATTCGACATTAATTAGTGAAACTGTTCTGGCTTAATTTTTTGTTAACCCCTATTCTATTAGGAACTACTTGGTTTTTTATGATACAGAATACTATCTTGAAGGTCTTGATTTAGTCCACAGGGTTCTGAAAGATTTATGTAACAGTTATGCCGAGATTTGCTTCTGTTTTAAATGAAGTAAGTGCATTTATTAGGCTGCATGGCCAATAGTGAGGCGGAAGAAAAGATAAGCAGGGCTGGGAGGCAGAGAGAGAAAGAAGGAGAAATCTGGGAAGAAAAAAATAAAAGAGGAAGGAACAACAAAACAGAGGAAGATGTTAGGGGAGCAGCCACCTCGGTCAGCCATGGAGTAAGAGAAAGATTTACAGAAGGAATAGAGCGGTAACAGCCCAGAGGCATAAGGTAGATGGGGTAATTTAAGTTAAGAAAAGCTGCCTAGCAATGAGCAAAGATAAAACCAGCATTTTTAATTAAGAATAAGCCTCCATGTGCAGGGTGATAAGTATGAGTCTATTTACATAATTCTACCTACAGAAATCTAGTTTGACCAGCCCCCCTTGTTGAATATGTTGTTTTCAAGTACATAATTTTGACTCTTTATCAAAAAATTACATGTCCGTAGGTATGTAGATTTATGTCTGGGTCTTCAATTCAATTGCATTGTTTTAATAAAATAATTCCTTCTGTTTTAATAAAAGTACTTTACACCATAATTGCTTCTCTTGAGTTGTTGATTATTGTCTTTTTAATATTATATTTTATTAATCATTTGATAATTTTATACATATTTGTGTTGTATTCACTCCTACTCCTACCCTTTACTGCTTCCATATATACACCTCAGCCCCCTTTCAACTGCAAATCCTTTTGATTAACCACTGGGTCCAGTTTGCTTGCTCATATAGTTACATGTGTGTGTGTGGGGGGGTGGGAGTTAGGCGGCATCCTCTGAATCATGCTCAACCTGTAAGGTCCTCAGCCTTAAAAAAAAAAAAAAAAATCTCATTTTTGGGCTGGATAGATGGCTCAGAGAATAAGAGCACTGGCTGCTCTTCCAGAGGTCCTGAGTTCAATTCCTAGCAACCACATAGTGGCTCATACTCATCTATAAGGAGATCTGATATTCTCTTTTGGGATGTACGCAGAACACTGTATAGATAATAAATAAATAAGTGGGTTTTTTAAAGGTTAACTTTAAAGAGCACCAGCTTTAAAAATTAATGAAAATATCTAACTTTCTGTCCTATGTAATTGTCTTTAATAACATGTTCTTCGTTTCTGACTTCTTCACTTAGTAGTTATCTGGTGAAGCTACTGAATATAAAAAGGAGAATATGCTGAAATTAATCTCAAAACTTTCTCATTATACCCTAAAATACCCTAAAGATATGATATGTAAACACGGGAATTAGATATTTCCACCTCATAGGTACAAATACTTATTTTGCATAGATTATAGATTTTGCACCAGTGTTAAAAAATAACGTTTCCCCCCCAAATTTTCACTACAATGTCATTGTAGCAACTACAATATCTAAAGTTTAAAATGTAAATATGTAAACATCCTTCTCAATTATATTATGTCTGTTTATTAAATAGATATGCTTATGACCATTTATCATTTCTTCATTTAAATATTTAAAATTATCTTACTACTTAGTTGATCACTAATTGTCCACGCATTTCAAAAAAGCTTTTTGATATAATTAAATATAATTTAGTCACTATGTACTACCATCATTTGAACTTTACTAAGTTTATATTGACAGATTTATTTAATTTTGTGAGAATGGTTTATTTCAACATTTTAGTATTTTTCTTTGTTTATCCCTAAGATCTGGACCAGCTCACAGCTGATTAGTTCTTTCTATCCCTGAGGTCTGGACCAGCAGTCCTAAAGTCCCAAAGAAACATACAGAAGCTTATTTACATGCTTTTTGGCTCTGGCTCCGATTTAATGCTAGCTCTTTTATTTTAACTCAACCTATTTCCATTAATCTATGTCTTGCCACATGGCTAGTGGCTTTACCTGTCTTCCATTACATCTTACTCTCTTGGGCGTCAGCTTGCAGTTTCTCTGTCTGACTCTGCCTTTTCCCCCCCCTTTATCTATGCTCTGATTTCCCACCTGCCTATAAACTGGCTTGCCATAGGACAAAACAGTTCCTTCATTATCCAATGGCATTTCACAGTATACAGAAAGACATCCAACATCATAATTCTGTTAAAAACCAAAAAAAAGGGAACTGATAACATAGATAACTGTTAGAACACTGTTCATCATGCATGAGATCCTGCAAATAATCCCCACTATTCCAAAAGTACAAACTGAAAGCAAAAAGAAAAAAAAAAAAGTCTCTACCCTACCCTACCGATGGCAAATGACAACTGTTTTGCCTTAATGTTGTAACTGAACAATTGGAAACGTATCTGTGCTAAGAAGAAGCTTAAAAGTTATCCTGGACACTCATAATGTATGAAGAGAGTGATGATGGACACGGGGTAGGTGCACTGGGATTGAGGGAGATTGGTGGTTGAGACCCTAGTTTAAGGATTATTGATGAACCTTTGGAAACAGAGTGATAAGTACTGTGTATCTAAGAAATCTCAAACAAAACTATTGTGAGTAGATGACACATAATTATAAGTGCTTTCTTTCCCAAAACACTTTACCAAGATTTAAACATAAATGAATGAGTGGTATCTTGGCTGAGGAATCCTTGCAGGGACTTGGTGACCTAACACATCTATTAACCAAATGGGTAAAAGCTCCCTTTGAAATGCCCAGGTTAGGGATGAGTTTCTGTTTTGTTAACTTTCCCTAGAAGTCTTCTTTTTAAAAGAAACCTTTTTATGCTTTTTATATGTTGAATGATCTCACCCAGAAGAATTCAACATAAGACAGACACAAGACAGGCCTATCTGGGTAAGTGGAACCTGGAAACCTTTTGAAGATAGATGCAGAGTTTGAGCCCCTGCAGTGACAGTGAAGAATGCACAGGTACAGTTTAGGTCAGATAAAGGCCATAGCTGGAGGTTGCATTGCATTTCCATTGCTTCGGCATGATGTTTAATTTGGATGTTACTGTCCTCCAAAGGCCCAGTTGTTTCTAATTTGGTCTGTAAGGTGGAGCTGAGAAGTTGTAGAGCCTTCAAGGATTCAGGCATCACAAATTTCTTTAAGTCATCAAAAACACATCCTCAGCTCTTTTTAGGCAAATATGTTGGTGATACTTTAAGGATTTAGCTTCTAATAATCCTAGAAGACATAGTCCCATAACAAACTTCCTGACTCTAGCGTTTATTTAACAACTAATTTGTTATTCAGTATTAGTAAGTCCTAAGAACACATATAACTGTAATATTATACAGACTTAACAATTAGATTTAGTAATTTCTATCTATATTTATATGCACACATACAGAGCACACACACACATATATATCAACAATGAAAATGAGTCCAAGAGCAAGAAATATATATGTCAGGGTTTGGATGAAAGAAAGGGAAGGAGGAATGATGTAATAATATTATAATTTCAAAAATAAAATCATTTTAAAACATGCCCTTACAGAAGGTTATAAGCCCTAGCATCTTCTCATCACGAAGTGAGGTGTTGGTTACCAAACATTCCACACCATTGTCATCTGACAGCCTCAGGCAAGTAAGGCTCAACCTGTTCTTGGGACCTCCAAAGCCCTGAGCCATAATAAACACTTTCCTCTTTATAAGTTAATTATCTCTGGTATTTTATGATAGCTGCAGGAAGGGGCCTACCACCATTGGTGAAGTGATTCAGCCAAATCAAATCCAGTCACTGTCTTCCTATAGGTTAATCCACAAAAATGGCCATACCACACTACCCAGTCATGAAGATGAAGGCACATCCAAGGACGCAACACTTTGGGAGAAAATACTCTGCTCCTTCATCTGAATCCTATATCCAAACATTGCTTTTTATTAAAGGAGTGCATGTGTTTTCTTCTCTTTGAATCATCTTTTGGAAGTCTCTTTATTAATGTAATTAAAAGCCAGTCTGAGACAAATTGTGATAGGGGCTTAGCGATTTCTGCAGAAATGATCGTCACATATTCTGATGATAGCCAAGTTGTTCTTTAAATTCTCATGCATATTGTTTCCTTTCTCTCCAATGTATTACTCTCATCACGGCACTGGCAAACTTGAGTTCTTTTTCAAGCACAAGCAAAGAAGATGAAGGAGACGACGAAGAAGAAATTAAACTAGGAAAAGCATTAAACTTGCTGCATATGAATTCCACTCACATCTCAAAGCCAATACATTGAAAAGATTAAATGAAAATTTCCCATCTCCTGTTATCACACCCTGCTGTCTTCACCGATGTGTTCTGCGAATAAGAGATGGCAGCTTCTCAATGTATCTCTGAGATTCCTCTGGTTTATGGTACTCCCATCATTTCTATTTCCTCGCACGCTTCTGTGATAAAGCGAGAAATAATATTCCAAAATGCCAGGAGCATTCAATATAGGACACACTGCCCTCCACAATTAGCATATTTTTCTGAGAGTCTACTGTTTAAGATGCAATGATTTATGGGCCCTATAAATATATAGGCAGTTGCCTGGATAAAAGGAGGATATGTAGGAAACTGACTTCATGTACTAATAAATGCCGAAAGGTACACTAGGTTAAAGAAATTATGTATAGAAGATCCTGGCTATAAATTTCTGTTGCATTTTCTGGGTTGAATTGCTTATGTGTCTGTATAAACTGCTTAACAGAAAATAGGCGAGGAGCATTAAAACTTTAGTTAACTCCATTTCTGGAGGTCTATATAATTTTAAACTTATTTAGGACAATAGCCCATTTGTTTTATAAATCACAGTGTTCATTGCAATATCTTTCAAGCTGAAAGCATTAAATCACTTTCTATTACTGAGCCTGGAAGAATGTAGCATTACGGCATGGCTGGCAGAACATGTATCAGTGTGATATTGATCTAACCCGGCAAAAAGAAAAGCCACACTGAGCAGACTCCAAACAGCCAGTAGTGTTATCTGCAGGCAGCAGGGATGTTTCAGATCCCATATTTCTTGGCCAAAGGAGGCTATATTTCTTTTTCCAAAACATAGATTCATGAAATTTTGTGACAATTATGATCTTTCCTTTCATCTATAAGATAAGAACTGTGGTCGTCGAGGACTGTCTGAAGGTAATTATTTGACAGCCTGATTAGCTCACTTTCTAGCAAGAAATGAGTTAAAACAGACTAGAGGTAAAAAGCTATCACTTCGTAAATAGAGGTTATATGTCATTCCAAACCTGTTCTCAAGGGTTCTGCCAGATCCTTTAGTGACTTCAGAATGTTAGCACTGAGAGTATAGACATGGTGTATAGTCAGCATAGGTAACAAATCCCCAGATAACTTCTAAGTGACAGAAGTCTCAACTAGATTGTACCAAGATTATGCTACCCAGTGACCAAATTCTTATTTCTCACAACTCAACAGATAGCAACATCCTGCAATTTACATGACGCAAAAAAAAAAAAAAAAAAAAATCAGAGCCCATTAGAAGGGAATCAGATTAATATACAGTTGACATTCAGGTTTATTTAATGTGGCATATTCTCATCATGAGAAAAGTCTTGGGAAGACAGCAAAAGGGGCTCCTGGAAAAATAGAAATAGCATATCAAAAATGTGTAGAGAGCTAAAGAAATGGAGGGGTTGACGTCAAGACAGAAGGAAGAAGGGTGATAGAGAATCAGCAATGCTGAGGTGAAGGCAATAAAGAGCTAAGTGTGAACATGTCTTCATTCAGTTCTGTATATACTACCTAGAAAGGAAAGCCAGCCTCAATGTGACTATAAACATAAGAGCATCATCTATTAGACTCACCACATGGCAAGAGTCAAATCAAGAGAAACAGCTGATATAACGAGATCTTTCTCATGAGCTGGATGAAGGTGCCTGGCTAGGTAAGGTTCTCTTTAAGGAGGCAAAGGGAAATCTTCATGAAGCCACGTCCCCCTGCTAAGACAGATATTAATCTAGGCTTCCCATCTTTGTCCACTCTATGACCATTTTTGCTTTGAATTGATTATGCTTGTTTCTTGCTCACAAAAGGCATTTTGCAGGATTATAGAATCTTCTATCATTCTTCCCCTCTACACCTGTGTCTGATCTGTCAAATTGCACACACATGCCACTGCATACATCTGGGATAGTAAACAGATTCTTCCTTTCTGGTCAGTTTGCCTCACTTTGAGTCACTTATTGAGCCTATGTCCTACTCCATGACACCATAATGTTTCTCTAAAATGGTGGCTGACACCACCAGTAGATAGAAAGATCCAGAAAGAAACAGCATTGTTTTCTCTTGTGCCGGGTGTGCAGCTGCCACCTATTCCTCTCTCATGTCACATTCTGCGTGGCACTCTTTTGATCCTCCCAGGAAAGGATGCAAGAATATATTTACAAAGTAGACCTATGACTCAAGAAGTGCCAGTGACCTCCACAGGCAGCAAGCAGCTTAAATCAAAGCTACCTAGGTAAATAATGGGCAGGCATAGGAGGAAAGGACCAGGATGATAACTTGTTATGTTCCTGAGTCTCATTTAGAGGCTAGACAGCAAAGGTCTGGAGCTGTGTGCACATCCTAAGTCTTATTTTTTAACCACACTTTTATCACATCGTTCTCCAACACAACTGGGTGACCAAGGCAGAGAATTATAGAGCAGATTCTGAACTGGGTGATCGCCTAAAAGTCTCAGCCAAACTTCTCGTAGAGTTGCTATTATAAGCCTTACTTTATTAAAAAACATTAGGAAAATGCACTTTTAAAAGTAAACGAGGCCCACCTTTTGTTACAAAGTGGCTGGCCTTTTTGTGGTAGTTAATATTCCTGGCTTCTTCTGATTATCACCAGTAAGGAGGAGATTGTCATCAGCTGAAGATGAGGGTGGGAATTTTATTCATTATAATCTGGATCCTGTTGAAGCTACATAACAATAGAGGTGAGTCTTGAAATGTATGAATGTTTTTTTCCTCTGCATCCTTCCTTCTGTATTATAGTCACAAGCATGACTTTGCTATGGCTTCATGGGGTGTGGGGCACTGAGTGTTGAACATCTTTGGATTGGAGCTCAGACATGTTGCTTGCTTTTTTGATAGGAAGTGTGATTCATTTTGATAGGTTTTGAGGTCATTTGTATTTCTTTCTCAGCTTCTACTTCAATGATAAGCATGTCATATTTCAGTGTATTATTACTATGGCATACTGAGAACCCAAAATGATATGTACATTTGTGCAGCACCAGCTGAAATATGTTATAGGTCACTGAAACACTGGGCTTAATTTTGTATAATAGGAATAATAGCATTAACCAAGGTACACAAAGAAAATAGACACTTGCATATGTGTCAAAAATTATGTGAATGTTCCTGACACAAATTCAGCCTGAGGACCAGTCATATCAATTCTTCCAAATTTTTCAATAGTTATTATCTGTCCTTGTTCAAGAAAGGCAGCAACTTGCTGGTGTTGAACTGCATTCTCTTTCAGGAATAAACCAATTTTTAAAGATGGATCACAGAGAGCTGGAATTGGTCTATACAAGAGAAGGGAGATCAGCAGATATGCAGTGTAATAAAGTGGATCTGGACTTTGAACTGAGTGTAAACCAAATTATGAGGCAGTACCTGATGGCAATAATATTGAAGTTTCTGCTCTTAGAAACCTCAGTTGCTGTCAAGGTGATACTAACAGAGGTATGGGACACAGTTGTGATGAAAATGTTCCAGCAAAAAATGCCAGAAAAACATCTGCACAGGTGCAATCTTTTTCTTTCTTTTATCCCATGGAAAACTCAAATGATAAAATGTTATTGAAAACTAATCCCAACTTGAAAAAGAATATGAACTGTTGGTACTTTACAGGGAAATGACTGCTTTGTATTATAGACCAAATGACATGGAGAAGACAACCATGTCCAAACGTTCTGATATGATTTTAATGAGAAAGTAGTTATATCTTAATCCTTTTAAAATTTATATTACGTTCAAAAGTAAGCATTAGAAACATTATTTTTCATTGTTTATATGTAACATTGAGAGCATTTTAATGTTTCATCAGCCAGTCTTTTGAAAGTATTGAGATAATGTTTGGTTTCTCATTTTCATTATTAAGAAGGCTTTGTACAGTTTGACTTACATTCAGTAATTTACAAAGACTACAGTACTGTATAAAATCATGTATATATGCATGTCTACATGTATATATAGGTAGATTGATGGGTTTATGCAATATATGCATTGGTGAATTGATGTGGGAATGCGTTTATGTATGCTGTGAATCTCAATCTTTAAATAAAGGAGCTGTTTTGAGCCATGGCAGGCACCATAGAAAAAGTAGGAGGAGAAATCAGAGCTTAGGTAGGAGAAGCAGGGCAGAGTTAGAGACAGATCGAGCCAGCCGCCCAAGAAGCAACATGTAAGGAGCACGGGTGAGCTACGGGCCACATGGCCAACAGATTAATAGAAATGGGTTGATTTAAGATATAAGAGCTAGCCAGCAATGTGCCTGAGCCATAGGCCAAACAGCATGAAGTTAATATAAGCGTCTGAGTCATTTCTGGGGACCCGGGCGGCTGGGCGGCTAAGCGGTCTCAGGCGGCAGGTCTGTGGGTCTCCGAATCTCTGGCTGCCCGGGACCCGAGAACCCACTACTACAACAGTGAATAGTTAAATAGACAGGAATATAAATTGATATAGACAGGATACTATTGTCCATAATTTACTCTGATAGAATTAAGCCTAGATAGTGTGATACCTTAGTGGTTAGTCCTCACTTCTGTTTCACACCTTGAGATAAAGGTGAAATCCCAGCTGGTTGTACCTCGTACATAAATAACTTCCTGTGATGGTTTGAATAAGAGAGGCTCTTGTTACAATATGATTTCTTGGCCCCCAGCGCCAGAGGTCCAGACCCACAGACCTGCAGTGCCAGACCCCTTATCCGCCTGCTGCTGCTCAGGCCCCCTCCAAAAGACTCAGACACTTATATTAAGTTTATGCGCTTGGCCTATGGCTCATGCACCTTGCTAGCTTGCTCTTTCATCTTAACTCAACCCATTTCCATTAATCTATCCTGCCACATGGCCCATGGCTCACCTGTGTTCCTTACATGTTTCTTCTTGGGCAACTGGCTTGATCTGATCTGACTCTGCCCTGCTTCTTCTATCTATGCTCTGATTTCCCCACCTACTGTTTCTAAGGTACCTTCCATGGCCAAAACAGCTCCTCTATTTAAAGATTAATATTCACAGCATACAGAAACACATTCCTATATCAGGCTCTCATAGACTCCTGTATTTTAATGCTTAGTCATCAGGAAATAGAACTAATTGAGAGGGGTTAGGAGGTGTGGCTTTGTTAGGACTGAAGTGGCCTTGTTGGAGGAAGCATGTCCCTGGGGATGTGCTGTGAGGTTTGAAAAGCCCAAGGCTGGCTCGTGGCTTTCTCTCTTTCTGCCTCCTGAGGATCTGGATAAAGAACTCTCAGCTATTTCTCCAAAAGTGAATCTGCCTGTGTGCCACCATGCTGCCCTCTATGATAACAATTGATTAAACCTCTGAATCTGTAAGCCAGCCCCAATTAAATGCTTTTCTTTGTAAGTTTCTATGGTCATGGTGTCTCTTCAGGGCAATAAAACACTTCCTTAGACTCCATCACTGGATTCCAAAGTAGTGAGTAGAATGTTTTCTGCCCTAAAAATAGTTTCACACCTTCAGTGTGCTTGGTTACCAGCCTAATCTATTGTTTTTAATGCACATTGAATCTACTAAAAAACTGAAAGTTGAAGACTATTATTCATAAATACATGTTGTTTAACTGAACTGTGTAACAGAAAGATATATGCATTGAGGCCTTAAAAAGTAGACTTATTTATGGTGTATGTGTGTATATATGTACTGATGTGTGTATTTGTGCATAAATGTTTATGTGTATATTTGTGCATACTAGTATGTCTGGGTGTGTTTTGTGTTTGGGGGGGAGGTCCCTTCCCTGCTTATTTGTGGGGTTTTACTCAAACTTAAATTTCTAAAGCTTTTCAGTCACATTGATGTGACAGGCTAACATTCTAAATGCTGGATGTGAGACTCAGGAGCAGACACCAACCAGGGAGCCAGCACCTAAGGGAAAATACCTGACATTCCAAACAGTCCCTTCCTGGGAAGGGACCAGTAGTCTCCAGGTATACGTGCTGACCTTCTGATATAGGTCTGCTAAATGTTGAAACATCCCTAGAATTCAAAGCAGTCAATGAATTCATAACAGTTACCCATAGCCTGAGCTTGGAACAATCCCAGGACAGTAACCCCAAAGCTCTGAAGCACCTAGAGCCCTCCCCCATATAAAAAACCTCTGCCTCCTGCTGCTCAGGGTTGATCCTACTCCACCATTGTGTCAGAGAGATGGAGTGACTTAAACTAGCCTGTCAACAAGGAGACTCTTTGCTGTTGCATCCAACCCGTCTCTTGGTGGTCTTTTAGGGGGTCTGGACTCTGGGTACAAGACTGGACATAGTGACTTAAAGTGTTTTTTTTTTTTTTTAAATGCCTTAAACAATACAACTCCTGACTATCAGTCCTAGGCTAGCATATTCCTCTTATTCTTGTCTGAATCCCCAGGACAGAGAGCTATGACTGATACACCATGTCTGTGCCCTCCTGCCATGTATCATTCTTCTCCTAATGTCTCCAAATATGTTCCTTCTTAGTCATCCTGGGAGAAGATGGCCTGCCTGCACCTCATCACTTCCCTTAAGATGTTCTCTGGCTGTACACTCTTAGAGCCCTAAGGCTATTACTTCTCTAGACTGAAGCTTTTGTGCTCTTTTATCAGGCCTGTAATACCTTGTACAGGGTTGACAGAGAGTGTTTAAATTATGTGGATAAAATAACTGATATTTGTAAGGGATTGTGTTGTTTCATGGTAAATAATTGTCCCACCCACTGGTTTAACAAAAAGCACTGATAGGCCAAAGGCAGACAGGAAGTGTGGGCAGAGCTACCAGACTAGAAAAACTCTGAGAACAGGAAGCACAGAGCAGAATGCCAGAGAGAAACCGGAAGAAGCAGAGGACAACTATGCTGTTCTAAAGAAAGGTACCGAGCCGCGTTGCTGAACAGAAAGAATCATGGGTTAGATGAAGGATAAAGAGCTAGCAAGTTGTATGCCTGGGCCTTAGACTGATCAGCCTAAAACTATTGAAAGCATCTGTGTGTTTCTGTGGGTCTTCAGGTCTGCGGGTCTGTGGGTCTGCGGGTCTGGGGGCCTAACCTTGAGGTTAGGCCCAAAAGTGTGGGCCAGAAACCTCGTACTACAGATATTAAAATTGAATCAAAATTTAGAATACAAAATTTATTAGTTAAAAAGCAAAATTCCTGTGTAACAGAAAGATACATTATTTGTGTTACAAAATGAGCACATGGCCCAAAGTCTTGCTATGTTTAAATGAGAAATAAAACTTAAGAGAGGGAATAGATTTGAAAAAGAAATGAAGCAAGTATGTACTGTCATAAAAATATTCACTTAGGACAGTTCCTGTTTATCCTATTCAATATCTTCTAGACATTTATTATCCACAGTCAATGCAGTAGCCACTAGTCAGTTCCTAAATGCCAGAGTTTTAAATGCCTGTCAAAAATGAATTGGTACCTTATTTTTATAAGGACACTTTGTGATGCAAAAGGGCAAAATAGCATACTCTCTGAGGAAATATGTGGTTAGGCTGCTAAGCCAATATTTTTATTTTAAAGATAGATAACATCTCTCTTCAAAAAAAAATTGAGTAACTGAGGTCTCCTCCATGCTATGTCTCAAACATTAATAAGAGACCGACCGTTTATCCCAGAGAATGTGTGGCAGATAACAGCTGCCTCTTCAGAGAAGGGCACACACAACAAAGCTGGAAATACCACTGGAGGCTGGGGCTGGAACTAGATTGTTTCCCCTGAAAGATCCCCGGGGGCTGGGGACCCCCAAAACGGACCTTTCCTCAGGAAGGGACCCCCCAGGACCCAAGAAGGACTGAGTCACAGATCAGATGCAAACAGCACGAGGTTTATTGAACACAGATATCTGGGGGCCAGGTCTCTTGGGAAGGCTTGCGCGCCCAGCCCTTTGTTCGGGGCCTTCTTATAGTGTTTAGGAAGCAAAAGCGTGCGTACAGAAGCAGAAGCGAAGTTACAAAGTTTTCATTGGCTGGTTTGAATGAAATCACCCGTTGAGGGGTGGAGTTGAGGGGTGAGGGCCCCCAGGTTGCCATCCGGCCTGACCAAATGACCTGGTTATCACCCACCCCAGGCCTGCTGTTTGTTCTTTTGTTCCTTATCTTCTTCTTGGAATTCTTCCCCTGATTGGGCTGGGCCTGATCACATAGCTAAGTAACTGCTTCCCCTCCCTTCCCCCTCTGCCCTGTTGACATACATTGTGAAAGTTTCCTGACCACATTCCTTTGTCTCTACCCCAGGCATCTTAACTGCAGTTTTTTCTTTATCAGCGGAGTTAATCTTTACTGTCTTGTTAATATGTCTTAGGCAAGTTTACTTGCAACATGCTGCTGTTAACTCTACTTCTTGGGTAAGAGAAATTTGCTAAAGCAAGCAAAAGAGAGGAAAAGGGAGGGGGGGCCCTTCCACCCCCACCCTCCTCACCCCACACTCCTCTCTCCAGGAGGGCATTCAAGCATTGAGCACTTGCTGTGGCCCTATGTGGCCCTGTTATCATCAGCCTGGGGACTCTCTGAATTTCCCCTCTAGGCAGTGGCTACATAGAAAGCATCAAGCCACTAGGAAATAGGTACCCAAGACTTTTGTTGTCAGATTTACAGAGTTGTTTGGGCTGTCCATTCGGTTTTAACCCCCCCCCCCCAAAAAAAACAAACAAACAAACAAAAAGGACAGAAAAGACAAACCAGACCTGGCCACAACAACCCTGAAGAAGAACCAGCTCTGCATGGCAGTCTTGAGAAAGAGCTGAGCTATAGAGGAAAATCAAAGAAAATCACAAATAAAAATTTCCAACGGGAAAGTCTCCTGCAGAGACCAGGAAATGGAAAGTGGCTTTGGAAAAGGGAGAAATGAAACACAGGCCAGGGCAGCATTAATAACTTTTATTGGATGGGCATAATCTCTTCCAAATTCACAAAGGAATTGCGAGGAGGCTAAGCTAATTTCAATAGATGATCCCTGATGATGTATGTATCTTTCACAATGGGACAGAATACGCTAGTGATGGTAGCTTCCTTTCTGGGACAATTGTGAGTTCAGTTAGAGATTAATTTGTCTCCATTCAACATAAATAGCTAAGCCAAATTTAAACTGTAATAGGCGGGTGCCCCTAGAGCACCCCTAGACACCCCAAGACCACGGCTAATGACCACTGTTATCTTTAAAGACAAAGAGAGTTTAATGAATATGAATGATATACCAGTACACACATATGTGTGGGCTCCAGGCACTGTAGAAGCCTAGAGCCCCAAATATTTTTGGGGTAGAATTCTTATACTGCACTCTGGGTAGGGGAGGTAGTATAGGCCTGCTCAGCCCGATAATGTTGGGGCCGAAGGTCAGTTTAGGATGGAGTTTAGGAATTCAGGCAGGCAGGCAGACAGGCAAGCCTATTTCCTGTGAAACAATAGGACCACCTGAAGACATTCATTTCCTGGAGCAGGGCATATTGTGCAAGTTTTAGAAAGTTCCTGCCTCAGCAAAATAGCACATGGTTAACAGTTCTCATGGTAGGGCTTTCCTGAGTGGCCCCACCCAGGTTGTTATATCAGGAATGTGGTCCCAGGGCCTTATCTAGATTGAAGTCCAGAAGGTCAAGCTGCTGACCAGGTGGGTCCCAAGAACTCAGGAAGTGTATCCTGAGCAGTTGAGCAAGCTGCCGTAAATCCTGTGAACAAAGCTTTTCCGAGAATCTGAGCCCTGAACAAGCTAATTTAGTGATACAATGGAGCTGAAACTCTGTTCTGAGCAAGCTGCCATTTAACAATGGAACCAAAACTCTGTCAACTTTGGCTAGTTTCAGGGACCTCAGGATGGCAGTCGAGGGGGAAAGAATTACAGGATTTTTCTATTTTCACAAAACTGCTTACCAAATATAAGAATGCACAAAAATTTAAAATTTAAAGGCCCAATAATACACATTTCAAATGCAAAGAAAGTAAGAATTAATGTGACAAATAGTGTAATAGGCGGGCGCCCCTAGGGCACCCCAAGACACCCCAAGACCACGGCTAATGACCACTGTTAACATTAAAGAAAAAGAGAGTTTAATGAATATGATTATGAATACCAGTACACACACACATGTGTGGACTCCAGGCACTGTATAGAAAAGCCTGGAGCCCGAATATTTTAGAGGCAGAATTCTTATACCCTACTCTGGGTAGGGGAGGGTATGGGCGGGCCCAGTGTGATAACAGGGCGGGGCCAAAGGTCAGCTTAGGACAGAGTTTAGGAATGCAGGCAGGCAAGCTATTTCCTGTGAAACAATAGGACCACCTGAAGACATTCATTTCCTGGAGCAGAGCAATTGTGCAAACTTCAGAAAGTTCCTGCCTTGGCAACAATTAACAGTTCTCAGGTAGGGCTTTCTTGGGTGACCCCACCCAGGTTGCTAGATCAGGAATGAGGAATGCGGTCTCACCAGGTTGCTAGGAATGCAGTCCCAGCCAGGCAATGGGGGAAACAAGGCTTTTCCGAGAAACAGCCATCTCAACCTTGGCTAGTTTTAGGGGCCTCAAGAAGGGGTCCAGGGGGAGAGAGTTACAGGATTTTTCTATTTTCACAATAGCTTTGAGGAACTAGTTCAGAGGCACATCCACAAGTCACTTTAGGTGTCCTGGCACCCTGCACACAAGACAACTAGAGCTGATTCTTTGGTTCAGTACACTCTTTTTATCTGTTGCACATACATCACCCATTACTGACCAGGAAGTCACAAAGCTAAACTGAGTGGGTTGAACATTTCTGAAGGGTTTGATGCAATGCTGTCATTCAAATTATTTCAGACAACATCTATTGCGGTTCCTGAGCCCTTGACAAGTGGTGGTTAATTGTGACAGTGCTGTTTGTTTGTCAGTCTTGCCTCTTCTCAGCACAGTTGTTTAATCAGTGCATTTCCCTCTTCAGTTAAAACAAAATGTATGTTTAATTGACAAAATATGCTTATTTACCTAATGTGCCCTGGTGGCAAGACCCCCAAAGAGACCTCCAGAGACACAAACTCTCCAAAATGCAAAAACAAGGTTTATTGAAAAATGCAAGTTGCCCATGGCCCTGGCCGGAGGAGGTACCCGTCCCTCTGCAAGCTGGGATTTTAAAGGCAAAAACCACAAGGTTATACATCAATTAAGGGTCTTAGTATGGATACAATTCTGATTAGCTCATTTGGGGGAACTTTCCAGATTTCCTCTGTTATTTTCGCCAAGTGTTTGTCAAACACTCCTCTCTAGACTACATCCTAAGTTGGGACATTCTGTGGCTATTGAATGGCCCCAGGCTATATCCAGTACTGGGGCTCTCCATGGTAGATTAGCTGCTATCAAATAGCCCCTAGGCTATCTCCTTTTGTACTTTGATACCAACAGAACTCAGGCAGGCCTGTCTCAAGCTGGGATCAAGAAACTTTTGTTCAAAAAGGAAGGCACTTTTCTGGTTCTTCACCTAATAGGCATTTATTTATTTGTTTGTTTGTTTGTTTGTTCATATAAAGGCTCAGGGCTGAAACCTATTTCAATGGTAGAGGACTGGCTGAATTTGGAAGTATCATGTTCCCAATCTCCAACACCCTAGTTAAGGAATGAATCCAAGAAAAAAAAATAAATTAATAAAAATGAACAAATGAGCTAGATCATCATGATTATGTTGAACACTGAGATAATCTTTCTTTCTTTTTTTTTTTCTTTTTTTTTTTCACTCTCCTCTTTGGCCATGTACTGAGAGAGGGCCTGGTGCAGACTGTTTCAGTTTCTGAGTTCTTATGAGCTTTGTACATGTTGATGTAGGCAGTCTTAATTTCTTGGTTTCTTCCCTCCCCTCTGGCTCTTAAACCTTTTGTTTCCTTTTCCATAGGCATCTTGCACTCTGTAGGCAGGGATTTAACAGAGACTTCACATTTAGGGCTGAGTGTTCCAAGCTCTCTCACTGTCTGTGCAATGTCTGGCCATGGATGTCCATATTTGTTTACACCCACTACAGGGGAAACTACTTTGATCTTAAAAGCCACACTTAGGAAGGGAGCGATTTTATTAGGCATCTCAGCTGGCAGCTCTGATCTCTGTGGTCCATCTCCAACTTCCTTTCTCAAGTGACATACGGAGACTAAATTTCTAGTCACTTAACAGCATTTCATGGGTACCCTGCTGTCTCCTTTTTGGGCTTCTGGCTTTTGCACTCTATCCCTCAGACTTGAGCTCTATCTCTGCAAGTGTGGTGTATTGGAGTTCCTGGCCAATGCTAGTAGTATCCTTTGAAGTCACTGAGAAGGGGCAGACACAAGGAGCTAAGAGGATATGGACCTCATTAAAATGACTTTTCCCTTTTTGTTACTTCTGTTTTTGTTTCAACGAGATAGTTTGCCTAAGATTTGTTTTCAGAATTCTTTCTGATCAAACAGGAAAGATGGAGGGTACTCTAGAAGTCCTTACATGGAGGTTAATCTCTGAATGACTCTTAAACTCAAGTTTCTGGGTGCAGGGGCAAGCACCAATACCTACAAAACAATCTCGTTGGTCAAGGAAGGAGCTGTATAAGAAGAAAAACGAACAGATTGTGTGCAAATAAGATTATGAAAGAGATCCCTCAAAAACCTCTCTTATCTCATTTACACACATCAAATAATAATTGCTAACTTGCAGAAGTTATAGGGAGTATCAAGTTTATATCAAGTGCTTACTTAATTCAGTTCCTGACATGGTATGTCTGACAAGTGACAGGTCTTCTAATGTTTATTGTTGCTGAGGATATGTGTCTACACCTGTTTTTTTTTTTTTTTTTTTTTTTTTTTATTGCATATCATCTCTAAGTGGCTTCAATCAACATGGGACAATTATATAAGACATCTATGCTTTCTTTTTTTAAACAAAGGATTAAATCTCATAATTGTCAACTATCAATTACCGTTTCACAGTCAATTCATATTCAGAGCCTGTCTCTTTAAACAGCCTCAGTGTCTTTTAGAGATAAACATTTGACTAGACAACTAGAGACCCAGTGGGGACATTTTAAATTAATGGCAAACCATTCCTGTAGGAACATGGGGTCCACTGCTAAATAAAAGAGAGGAACAATCTGGCTAAAACTTTTATGGAAATAGCTAAATTGATATTGTGTTATTGATGCTACTATGTCTATATACATCCTCAGGCCTGGCTCTTTTCTGTGATAATCCCTGATAGAACAGTACTTACAGGTGGTATTATGACTAGGTCATGGGGTGAGAACACTACAGTAGACTTCTGTCTTTCTTTTATGTAAAATTATACTCAGAGGGTTTTGCTCACCAATATGGAAGACCTTTACAAAAATCGAATCATGTTAGATCCTTGGACTAATATTCTGATGGCTTGTAAACAACCCAGCTGACAGTATTCTAAAGCAGGCCAAAAGTGACTCTGAAACTTGCCTGCTGATTATCAAAGCATGAGAAATATGTAAAATTATTTATTGAATGGATGGCTGAAAATCTAGCCACCGTTATAAAGTGTAACAACAGAACTATCACTTATACCTGCTGGGAAATGGAATTTCAGTTTCTAACAATAGAGTGATCCTGGGTATGTCAAACACTAAGGGCAGACCTGATGTTCAGGAGTAGTTAACATGTAAGGGGCTCCACTGTGTTTTGTGTGTCCTTTTATTTGGTTAAAATTTGGTGCTTTATTTTGTTTTTTGGGGGGGTGTGGTTTTATTATTTTTTTTCTTGGATTTGGAGGGTTTGTTGACTTATTGGGTTTTTGTTTGGCCTTTGAGAAAGAACTTAAAGTTGGATAGGTGTGTGTGGGGAGAATCTGAAAGGACTTGGGTGAGGGAAAGATATGGTCAAATACGTTTAAATTAAAAATGTAAATAATGAAACATATGTAAAAAGTTAAAAGATAAAAGAAAAGAAAACCATAATGGAGTATAAATAAAATTTAATAGAAAAACAACCTCCAGGGTATTAAGTCTCCCTATCACAAAGCGCTTGGTCTATCAGATTCTGAAACTCTGATATAAAATAAATGAGTCTGAGAGTGCTGTGGATATTCTATACTGTTAATTAATATGTTAATTTTCCCATCTTATATTTGCATCTGCTTAACATTTAAAACTTAGTTATAGAAATTAAATTTCTTATTCATTAAAATTATGTTTTAAAATGAAAAAAAAATCAACACGTTGCTCTTCACTTTGGGTTAGCTCTTTCTTGCTTTAGCAAATCACTTATTCTGGGAAATGAGATGAACATAAACAGGTGTCTTAGCTGTGGTACTGTATACTCTCAGCCAAGAATAAAGAGGTCTGTCATTGTCATTGCCACTAAAAATTCCCTGGGGAGTAAAAACGTGAGAAGCAGGTGATTTTTCTTAGGGGAAATCTGGATGTTTCTTGGAAAGAGATGGTACATAAGCTAGACCAGAAGGTTAACGGAAAACTTTACATGTATGTGCCTATGATAGAAAGTGTTTAGATATGCAATATAAATATATGATGTGGGCTGCATCTGTGTAACTCATGGGTAGCCTGAAATGGCACCATCACAGATGCCTGCTACTTCAGTCCCACACTTCAGCTCTCATAGATCACATAGTACTTTCGAGCTCTTGTTCTTCCATGAGCATCACCTGTATGTAGGACGTTTTCAGTAGCTCATTGATCTCTTACCACAGTGTTCCTTTTCTTATTTATAGCAAGTCTAATAATAGGTACCCTGGAGCTTTTGATTTTAGAATAAATGCAGGCTGAAAGAATTTGTTTGAATTACTTGAGGTTCTTATCTGTGCTTTCCTTAAGGAAAGTTACCTTTGATTTATGCCTCTGGGTAATTCAAACTGATTTTTGAAATAGCCTTTAGTTTTGAATCAAGTTTGGAAAAGCATTTATGTGATGCCACTTCAAGACATAGAAATTGAGTATTAATAAAAGATCCTGGAAATTATTCACCTGAGGCTCTACCTATTTATTGGCTTTATTTAAAACAAAATAATAAGCAGCAATATTAAATAAATATTGAAAAATCAATAATAAATTAGATTTCCATGATGAAGCCTTATCATTAAATAATAATGTTGATGTATATTTGTGTTGATATTTTAAAGAAACATTTGAATGAGAAAGCATTTGAAATATTATGATTTTAGTTAAAATCAACTTTTCATCAGGTATTGATAAGTAAGTATATTATTTGCCTTAAAAAAACTATTGAGAAGACCTCCAATACATTAAGACTAGTCATAAGAAAAATGATAGTGTTTTTATCATTCTATTTATCTAAAAAATGTTTCTTTTAAGTCAATATTGAGCCTTTAGTTTATTGGAACTTGTGAAACAATGACAATGCAATTCTAGTCATTATATGGCTGTTTTTTGATCATTGGAAGAAGGTGAATTTTGGATAAGTTCCACGTTAGTTCATCTTTAGTCACTGTGTATTAATTAACAAGCCACTTTAAGGAGGAAGGTTTTATTTTGGCACGGAGTTTCAGATATTCTTGTCCACAGTTTTGGTTCCTTAGATTTTGCACCCAAATTGGCAGTGGGAGAATGTGTAGAGCATGCTCATTTCATGGTAGACAGGAACTAGAGAGAACAGAAGAAGCATGCACCAAAGTGCAACCTTCACAGGCATCACCCAAGTGACCTGTTTCTTCTTAGTAGGATTCAACTCATGAAGGTTTTATCCCCTTCAAAATGATACCATCCAAAGGGTACCACTTTTCATCAACATTAAACTTCTGTTGAATATGGCATTTCCTGTTCAAATGATAGTATCTGAAGCCAGCTATAGAAATGTGATAAGTGGCAAGATAAGCATTATAACTGCCTTATTCATTAAACATATTTCTATACATCTCTCTATATATAAGTATATATATTATTACATACTGTGGGGCTATGTTTCAAATATAATGAAAACAGCCTTTTTTTTTTTTTCTGATACAGAGTCGTCTCTCTATATATTAAGCAAATGTCCTTTTATTCCATCTCCTATTTATTTGGTACATAACATTTGCTGAGTTGACACTGCTAGGTGGGATTCTGACATTTATTGCCTTTATTTGAGATGAAAAGAGTATTTGGACCTGACACTGACAAAGGATGAGTTCCTTATTATGAAACTTGATTGTCATCCTGAGTGGATTAATATACAATTTAGAAATGAGTAAAGCACACATCTGAGTATATGGGGTTTAAAGAGGGTTTGAGAGGGTTCAGAGGAAGCAACAGAGGGGATAAGATCTAGCCTGTATCAGGGCAGTGTCATACAAAAGACTGAGAGATTGAATGGAATAAATCAGGGAAAAAAGAAGGCTTATGTGTATGTACAAGCTTGGTGCTTCCCCAGTGCGTGGAGTGTGTATACTGTTGCTGCCATAACCCTTGAACAACAGTCTTAAACTTCCTCAAAGCTTCTTAAAAAAACTCACAATTGCAATTTTCCAGGAAGCTTCCAGGTCTTCAACTTCATATTAGATTACATCATTGTTAAACCCTGTTGTGATGCATTCAACTTACACTGAGCATCCACAAGGTCCTTAATTCTTAGGCATACTCATGGCCATTGTGATAGTATCTGGCTTCCAGTAGTATAATCTAGTCTATCAAAAAGTCTTTTAGAATGGAATACATACTATTGGTTCTTCTCTTCTAGAAAACTCTTCTTGATACAGAATTTACTTAACTCTTTGCCCAGCTGACCATGTAGTTTGTTGCTCAAGGTTGCCCTGCAGACTTCAGGACAACATAGTGCTGATGAACAGGTAAGATCTTATGTCTTGATCTTTTAAGTCATAGTTAGTATGTTGCAATATCTTAAACTCATTTTCCTCCTCTACTTTTAATATCGGCTAGCGAATGAAATTTCAATTAACTCCTTCATTCAACATCTCTGACTTAAAAGTTTGCTGTCCATATCCTTTACTACTTAATTTACAAGGACATAAACTTTTAATCATTCATGATAAGGTTTAAATATTCCCCCCTCTGTGTGTGTGTGTGTGTGTGTGTGTGTGTGTGTGTGTGTGTGAGAGAGAGAGAGAGAGAGAGAGAGAGAGAGAGAGAGAGAGAGAGAGAGAGACTGCATGTGTATGTGAGGATGTGTGTTCTTGCTCATAGTGACACTGAAGAAATCATTTCATTGAACATTGATCACAAGCGCTGTGAAAATAACTCAGTACAGTTTTGGCAGTACAATCACGAGGTCCTGAGTTCTAAGAACTTGTTTTTAAAAAAAGCTAGTGTGGACCTGTGGGCTTGTCATCTCAGTTCTGAGTGAAATGAGACAGATGGATATCTGGAGCATGCTAGCTAACCAGCCTAACTTAAGTGGCTCTCTCGATCCTGTATCAGAGAGAGACAGAAGAAAGGATGGATACTTTCTGAATCATGCCACCCAGATGTCCTTCAGCCTGCTGCATATGTGAGCTTGCACACAAATATACAGACAAGACAGACAGACAGACAGATAGACACATACAAATACACACACATACACACATTCATACACACAGGCACATAAATGTACAGATACACAGTTGATCACTGTGTGTGTTTGTATCTGTCCCCTGATATTTCTCTCTTATTTTTTTTCACTTTTCTTTTGAATGTTGATAACAATGACAGTTGAATTTTATGTCAATAACTCAGTTTTTAAATATTAAAAATAGCTCAAAGTGACTCTTGTCCTTTTCTAGTGTTATAATGTATATAAATATATGTGATATTTGGCAGAATTAATTTTCACAGGTGGAGGACAAGAATATATTTTACCACTGAAAAATCCTAATAACTCTCTTTTGTGCTTGAATGTATGAACACAATAGAGCATCCATATTAGGCAGTCACTTTGGAGCACTTTCTAGAGACTCTAGCACATTACTGTCTTGATGACACATTGACCCTATTTGTTCTGTGAAAACTCTTTTCCTTTGAGCACCTAACACTCAAACCTTGCGCAGCCTTTGACTATATGTTTTGGATTTGTCTCCAGGTTGTCATCAGCAGCTTGTCTTTAGCCACAACACACACACAGCCTTCAAACCACCCTTTAGCCAGAATTCAATGTCAATTAATTATTTGCAAGATTCATTAATTGGCAACAGCTTTTCCAGATTCTCATTAGAATTAACAAGATTCTACTTTAATTTATAGATTATCTGTCACTCTTCCTGCTCAGCTTGAAAAGGAATTGCATATTTCAAAATCACTTCTAAATCATAAAATTTAGGCATTTTCCCCCAGTGACATCTATTATAACACATAATTAAAAACATGGGCTTTTGATATGTAAAATAATAACTCAGAAAGAAATACAACTGTCTCTATATTTTATATGATTCTGGCTCAGGGAACTGTTTCTAAGATAGGAAAGACCAAAGTGGTGGAATAATGCTGTGTAAGATGTTTGTTTGGCTTACAAAGGAAGGGTTGATATAAGAAGAGGCTGTGGAGAGGCCATCAAAGCCCCAGGTTATTCAAGGTTTATATTTCTATTTATTGTTGATAATATCAGTTTGGGGGACTTTGATAACTCTCAAGGCCTTAGTCATCTTATTTGTCAAATGGAAATGACCAAACCTATATGTACTATAGCATATGTTTTAGAATCAAGGAATTAAAGTAATGCATGGGATACTAACTTTTAACTATAAATAGCACATTGTGATAAGGCTTACTTATGTAAATTATGAATGAGCTATTAGGTAAAAGTTCTACTGATTGCTAGATGACCTACTAATTTATGTTTAGTCTCTGAGAGTTTTAGTCCTTCTATGTAGGCATCATAAATATAAAGAGGGTATTACCATTCCTGTCACTGGTTATTTTGAGTGTGGAATACAGAGAAAACTTGCTTTATTTAGACTTAAAGTCTGCCTACAACTGTGCCTTCATTGCTTCAAAAAGATCTTCTTGGGTGTTCAGAGGATCACAGTGATTGTTATATTACCTCATCATCTCAAATATCTCCTGAGAAAGGCCAGGATAAGAAGAAGTGGTCATTGGACTAGTTTGTGTTGGGGCCTATGGGGTCCCAATAATCTCACCAGATAATAGACTTTTATGTCATTCTTAGGAAAACTAATGGACAAACTTGTAAAAGCCACACAAAATGGAGATACTGAAATTGAGACCTATGTTGTCGTACTCAAGACTACATTATCTTAATCATTGTGTTTAATGCATAATTGAACAAATAGTCAAAGATTAGACATGAATTTTATTAGGTAAAAATTATTCTAAGTTGGATTTTCTGAGTAGTTGTTTAAAAATGCTGGCATATGTTTCATCTTGTGGGATTGAGTGGATATGCTCTAACAAGTAGAGCTGTAGTGGTAGGGACGGCATTTTTACTCAATGTTGTAGCATCATCTAGGAGTTCATTGAGTGTCTGATATCCTTGGAGGCACAGAGCATAAGTTATGGCAGAAGATAGATTGCCTCATAGGGACTTGCTGTGAACAAGTCAATAGAGTATACCTTTCCTTCATCCACTCAATAAATAAGTTGGCAAATGAGTAACAAATGTTGAGTGAAAAACTTGTAGCATTTTGTAAAGAGTAGAGCTAAATTATGAACCACTCCATGAGAAAGTGAAGTGAGGTTGTAGTTGAAGATAATGGAGATATATTGGGCAGTATATTAGAAAGGTCCTCAGAGAAGTGAACAAAAAATGGGTCTCTAGGCAACTCATTAATATAACAGGTGAGGTTAAAAGTGAAAGGTATAATAAAATTAAAGGTGATGTGGGTGATGGAGATGGAGATCATGGAGAGGAATCAGGATGTTCAGATGTCCTGAGGTAGAAGTCACTTAGATTCTTTGAGAATCTGAAATTTTTTCCTAGTCATAGGAAGAAAGTTAGTGAGGTGCAGAGCAGAAGAAGATACTGTCCAAAGGGGCTACTGGCTTGTGTGTTTGTGTGTGCGTGTGTGTGTGTGTGTTTTGTGTATCCTCCCTATTTGGGCTATGATCTTAGTCTTATTATTTAGAAGAAATATTAAAAACACTGGAAAATGCTAACATAGTTGGTGAATTAGGAAAATAATGTACAAAATTGGGTTTGAGAATGTTTTCATGTCTTATTTCAATACATCTGCATGTGTTATATTTTTCTAGTTGTGTTCAATCATTAGCTCTCTGGAATATGATACATAAATGGAACATGTGTTGTACCATAACTCCCAATTCAAAGAATAACAATGGTATAATTTTTATATATAGAAAAGCCAAGCAAGGCTTCAAGCAGCATAGTAACTTGAGGCCCACTTATCCCAGAGCTAGGTGATTCCCCAATATTTAGAAATAAAACTAAATCTTACAGGGTCTAGATAGCTTTAATATTAACTTTTCTAAATTTTCTACATAGCAATTACATTGTTTTATTGGCATATTAACAGCAGATGTATAAACATTTTATTATTAATGAAATGTTTAAGTGTGTGTGTTTGTGTGTTTGAGAGAGCATTTGCATGTGCATGAGTATCTGTGTGTGTTTGTGCCTCTGTATTTTCTGAAACAGGTATCAGTAAACATAGAAAAAATAGTTAAAATGGTTACAGTAATGGGAAGTCTGCCCATCTTCTCTATACCTTTTACTTTTTGGTTTTCTGATAACATTAATATATGTCCTTAAAAGACAGGGAGGTCAAGATTGTGGGAGCATGGGATTGGAGGAATGACTAAATCGCTGGAAGTAGACACTGGTCATGCTGAGGACCCAAGTTTGCATCCTAACACCCATCTCAGACTTTACAGTAATCTGCACTTCTGCTTCAAGGTCAGACAACTTCTAGACTTCACTGTCTCTTGAACACACACTAACACAAAGACACAGACACATAATCAAAAATTTTAGTAAAATATTTATCAGAGAGATTGGTCCAAAATGGTAAATGACATTGTCAGAGTCTCATTTCATGTTCATGCAAACCAAATAGCTTTTTAATTGTTCTTCTTTATTTCCCCTGTTATGGGGTGTTTTCTGCCCTAAGTTCTCACAAGTGATGCTCTGTAGTAAGAGGTTTCTGGCCCAGACTTTTGGGCCTAGCCTCAAGGTTTAGACCTTCAGACCCACAGACCCACAGAGACACACAGATGCTTACATTAATTTTAGGCTAATAAGCCTAAGGCCCAGGCATATAACTCGCTAACTCTTTACCCTTAAACTAACCCATGATTCTTATCTTGTTCAGCCATGGGGCTCAGTACCTTTTCTCAGAGCAGCCTAGTTGTCCTCTGCATCTTCTGGCTTGTCAGGCAACTCTGGAGTCTCTGTGGCATTTCTGCTCTGTTCTTCCTATTCCCAGAGTTTTCTTAGTCTGGTAGCCATGCCCGTACTTTCTATTTGCCTTTGGCTAATCAGCACTTTTTATTAAACTCATATGTGGGACAATTATTTACAATGTAACATCATAAATCCACTACAATGCTCATTGAATTGAGAGTGTCAGTCTTTGAGAGGTAGCTGCCTGCTGTTGTTACACAATGTGTTGTACAGTCTTCTGGGAGTTAGGCAGTGTAGTGGCTAACACATGGTTCAGAGACAAAAGAAAGCAGACTCATAGAGTCAAGCATTCTGTGGAAGGCAGAGCAAAATATTGCCTTCTGATTCCTAAGAATATTTTTACTAATAGTGTTTTGAGTAAAGTATTTTAAAATCACCATTAATTATATGAACTTAGCTGTTTGTTGACTTAGCAGTTTGGTCTATTTTATATTGAGACAGCTACTATTTTTGTACACTCCAAAATAATTGTATTATTTTCACTTATAACTACTCTCTTGGGTATAATTAAGTTTTGCAAACATTTTACTTACAGAAATCTAGTCAGAATCTTTCCGGCTTTATTTGTATTGTTATTTGTATATCCAGGGTATCTCTAGATTCTCCCCTCTTTTTCTCTTTATGTAGCTCTCTTCTTCCTTCCCTCTCCCTCCATTTTCCCTCTTTCTCCATCTCTCCCTTTATTTACACTTTTATCCACCCATTTATTTGTCTTAAGTGGCATTTGCTAAGCATTTATCGCAAAAATGCTTTGGGAACAGATATTTACATATAATCACCATGATGCTAGTGATGTAATAGAGAAAAAGGCACATGAAAGCACTGTTATATACTAAGGGAGGAAGATGCTATTCATAGCTAAGAATTTAAAGGGACTTTTCAGACTAGAAGACCTTTAAGCTTGCAGATATCACTAGAAATCTTTCCAACACAGGAATCTCTAACAATTACTAAGTTACTTATTATTGGATAACATATGCCAGGTTTTTACTTAGACTGCCACATAAGGCATCGGCAGAGCAAAAGTAGATGAAGTTAAAATGGGACCATAGAGCAGGAGATACTGCGTAGTAAGAAGTTCAGGGATTCATTTAATGAGTAGTGAGAATTCAGTTAAAATATGAATAATTTATTGCCAGAAGATTTTTTTTTTAATCAAACTAATAAGACTGTCAACCAATTACTAAAGAAATGAAGTCCACTGTAATGTGGCTCCCAATTAAATAAGTGGTTTCTATTTGTACCAAGCAGCAATTCATTAAGTATGTATCAAAGAAGTAGACAGTTTACAATTTGTTTAATACTAGCATATATGTTTACAACAATTGGAAGAAACTGCTAGTAACCTGGATCCTGGAGTTATTTATGTTTCTGAAGGTATTCATAAATAATAAACTAACACTCCATTATAAAAATGTGCAGTCATGCTTTTTATATAGAAAACAGGAGTCTAAATAAAATCAGAGCTACAGGAAATCATAGTAAACAGTGGTCAGTCTTTTTATGAGAAGAATGTATTCCACATATTCTAATTTTGTACTGGCCACTATGATGTCTGTGTGAGTCAATATCAGAGGAAACATGACCTTCTTCACTCTTCCATTTGGTAACTCTTATTGAATAACTAATTGACACAAAGCTCCGTGGAGCAAATCAATGTTTTATTTTGATTATGGATTCATAGATTTGAATTTCAAGCAGGTCCTATTTAATTTTCAGGTGGTTTCCTGTACAGTCATGATCAGACATTGGCGGTAGGAATTGCTCATTTATTCTTTAATATTCACTCAAAGGACAGGCAAAAATATGCTCCAGTAGCTCCTCATTTGACCTTGAAAGGCAGTCAGAGTTCTTGTATATTGCATTTTGCTTCCCCCTGAACAACTATTTCTAGAGAACGAAGGACATCTGAAGCTTCAAGGCCATCTGTGTTTCAGATTGGGGAGTTCCTTGGGATCACTCTCCTTGTCTGCATCCTTGGAAGAGTCATGCTCATACAGGTCCACAAAATTATGCTGGGAAGCCTGTCTCCTTATAAAAAGATTGTTAAACATGTGAATTTATTTTAAAATGTATAAAATTTTTCATCAAAAATCAAAACAAATTATTTACTGAGTAGACTTACTGTAAATATCTTGAAGAAAAATTCATGTGACAATTTTCTCTAATATAAATACCTTGAAATTCATATTTCCTATAGTTGCCTTTGTATATGCCAGGTTTTTACTTAGATTGCCTAATTATATAAGTAATTAGAAGTTTCTGCATTGTCAGAACCTCTCAAATGAACAACATCCACTTCTGAAATAATTGACTACAGGCCTAATATTACAGTAACTGCTGGGCCAGTAGTTCAGGCTTATTGCTAACTAGCTTTCTCATTTAAATTAACCCATAATTCTTACTTATGTTTAGCTACTTGGTTTGGTACCTTTGCTTCATCTTGATTCCTCTGTGGCTGGCTCGGTTCTGTTACTCTACTTTTCCTATTCCCAGAGTTCTCCTAGTCTGGTTGGCTCTCCTCTGCTTCTTGCCTTGCCACTGGCTAATCAGTGTTTTATTAAACAAGTATGAGTAACAAATCTTTAAACTGTACAAGAGCAGTATCCCCCATACATACATATATGTATATACTCACATATTATATTTCATCAGTTGTAAGCTGCAATTAATCTTGTAATATCACAATTTTGTGTACCATTGAGAGCAAAAGCAATTAAATACAACATCATAATACTAACCCATTGGGCTAACATATACTTACTAACTTGACAAAACAATATTTGAAGCTTCAGAATTTATCTAAAAAGTCTATGTTTGAAATTCAATTCATTAGCCCTAAATAGATCCTTGAAAAATATACAAATCAAAGTTTTTAAAATACCAACATATGTTAAGTCCATTTAAGTCAAACTGCTTTCAAAACATGTCTTCCATTCTTCCTCCACTATTTCTATGCCTGTTCACAAACAATCTCCATTTGCCTATTCATCCAGCTCCTAGCAACCACAAATCATTGCTTTGTTTTGTGAATTTATTTCTGGGCCTTCAACAGAAAAGAATTAATTCAATGTACATAGCTCTTGGTTTACTTTCTTTTAGCGTTCGCAGATGTTATATGTAATGATGAATGTCACGATCAATGACTTTATTAAGTCCTTTCCATGACAGCACCATCACTAATAAAGCAAAAATGGGAATGAGTTTTTACTACATGTGATTAAACTATAATAAGATAATGTGCTCACCAATGTTTTGCTTTGTAAACCTGAGTGGAAAGAAGATATGAAAGACAAAGATAGAAGACAACCTGCATAGTGGATCTATTTTATATGCAAAAAGGCTTCAGAAACTGAGTGCTTCCTTTATGTAACAGTCTTCATATTGGCTAGCTAATACAAAGTCTTTTGATAATAATGACCTTTTAAGGAGAGATCACTGGACCTTAAAGCCCATAATTAGAGCAAATGTGTGTAACCTAATTGCAGCTTGCTAACTTTCCCTCTTCCATTAAAATCAAGGATATGTTTAGTTGAAGCAACTGAGAGCTGGCATTTTGCGGCCATAGATAGTGGATACATAAGAGCAGTAAGGCTGTTGTTTGACTGGAGTGATTAGGCACTAAGAATATATGAACAAAATCTTAATTGGCATCACTGACAATAAAAAATTATTCAGTCTAAGCACATTGCACATATTTTTGAACATTTTGCAGCTTCAGATATCAAGTAAGGAGATTAACCCTTAGACAACTCCACACCAATTGA
This sequence comes from Phyllotis vaccarum, assembly GCA_033318265.1. NCBI lineage: Eukaryota > Metazoa > Chordata > Mammalia > Rodentia > Cricetidae > Phyllotis > Phyllotis vaccarum. Next base: position 98,263,545 of record JARWLC010000009.1, on the reverse strand, counting down.
TATATTCTCCACTCGTTTGATATTCATAGCCTGAAAATATTCACCATAAGCTTTGGACCTGACATTATTACTCAAGAACCTGAGGTTCATCTAACCCCAGTCCCATAAACTCTATAATCTCTGAATTACTGAAAGGAAATTATCATTAAATTTTGATATACTCTCAGTTAAGGAAACAGCTATTTCTCTGTGTATGTCAGGTTCTGATCATTGTCTAGCTGAGTGTGTTGTAGTCAGAAGTTTCTATGTCTTGACTGGCTGGGCTCATACGCAGTTAGTCTCAAATACTCACACAAAGGCTTAGATTAATTATAAGCTATTTGACCTATGGCTCAGGCTTATTACTTGCTAACTCTTACTCTTAAATTAAATCATGATTTTTATCCATGTTTAGCTACATGTCTTGGTACCTTTGCTTCAGTGCAGCTTTCTCGTCTTCCTCTGCATCTGGTTCAAGTCTGTGTCTCCTCTTCCTCTTTCCAGAGTCTGGTAGCCCTTATACTTCCTGCCTGCTCTCTGGCCAGTCAGTGTTCAATTAAACCAACAGTGACAAATATTTACAGTGTACTAAATCATAATCTCACATCAGTGTGTAGTTAATAGAAATACAAGAAATTACAAGTAGAGACTTAGTCTTTAGAAATTCCATTTGGCTTTATAAGATAGAAGTCTGATTTAGGTGAGGCTGGAGATGTGATAGAGACAATGAGGTTAAATAGTGTAGATTTCATGTATGTACTAGGACACAGTTGACTCCAATAATAAAAGTCATGTCACGATGAGCAGTAGATCTAGAGTCTATCTCTGAATGGCAGAAAAGATGATGAAATGACTAGAGCTTAGGTGGAAGATGACTATGATGGTTGATATCAACTATAACTTTGATCACCGAGGATATGAATCTTTGCACATGTCTGTGAGGAATTCTCTGGGTTGGGTTCTTTGACATGAGAAGCCACAACATAAATGTGGGTAGAAACAAAAAGACACTGTTACCTTTCCTTCCCCTTCTTCTGATCCTCTCATCAACTCTTCAAAGGGGGTAAGTAAGGCTCCCTTGAGTAGTCAACATAGGCTAGCATACTAAATTGAGGCAGGACATAGCCCTCCTCCTCTATCAAGGCTGAGTAAGGCATCTGGCTACAGGGAGTGGGCTCTAAAAAGCCAGTTAATATACCCAGGGTAATTTCTGGTACCATTTCCAGGTGCCTCACCAACAGATCGATCTACACAGCTGTCATCCTCATTCACAGAGCCTAGTTTAATCCCATGCAGGCTCTTCAACTGTCAATCTGGCATCCATGAACTCCCATTAGCTTAGGTCATCTTTCTCTGTGGTTTTCTCCATTATGCTTTAGACCTTCCTCCCTCTCTTCAAATGAACTTCTAGAGTTTGACTGGTGCTGGGCTGTAGGTGCCTTCATCTGTTTTTGTTAGTCATTGGATGTAGGTTCTATGATGACAATTAGGGTAGTTATAGGGAAGGCTAGTTGAGGCATCCTCCCTGGCACTGATAGGAGTCTTAGGTGAGACCTCCTTGTGGGTTTCTGTGGATTTCCCTAGCACCAGGTTTCTCCCTAACCCCATGGTGGCTTCCTCTGTCAAGATATCTCTTTCATTGTTCTTCCTCTCCATCCCCCCTCCAACTCAACCATCTGAACCCTCATTTCCCATCCTCTATTATTCTCCCTCTACTCCACCTCCCAAGGAGAACTTAATCATTTTCCTTTCCTGAGTTGATCTATGAGTTCCCTCTTAGGGTCCTCCTCTCTACCTAGCTTCTCTGGGGTTGTGAATTATAGCCTGTTCATCATTTGTTTTGTGTCTAATATCACAAAGTATATGAATGAGTATATACCCTGTGTGTCTGTATTTGTCTTTCTGGATCTGGGTTACCTCACTCAAGATAACTTTTTTTTCTAATTCCATCTATTTGCCTATGAATTTCATGATGTCCTTTTAATTTTTTCTTAACATTGAGTAGTACTCCATTGTACATTGAAAAATGTACCATATTTTCTTTTCTTTAGTCATTCTTCGATTGAGAGATATATAGGTACTATTTCTATTCATTCACTCAAGTGTGTGTGTGTGTGTGTGTGTGTAACAGCATGGAGAACTAATTCTTGTGTTAAGATATTGGCTTATAGACACCTAAGGTTTGAAAAACCCCAAATTTAAACTTCCAGTAGACTAGACATTCAGCTGTGATTTCTAGTCTGAGTCCAACCTTTTTTTTTTTTTTAATTTCACTGATCATAAACAGTAAGTAATCTAAAACACTTTTACAGAATACAAGCCTGGGGGTTGTACAGTAAGATTAATCATCACATGAGAAACACTCATTCAATAAATTCAGACTTGAGAGTGTGGATTGAATGTGCTGATAGATTAGAATGGTATAAAATCTCACCAGGGTTTGAGAAATGAAAGCCATTCATAAGCAACCACTAGGCCCAGTGTGTATACCCATTTTTATTTAGAAAGCTGCATACTCTGAAAAAAAAATTCTCTCTTACACTTACATGGTGTATTGTTAAGTGAGGAAGGATTTCTGGGGCTTCCCTATTCAGATCATTTACACGGCTCTTGTGCAGCAGAGCTTATAAATGTCTACCAGAAAGGTTTGCTAGTGATTGCCCTTAATTTGTATTCAAATGGAAGCAAAAAGAAAGAAAAATACACAAGCAGGAGTCTTGTAATTATGCTACATAAAATTATTAGGCAATTTAGAAAATTGTTAGTGGGAAGCTGCCCATCATGCATAAAAATAATTTTGATTTCGACAACCAGAGTTTAATGTGAGAATGATTGTAGGGAGACCACACTATTAATTTTTACTTTAATTATTCAAGCGCATTTGAATTTGTTTTAAAGAAAGTGATAGCTATATAAAGTTGAATCACTCTGGTCTAAATCCTAGTTTGGCTGTGTGGCAAAGTTCATTTTCTGAGGCTTGCTGTGAACTGTAAAGCTATCAGAGCAATGAAGAATATTTGTGGAAGTCTTTGTTTCCCTAACCCCTCTAAGTACAAGTAGTAAATGACTGATATATTTTTCTGGCAACCTGAGAAATATATGATTTTTTTTGTTGTTGTAAATCTAGAGAATCTCTAAACTGTCAGTTTTCATGTAAAAAATTCTTTATTTAATATTTTTTTAGTATAGAGACACATGTTCTAGTAAAAATTAAGAATATATTTCCATTCTTATTATTGATAATATCTTGCAAATTTTGAGCTAAATATATGTTGATATTTACACAATCTATATCTACAAGCTTCAAAGTATACCATATTTGGTGTTGATATAATTAATTTGCATACATTTATTAAAAAGTCAGCCATTCAAGTGGAATGATTTAATACCAGGCTTTTAATCTCAGCACCTAATAGGAAGAGGAGGATGTCTGTGAGTTGAAGGCTTGCCTGGACTATCTAATGAGTTCTAGAACTGCCAGGTCAACATAGAGAGACCAGTATCTAAGATACAAACAAAACAAAAAAATTACTGTTCAGTAGGAACTGTATCTCATATTTTTCCAAATTCTAGTCAAATTTTTTAGTGCATACAAACACACATATAGTATGTGTGAACTGTGTGTGTGTGTGTGTGTGTGTGTGTGTGTGTGTGTTATGTGTATGATCATATATATGGCCTGTCCTAACTTACATCGCTCCATAGGAAGTTATCTCATTCTTTTCCTAGCTGTTTAAAACATGACATGCTGGAAGGCACACTCTAGCACAGCAGAGGGGTTGCTCTATCAAACAACGATTCTCTCAAAATGTATTGTTCTATGAAACAAAACACGTCCCCTCTGTAGAATGCAAACCTGAGAATGTTAACAGACAAGAAAGTCCTTTTGCTTGTGTGAGGAGATTGTCCAAGAGCAGAGAGTGAAGGAGAAAGATTATCCCCATCAGAGAATGTGAGCATCATTCCTTTGGGCCCTACGGATGAGCCACGTGCTATGGACACTGATGATCAAGCTCTTTGCTGTTTGAGAATCATTTGTCCTTGCCTCATTGAGTTACTTTTTCTTTGTCTTTTCAGCCTCACATAGCCATTCTACTTGCAACCTGTCTCCATACATCTTGGCAACCTCAGTGTTTCCTGGATGACTTGTGATCTTTCCGCTCTGTGCTTTACGTTTGGAAGGATGCTGGAAAGTGTGTTGAGAAAAATCAGATCTCTATTTCTCTGACTGTCTTTGATAGGCTACAGGATCCCTTGCCCAGAAATCCTGTTGCACACTATCTCTAAGCAAATGAGGAAAGTAGCTCTCTGGTGAGAGGATTCTCAGATCCTTTAGATCCAGCATTCACCTAAGGGTTTTTTTTTTTTTTTTTTTTTTTTTTTTTTTTTTTTTTTTTTTAAGGTGGCCTGAGGCTGACTTTAATTAATCTCTGAAATCATTCATTCTGTATCTGCGTGATATTCTTCCATGAATTCTATGAAAATTTTACTGACTGCGAGAGACTGGGGAGAGGGAAGAGAGGGGGAGCAGAGGCATGCATAAATAAAAACGACATTTTAAAAATAAAATAATTAATAAATAATAAAAAAGAAAATTTTATGTATTTCATTGTAATAGGTTTCTAAATTTCCCATTGTTAGCAAAATGACTTTTTCTGGATTTCTGAAAATAGAAGTCACAGAAGCTGATGAGCCTCAGTAGTTAAAACAGTATGTAGTGTTAGATCTGTCCAGTTTAGTTGTTCCAGAGAAGTGCTGCTCAGTTGAAATATTCTAATTAGATGTTGCCAGAGGAATAAGAAAATAGTGCTTAGGAATAAAGGAGGAAATGCATTCAATGTGAAATGTGTAAGACCAAAACATGTGAGAACACAGGTCAGATAGAAAAACTAATGCCAGTCAAGATGGCCGTCTGTCCTAGATAGTGATGGTGTCCACTGTTGGTTTCATGCTACAGTTTTGCTACTAGAACCATGTGTTGAGCACTTTTGTATGTTATATATTCTTTAAACATTTGATATCCCAACTTAGGAAAATTGAGGCACAGAAAATCACAGTAACTTCCATAAGTTTATTGTCAGGGATATTGGGCAATGTAGATACAAGATAGTGAATGAGACCTAGGCTTCCTACTCCTTATCATTAATCATCCCTGTTGGGTGAGGAGAGGTATCATGGGGTGAGGAGCACCCATTATATTTGCTTGACCGGATCAGATTTAACTTTAGCTTAGCCTTTGAGAACACTGACTGGAAAGAGGTCAAAGAGAATCCTAGGACCTGAGACTCAGGAGCTACAAGACAGCCAAGCAACTGAGTGATGATGGTCTTTGAAACTAGAGCAACTAGAGAGTGTTATTTTGTGAAGGAAAATTTCAATTTAACCAGAGAACCTTGAAGTGAAGGTTTTGAATTGGAAAGAAGGTTTTAAATTGCTATCAGAATTTGTCATTTTAGTGATTGAAACATTTCAGGGCCAAATGTGCAATGTTCCACCTTTATGGAAAGGACTGTGTGTGGTAAATAACTGCCAACTCCTACAGCATAGAAGTCCTGAAGTATGGGTTCAGAAAAAAAATAAATAACAGCAATTCACTTTATCTCAGGTGGGGGCTGATTATGCTGCTGAACAAACAGGCTTTTGGAGATCTTTTAAAGTTAATTATCTGTGACCTGTGAACTTGTGAGTTCATCTCACTTGGGAGAAAGATTAAAATGTACATGGAAAGCTGACTTTGCTGATTAATAAGTGGGCACAGGAGCCATATGAAAAAGTTTATTAGATTATATAAGTTAAAAGAGGAAGAAAAGCCTATCCTTGCCTAGTATATTGGAAGCATTAATGTTTTGATAATGATGGAAATGGAATTATGCACAGTACCCTTAACTGCACAACTTGACCTTTGAGTTTATTCTATGAATAAACCACACTCCGCTTAAAACCTTTTTCTTTTTATTGCAATCAAATGTTAGAATTTCACAGACTTTTGTCAGAGAGTTACTAAGCTGCTTAATCAGATGAAAAGGATATTTTGGAATAAATCAACTTCGTGTAAGCAAACCAAACCAAAACAAAACAAAAACCTCAAACAACAATAAAAACCTTCAAAATGAATTGCAGCACGATACACAAATACACACCAAAAGTATCACTGATATTTACAAATGTAAAAAATAATAATAATAAGCCACAATCAGCCATTTTTCTTATGCTGGAGCTGTGTTGCCAAATTTAATTGAATGATCAAATTTTACAACTGGAAATTCTATTAGTGGAAGTGACACCTGAATTTCAGGATAGAATCTACATTTTTTTTTTTTTAATTTAAGGAAAATTTAATGACAAAGAACTGGAAGAGAGTTTCTTTGCATAACTGAAGCAGGGTGTAATAGGTACAGAAATAATAACCATTCTCCAACCTGCCTGGGGTTGAGCCAATGAATTTCCTTTAACTTCCCTAGAATAAATATTGAGAGCCACAAAGCACATTTCCACATTACAGCTATTGATGCAGATGTTTAGAAAAATTAACTTTTCTCTTTTCATGCAACATACTAAGTTCCTTTGGTTAAGAATTTCCATTTAATTTATTTAGTTTTCTTATGATCAGAAACTCATGGGCTCTCAATGATTTGTATTCGGTAGGCTAACTGCATGTTTCTTCATCACGTACTTCTGGATTTTTGATGAAGTGCTTTCATTTTAGGAAATAGATATGTTTGCTGTTCAGTACAGTGAACAATCCAGTCTTTCACATATGTACTCCAAGGTGTGTGTGTGTGTGTGTGTGTGTGTGTGTGTGTGTGTGTGTGTGTGTATGGAAAAGCTTGGATTTAGATCTGTCAGATGATAATTTACATGTGAAACAAGGTGACTCCAACAGACTCAAATGTGTGCAGTGATGAACCTTTTGGCCTATGTGTTGCTTCTTGGAAAGTTTAATATAGCAACACCAGAGAGGTCATCAAAGTTTCTGAACTCACAAACCCAGTTTTAATCACCACCTCTCCAAAGCCACATGTCAGCTTGCTTCCCTTTTGAAATACACAGACACAGCTGGCCATGGATCCATTTAGGTTTTACTTTTGCCTTGTTTTCCAGCATGGTTTAGCATTCTTTCCCATTGGGTCCTAGTCACAGAAGGAATCCTACCTTCCTGAATCTGTGTCACAATTGAAATCATTGAGTCATATCTTTTGTTACAGGTGAAGAGAACTCAAATTAGACCTGATGTATTTTTCCACTCCTGCTGTGGTTATTCATAACACAATCATATCTTTATGTCCATCAATATTTATGTTATATTATATTCATCTTTAAGGAAACATAGCACTAAGCAAATTGGATTTAAGATTCACATAGCTGGATTTATTTAATATATCCCCTTTTATCTTTTTCTGTAAAACTATTTCTATCTCATAAAAAAATCTAAGAAATATTTTTTTTCCTTTTCAGAACTGTAGTTTAATTTACTTTAGTTCAAATTATGCAAAGTAGTGCCATGAGTTTGGAAAACATTTGCTAGTTTTTGGTGAAGATAAACAAAGAGTGCTACATGACCTCACAGTGGCTCTTATGAGAAATCCTGCTAAAGAAATGAATTTCTGTTCACATATAAACCCACACAATAACATTTTTAGTATCACATGTGCCCAAATCTGAAGACCACTTAAATGTCTGTAGGCAGGTAAATGGATAAACAGCTCTACTTAGAAAGGTGTTTTATGATTAACAAACAAACATTGATGTATCTCCAGAGTTGTTATTCTTTGCTAAAGGAGCCAGTTTTTTTTTTTTTTTAAATCTCTAATTCCTCAACTAAAAATCTGTAAGAAGAAATTGGAAATGATCCAGAGATTTCAGTGATTGGATTGAGAGTCTGAGTGACAGGATGAACATGAAGGAATGCCTGAGGCTTGACTGGCACCTAGAGGATCTGCATGCACAGAAACTCATAAACCTCTATGTCAGGAAATAAATGTTGGAGCTCGGGAAATGGTTCAGGAGTTGTACAAGCATCTATAACCTGAGTACAGAACCATAACAGCCACATAAAAAGGAAGGCATGGTGACATGGCATACTCCTGTAATCCCAGTGACAGAAAGTCAGACATGAGTGGACCTAGCTGGTGTATCTAGATTATTCAACAAGCTCCATATTCACTGAGATCCTATATCAAAAAATAAGTGTAGAATATTTGCGGAAGACACTGGACATCAAACTGGCCTCCACATTCATATGCACATTTACACACACCCATACAAATATGCAAACACCACCACCATCATCATCACCATCAATGACCACACAAAAAGTTACAAGGACAGAAGAGATTTTTTTTTAATAAATGCATGTCATAAAAATATAAAGTCTGGTATACCAAAACCTTTTTCTGTGCTGTGATAAAATACTCTGACCAGAGCAATTTAAGGAAGAAAAGATTCATGGTGGTTCACCATTCAAATGCATAGTCCTTCATGGTGGGGAAATCAGGTGGCAGGACCACAAAGTACATGTTCTCATCGCATCCATAATAAAAAAAGCAGGAGCAAATGAATTCATGCTATTTGCGGTCCTTCCTCCATGTCTACAGTCTACCCATACTGGAAAGGTCTTCCCTCTGTTTAATGCAGTCTAGATCATATTCCACATGCATGTGGAAGTACATCATCTCCCAGGTGATTGGAGAATCTGCTTGACAATCAATGCAAATTATCATACCCATGAATAAATCTTTGCTAGTTCTCACATACACAACTAGAACAGACAGATAATAACTCTTGCCACTTGCATCTATGGTGATATCTCTTGGTGCTCTGAACCCCATGTGACACCAGATGGCATGGTCTTCAGGTTAAATAGTACTTCTGATCTGTGTGTGTTGGTTAGGAATCGTACAACAACAACCAAGAAGAAAATAAGTTTAGTTACAAAGTCAAGATGGCAAACAAGAAGGTGATTTTGTACAATGAAGTCATCTGTACCTGCTGTTATGTGGCTTTCAGAAACGGCCTAAATGGGAACATTTTAAATGTATGGATTGTAGTCTATTACAAAAATAAAGCAATTATATGAAATATGTTAATCATCCTGTGCAGATGTATGAGGGAATGTCAGTCCACTTGTAAAATTTCAATTTCCCAAATACTTCTGATATGTTTGTTTGTCTCTTAGTGAAGTTGTTATTTTACTTATTTTAATTTATTTTCCTCACTAAAGTTCAAATTATATTAATAAAATGGACAGGTTCTGTATGTGCTTGCTACTTTGAATCAGTAAGAGCAAAGCTGTGCTTTATTAGATAGTGAATTCCTATAACTATTGATTTGTGTCACTAGTGTGGCTTCTCAAAGGACCCACTTCTACTTTTGGAGCATATTAAAATTTTTCTAGAAAAGAGAAGACCATTCTCTGCAGGAAACTGAGCTCCCTCTGGGTATGTCATTTCAACCATTGTCACATTAGTTTCATGCTCAAGAAGGGAGCAAATCCAACCATGTCATAGCTTTAGCCATTGGGCTGCTTGGGTATCAGAAGCCATATATGGTCTCAAGAATGCATCTATTTACAGGTTATGCATGTCTCCTTAGACCAGACTATTTCTTGATCTTTAGTTTGGCTTTATCAATTAGTTATGTGTTTGTAAGTGTTGTGGACTCTGTTCACCCTTTAATCATTAAGAAATTATTATTTCCTATTCTAGACTAGACAGTAGGATAGAATATCAGTATATACTTTCTATATGTGTTTGAGGAAAAGACTAGAAAGAGTAAAACCATGGACAATTTCTAGGTTTCAAATGAGGTGGTCAATAAATAGAATCTAATATGTGACAATTGTCCAATTGCAGACTGTGAGGTCCCAATTTATTTGCCTCAGAAAACATTATAATTTAAAGTTTTTATATGCACGTTTTACTCATCTAATCGATAACAAAAGAGTCTGTCTTTTTGTCTGGAGTGATTAATATGGGCTATTATCAATCATGCTCCACTTAGCCTCACACTTAGGAAAACACAAACAGTATCAAAAGTCGTGTGTCAAGTTGCTTTCAAGTTAGAGCAAGTGACACCATCGGTAATCTCCAGAGCATCATAGTCCTGGAAATCCTTAGATACCAATTTGTTTAAAGCACTGGTCCTCAACTTTTCAAATGCTGTGGCCATTTAATATAGTTCTTCATGTTATGGTGACACCCGACTATAAAATTATTTAATTGCTACTACTTCATAACTGTAATTTTGTTACTTTTATGAATCATAATGTAACTATCTGAACTTCAAGAAATCTGATATGTGACTCCCATAAAATAGTCCTTTATTCCCAAAGGGGTCTTGACCACAGGTTAAGAACAACTGCTTTAACTATTTTTACAGGTTCACTAAACCTGTTTGACTACATGTGTATGTTTTCTATTCTTGGTTAGAAGTGGCAGAATTACAACCAAATTTTAAGCATGGGATGTTTCATCCATGTGTATATTTCCTTCTTAAAAAATAATAAAGCATATGAATTATACAATTTATATTTGGATTCCTAGCCATTAGAACAGAAAATCAATATGTAAATAACCTACTATGTATTTGTGGTATTTAGCATGCACATAATTCCTTCATCGGCTGTTAAACATCATGTGGGTATATTTTGATAAATACATTTACTTTTCATTTTTTTAAAAAGAGACTGTTAATACAAATAGAATTTAATAAAAGTTATATTATGGACTAGGAGTTAATTTCTAAGAAAAGATGTTCATTTATTTATAATGTTTTTAATGTATAAAGCAAGTACTCATACAGCGAGCAGTGTGTTTAATGTAATATAACTGATTTAAAATATCATAGAAAATGCCCTTTTATTAATAACTCACCCTGGTCTTTTGGGCAATCTTTAATTTGCTATTGTATTAACTTAAAGTGATATTTTTCATATGCTAGCATTATATTCACAAACATCTCTAAATTACAGAGAGAGAGAAAATACTGCCGTGTCTTGTTATTGCAAGGGAAATTGAAAGCATGAATCTGTGATGTGCTACTGCATTCTTCCTGGGTGTGGTTTCCTGAAAGAAGGGACTGAGCTGATATTTACAATGAATACTTAAATTGCTCTAATATTCACACACACACACACAAACACACACACACACACACACACACACACAAACACACACACACACACACACACACACACACAAAGGCAAGATCTTTAGAAACCTCTATTTAGGAGAAAACAGAACCCTGGCAAATAGTATTTGCTATTAATAACAAACCAAAACCTTATAGTAGCAACTATTTTCATGTCTATTTTTTAACGGGGTTTGCTAAGAAGCAGGTCACATACTAGGAACAGACATTTTCAAACTGTAAAACTTTGAAGTTACAGTACTAACAATTCTGCCAACATCACCACCATTTGAGTCTAGAAAATCTCCATAATTCCCCAAAGAAATTTCTTACCCAATAGCAATTACAAGCATTCCTTCATTTCTATCTCTGTTAAATACTAGTCTAATCTTTGTGCCAATATGCTTAACTAATCTGAACTTTTTGTGTAAGTAGAATAATTTGATATGTAAGGTTTGATGTCTTTAAACTAGGTCATTGTTTAAAAGATTCTTTCATTTTTCTTCAGCTTACACTTAGGGTAATATGGCCTAAGAATTGCATCTTTTCCTCCTCATTTCTTATTATACATAAACTTGAGAAGAGCTAGTGCTAATTTATCTTCAACAATGGTTAGAAGACATCAGACCCCAGTGACCTGAGTTTTGCTCTCTAAAAAATTTAAAATATGGTTTGATGTTCTTAATTGTTAAACATTTTTCAGATCGTTCCTCTCTTCTTGTGTCAGTTTTTCAAAAAAAAAATTATGTCTTTCTTTGCAAATATTGGTTTCATCTAAGTTACATCTTTTGCTTGAAACTGTATTGGTACTATTCTCCCCCTTCCTAAAAGTTAGTAATGATACTTATTCTTTCTCTTCCTGACATAGTTTATAATTTTTTGTCTTATTTATATGTATAATAGTTTTTCCATTTGTGATATTTTCACGAGCAAGTTTTGTTAATTTTCTGGGTTTCATTGTTAGTTTTTCAAGACAAGGTTTTTTTGTGGAGCTTTGGAATCCATCATGGAACTCACTTTGTAGACCAGGCTGGCTTCAAACTCGCTGAGATTCACCTGCCTCTGCCTCTCAAGTGCTGGTATTAAAGGCATGTGCTACCACCCTTGTCTTCTCTGAATATTTTACATTTATTTGTGTATATTTATAATCTGTCACTTGTGATTTTCCTTTTTCTTCTTGATTATTCTTCTTATGTCTCTTATTTGTAAAAGTCAGTCTATTTCTACTGTGTGTTCTGACTCTCTCCTCTTTAATTCTGGCTTTTACACCTGAACAAACTCTCTGCTTTCATTGTCTCTCATTGCTGGTATTATGTGTTTTTATTTCAACTGATCTTAAAACTCTTTTCTGAATTTTTGTGATTTTTTAAATTGATTTTTCTGATTATTTATGTAATTGTTACATATCTCTACAGATTTATGGATTTCTTAGGTAATCCTTTTTTGAATTATAGTTAGGACCTGGGATAGTTTTGATACAGATAGTTTCAGGCCTATCATATAGTATTTTTGTGTTTGAAGGATATTATCATCACAATCTCAGGAGCAGATGTAGAAATGGGGAAAAAGAGGACTGAAATAGTATCCAGGAACCCTACTAATTGCATGTTCTAAACAAGGGACTTAAATATACTATTATAAGTGTAGTCATTGGATGTAAGGAAACCATGGGCTAAGGCAAAGCATTAGCAAGATTTATCCAAAGTGAAGACATGAATAATGGTATATAAGTTATAAAAATACTTTTTAAAAATATGACTTAAAATATAAGTGAAAATTACCAATAATGGATAAAAATTTCACAAGAAGAACCAGGAGCTAATCTGAACTGTCAGTGGAAAGAATTGGTGAGTTCAACCACAGACCCACTAATAATTATCTTGTCTGAAGACAGAAAGAAAAAATAATAAAGTGCTTCAGAGATGCATGGAACATCCCCCAAAATACTGATGGACTTAAAAAATGGGAGACCCACAAAAAGAAAGACAGCAAATGATGTAGACAATGATGCTTGAGATGATGATAATGTTCTATATCCTAAGAAAGTTGAAAGTCTACAATTACAATTTAGAGAATTTCAACCATAGTAAATTCAAAGCAATTTATATCCCAGTGTTGAGTAATAGAGCCATCAAACCCAAAGACTGATGCATTAAGGAAAATTGACTTTTCCTGTACACAGAAGTTTACACGTGATTCATCATGAGAGTTCAATCAGGCCAAAAGGCAGAGGAATGACATATTTAAAATGACAGGAGAAAAAAATGAGAGTCTATCAAGCATTCTGAATACATTCCCATGACCAGTCACTTAAAAATTAAGGGAAAAACTAGGGATGCAGCCCAGCACTAGAGAGCCTAGCACTACTAAGGGCACTAGGCAGAGTGTCCAGCAGTGCTTTGGAGGCACAGATGAAGAAGACATTCTGAAATAAAAGCTATGATGACCTTCCTTAATAAAAGTTTATGGGGTTTTGTTACTCATTTTTCAAGAAGAGGACACTTAGTTTGGGTTCTGTCCTTTTGAGAAAGGTTCTGTCCACGTAGCTGTAATTGGCCTCTGACACAGGGTTTTTTGCTTTGTCTTCCCAACCTAGAGTAAGAAGTATTTTCAACAAATACATAAACTCTGCGACCTAAAAAACAAATAGTAAATTGGAACTCCAATGTATGTATACACAGACAGATAAATTAAAAATACATATCATATTAATTGTGTGTGTGTGTGTGTGTGTGTGTGTGTGTGTGTCAGGGGTAAAATTCACTTGTCCCATCACAGTTTTTTTTTTAAATAATACATGTAACATTTCACCAGGTAATAAGTGCAATTGAAGCTTAAAATATGTATTTTTGATACGTAACATAAGAATAGTCCAAAGCAGGAAGGAGAGATGAACTTTGATGCCAAATTATCGCTAGTCCAATTATCACTAAGTCATTTAAAATGAAGTAATTTGAAGAATAATACAAAAAATATACTAATATGTCATAAAAGATGTTTTTTTACAAAAAAAATGTTCTTGAAGTTTTAGATCATTTTCTGCTGTTATAACGGATGCTCACAGACTGGGTAGACTATTAGTATATTAGATGTATTTGGCTATGGTTCTAGAGACTGGAAATTCCAGAACTGACAGGCCATGGCGTAGAGCCTTCTCTCATGTCTTAACAGAAAGAAGGACAATGAGGCACATTTGAGGTAGATAGGTAATCAACCCCCCCTTTCTATATGTGTGTGTGTGTGTGTGTGTGTGTGTGTGTGTGTGTGTGTGTGTGTGTGTGTGTGTGTATTTTACAGTTCCGGAGATGGAACCCAGGGTCTTAGTCAAATGTTCTAGCAAAATGGAATTCACTCCTGTAGTAATAAACTCACTCTAGCAGTAACATCATTGATTCCTTCATGAATGTAGAACCATAGTAATATAGCCACTCCCTTGTCCTCTACTCTGAATAAACATCCAATGGCAGTAGAATTTCACTATGAGTTTTGGAGAAGATAGCAAACAAAAAATGAAATTTTTTCTAATAAAACTTTATTCTGTCAAGAATAAATGACAATTATAACTATATCTGCACCGGTAAAAACTGGAGACTATGCTCACTTATTTCTAATAATGGGTATAACAATTGGAAGAAAATAAAAGTGAATGAAAGACTCAGAATACCATAAACTAACTGGATCTGGCAGACCCCTTAGAGCACTCCATATGAAATAGGCTGTGGCATTTTCCCAGTTCACCTTGACTGTTCTCCAGGATAGAGAATGTGTATTAAAGCGTAATCCAGATGCAATCAATTTGAAAGAATGGTTCTCCTTGACCAATAATGAGGTTATAACTCAATAAACCCATTATGAATTGAAAATATTATAGGTGAAAATACAGGCTTGATATTCCTCACCTATTGTACACTTACGTTTCCTTTTGCTGTGATTAAAGGCCCTGATAACACTAAAGAGGAAAAGCTTTTGCTGATTTACGGTTTCAGAGAATGCATTTCAATGGTCAGGAAAGGCATGGTGGCATCAGGAGCAGGCTAACTGATCACATTGTATGAGAAATCATTAGCAGGGAGTTACCTGGAGGCTAACTATAACCATCTAGAGTAGTGCTTCTCAACCTTCTTAATGCCGTGACCCTTTAATATCCTTCTTCATGTTGTGGTGACCCCCAAGCATGAAATTATTTCCCTTGATACTTTATAACCATACTGTTGCTACTTTTGTTAATTTTAATATAAATTGCTGTGTTTTTCCAATGGTCTTGGGTGACCCTATGAAAGCGTTGTTGATTCCCCCCAAAAGTTGGAACCCACAGGTTGAGAACTGCTGCTCCATATTCATGTTCAGTTACCCACAGCCTCCAGCATTGCTCTAACTCTTAAAATGACTACAACCTTCCCCAAAGCATAACCTACTGGGCTCCAGCTACACAAATGAACAGGTCAATAGAAGACGTTTCACATTCAAACTACATGTATACAAGACCAGACTAACAGACTTAGGCTGCATTTCCCATCATTCACCCTGTGTTCCCAAGGCTATATGGAAGCTGCCACTTTCTTTTGCTGTTTAGCCTTACAGAATATCATGCTGCATATTGCTAGCCTGCTAAAGGATCACATTTCAAATTCTAAATTATATGCTCTACTGAATGCATACCATGTCAACAACTTCAGAAAACCTAGAAATCAATCATAAGTTAAACCATTGCTAAACCATTTATGTCATATTTGCTCACTTTGTTGTCTATCTTTTTTTTCTTTAAAAAGATTTTTTTTTCAAATCTTCCACTGCTTCCCCTCCATTCCCTCCTCCCAGTCTGTTCAAGTCCCCCTCCCTCAGTATTTCTTTTTGTTTTAAACCAGATACTTTCAGTATCTATTAATGAAAACTTTCTTGTTACACTTCTTGTAAAAGTCCAATAATTAATAGTTTTCATAATCAGTTCTGGAAAGCATAGTCTGTACTCTTGTCAGAGGCTACTATTGAAATTTCTTCTGGAATTTCTTAGAGGTTAATTAAAAGATTATTATTGTGTTGCATTGTATGGTATTGTATCATACTATATTGTAATTTGTATTTCTCAACCTGCATGATTCCAACCCGTGGCTTATAGGCTCTGTTTTTTCAGAATGATTTACATGTTTGTTTTTGGTTCTTTTTAAATTGTTATATCTGGTCTGTGGATAGCTCAAAGCTTTCCCCAGGGTAGGAGATTAACCTTCCAATGCCTTTGTATGAAACTCTTGAGGTCCCCACAACTACATCCATTCTATGAAACTCCCCATTTTTTCTGTTTGAGCTCTTTTTGGCTAACTGATGGATCATTTGCTGGGACTGGTGACACCATACCCAAAAGCCCTTATCAGAACAATTATCTCTAATGGCTTCCTGAAAATACATTCTCACTACACAAACTCTGAGTTTAATGAATGGAGTTCTTCTGTGAGGAAAGATCAGGTAGTGATCCTTTCTATTGTTTGCTTGGATCTGGATTTCCAGAGCTGCCTAAATATGATGGCTACAGGTGTTCATGACTATTATTCTAAAGACATAGAAACACTAATCAGGGCTCAAAGCTCTTAGGAGCATGTGTTCACTTTTCTTGAGTTAATTTGCTAGCATATTAACAAAGCTTCAGCAAATATGCAGAGTATGACAGAGTAAATATTAACAATTATTTGCCATACCGCCATGTCTTTCATGGAAGACTAGGTTTGTTTTAGATGTCTTTACTTTGTTATTTTGAAAGGCATTTCATGTTTTGATTGCCTTGATACTATTCTGGAAGTTAGATTTGTGAAACTGATTTCTGGCTTACTCATAGTTAAATTTTCTGAAAACAATTATCAGTATATGCTTCAAGTTTTGATACATGGTCTCATTATGTTGCGCAGTCAGGCCTTGAATTAACAATTCTTCTGCCCCAGGCTCCTAAGAGCTGAGATTGATTATAGATGCATGTCATCATGCCTAGCTTAAAACAAGCTTAAAAAATGTAAGCATACTATATTGTTTCATGCCTTTTTTTTACCCCCAAATATATAGAATAAGTGAAATTCCTATAAAGAGGTCATAGGCACTACACATTACTATGCAACTTTCATTTTAAAAATATAATAAATCAGTGAGTTCCTTCTGTAAGTAGAGATGTATTCACATGGATTCATGGAAAGGTCAAACTCATTCTTTATCACTTTCACAGTTCCAGAGGATGAGGCTGTCACCCCATCTGAGATTGGATATCTAGGTTCATAAGATAAAAATCAACCAGCAGAAAGACGTTTATTGTGTAACTTTTAGCACTGGAGATAGACAGGCCTTTGAGTGTAATCAACCTAGCTGTGGGATAGACACCCACTATCAAGTAGTGAAATACACACCTAAAAGTTCTTCATTTGTCTCCTTTTGGTCATTTATTCAAACGTAACACTGATAATTTGTCATTATCTTTAAAGTAACATATTTGTTTCTGAAGGTAAGATGCAGCTTGTTGATTGGCACTGTGTCTCTACATCTGTCTTCTTCCCTATCCATTTGTAGTCTATGGTCATTTGTGATCAAGTAGTTTCTTAGCTTTCAACAAATCTGTAAAAGTGATGAAAACATCGTGTGGTCAGTGGTTTCTTTATTAGTAATTTCTCAGATATCAACAATGACTCACATCAAAATATCTTTATTTATCATATCCTTGATAAAATTATTTTAAATTATCTAAATGTTACTGAATTGTACATTTGGTAATGGTTCAGGTTTTTTTTTTTTTAAAGCTGGCTATATAGCAAACTTTTCAATACCATTTAATAAACAGAAATACTTTATCATTAAGTTGAACTACTGATTTTTTTAAAAAATGCAATAAGTTTTAATATGTATTTTTGTTTATTCATGAAATATTTAAGGCTTATCTGTTTAATCCTATGATTTCTGTAATTTCATAATATTATAAAATTAAAATAAATGTGTTTCACTAATTTGTCTTCATTCTCAAATATTTAATGCTCATTGTCAAATATGTGCTCCAGCTATTATCATGAAACTCATTTGCATAGTATAGTGCATGTTACAGTAATATTTTGTTTGAAATGGAATAAGGTAAAATATTAATTTGGAAGGAACAAATACATACTAGTATGTCATTAAATATCCCTTTTCTTATGTTTTATGTATGATTGTTGCCATATTTTGTTGATTTTAAATTATGTCTTATGGGCCTGGGGCTCTATAAGTCAGAGGCTGAGCAATTGCCTAACGTACATAAGGTTTCATCCCCAGCACTGATAAAGAAAATATTATGCCTTTCAGCACTTTATTAAATTTCTTCTATCTTATGGTTTTGAAGTCTGGATCACTAGTATAAATAAAAATTTCTCACATATATAGGAATTGTAGCTTCTCAAACCCTCTTAGTATTTCAAAATGGTTTGGTAGTGCCTACATTATACTAAGTATTTTATTTATTTATATAGTATTGTGCAATTTTATTTTTCCTGTTTTCATGAGATATAGATAACATTTATTATCTAAGTGAATTAGAATTATTGGAACATTCTAAAATAATTGAAAATAAAGTTCTTGAGTTTTATTTAATTTGTTTGATCAAGTATCTTAATTTTATCAACAATAATTTTTATTGGTGGCTCTCATTGAATTTGTTTGATTATGTTACCAGACTTACTTTATAGTATTTACTCTGACAATATTTCCCCATATTGCTGATGTTTTACATTGAATTTTGTGTTTCTCTGTGTTGGAATATATTTTTTCTACTTTATATTTATTAAATTTATCTAACAGTCTTCATTGTTACTTTTGTTTGTTCTGATTTTAAGTTTCATAAAGCAGTTCAGAACATTACATATTCATTCAGATTTCTTATATATTTTTACTTTATGGTTTGAGCTCCAATTCTAAGGCTAGCAGTCTATGTCTGGATATCTACTGAAGCCTCAAGTCATGTTAAAAATATCAGTTTGTCTCTCCCAACTTTGCCTTGATCATTGGAGTGTTCAATTTGTTCATTTAAAATAGATTCTATAGGAGGCTTACTAAACAGCACTCTCCTCTGCTATGCTGACAATTTGGTCCCAGGACTCATGTATACCAGGGGTATGCCAATTCTCACACATTGATCTGTGATCTGTGTGCAAAGTGGCATGCACCACCCTTAGAGACATAAATGGAAACTTACTTAAATACTGTTTAGAGATGTTATTTGTATGCTTGTTTCATCCTCATTTATTGTGACTAATACTTTTCTGACTTTTCTCAATAATCAATCTTCTGGAAACATTTTCCGGTTCTATTCATGATTTAAAATAAGCTCTTTTGTTTTTATCTACTTTCATGATATATTTTGGAGGTTTGCTTCATTAATTGCAGACCTTAATTTTATTTTCTATTTTTTGTTTCTTTGTATAGTTTCTGTGTCTCAGAAGATTTAGTGTCAAAGATAGTCTTAATATAATTGGGACTCTGAAAGAAATTTTATATGCACATTATCCTTGTCACCTGGCTTGAAAATCAGTTTGGGGGCTTTATAATGGTGGCACTATTTTCCTGAGTATCATTTTAGCTTTGAGCTGATATTGTTGGCTGACTTGTCATCTGGATGACTGCTGCCAGGGAATAAGTCATGAGCAAATGGTTGCAATCCTTCATGCACAGTCATAAAATTCATACCTAGGGCACTGCAGATTAGCCTACAAGAAGTACATTGCCTTTCCTTGTTTCCTCGTTCTAATTATCATGCCTCTGTGGCAAACATATTGTAAGTTTCAATAGTGATTAAAGTGGCAGGTCTTTGTTTTACTGCAGTCATTGCTGACTGTAGTAATTTGCTTACTGACTCAGCTTAAATTTGGGACCCTGGCACACACTGGATTTTTTTTCCCAGAAAAGAATGAGAATTCAGGTCATATAAATGGGTAACAGATCCATTTGTGCTTAAAAATTGTGAATTTCCTAAGGCACAACAGGTTACCAATTAATTTTCCTTAGCAGGGTTAAAATCCTGGAGCAATTCTGTAGACTCTCGAAAGTGATATTTTTATTGGGACACTGGTTATTTTTCTGTATGCAATGAAATAAGAGCTACAACATAAATATTTGGGTAGTTTTGAGGAAGATAATGATTCTTTAAAAACAGAAACATTCTACAAAAATCTATCATACTACAGCATGAATTCCATATATATATGGCATGGGAATAGAGTCAGTAAACCACTAGTCTACATATTAAGAATTTCTCAGAAAAACAACGCTAGAAGCAGGTTTCTATACTTGACATCTCTGAATGAGGGAGCATGGCTAATAAGCCAGACAACAATAGGAGCAATTTTCAGTTTGATAACACAAGATAAAATTTTAAAGCCAGGTCTGAATATTTAATATGTTTTTCAATGTAATACTCACAAGAGAGAGACTTCAGGTCAAGAAGGACTGGACAAGACCAAAGAGAAAGTAGGTATGTGGAAGTACAGGAGTGTTTCCCAGACTGAAGCAGAGATAGCTGCACAGGGCCTAACGTATACCCGGAACATCAAAAGAAAAGCTCTGTTGGAAATATATTTTTCCAACTACATGCAAACGATTGGAAAAATCATCCATCTTTGCCAATATTCTGGTCTGTTTTTATTTCTGAAGTTTAAAAAAAGAAAATGAAAAGAAATAATAGGACTGTGCCAAGTCAAATCCTTAACTCATCTTAATATCGAATTCTTTGTAGAATTGCTTAATGAAAATTCACAATAGCATATCTGTAAAAGTAGTGATCATGATCTTGTAAGATGCAGTAATATGAGTGCTGGGTAGGCTGGGAAAATTTTATGAACAAAGTACTTATTTTTTTTTGTAGTGCTTTGTTCAAAATTCTCCCTGAGTATTTTCATATCTCAATAGCCAAAATTGATACCCATCATTTAAACTGGATTGATAGATGATTCTCCAATACAGGCCTTCCTTCTAGATATATACAAGAATGTTACACAGGGGTGGCCAGCCCCCAAGAGTCTTAAGGACATAAATGTTTGAAAGAAGTGGTAGGAGACCAGGTCATTTCAGTTTACATTCCTCATAAAGGCAGATCTATGGTTATTTATCACACTGATGCTTTTCTCTTTCTTCTGTGGGCAAACAGAAGATTTTTCTGCATTTGGCTCAATGTCAGCATGTTAGCTTCAATTCTGGACTCATCTAATGATGGAAACAAAGGACATTCCATTTTAGAGAAGCTATTATACCTGTAATGGAATTTTCTTCTCGTTGTGTCTTCTCCTGCCATCCGTCCTGGCTAGCTCATTGATATAATCATCCAGCTATGAAGAAACTCTGCAGTTAAAAGTGAAGAACATGTTTTAGATTTGTTTCCCCTTATTGGTGAGATAGCACTCCAACACCTCACTGAATCTGGACCCTACACATATGACTATTCTTTTCTGCTGCCCATATTGAAATGGGCACTTAGAAGCCACTGTTGCTCAAAAGCATGGGCTCCTCACTTGGCCTCCTCACGCATGTACTTTGGCTGAACTCACTGAGATATGTTATTATCCAAAATCGTTCCTCTTGGGGCACCTTGGATTCAAGAAAGAAAAGAAACTCAGGAAAGATAAAAACAATTGTCCATGAGGACAAAGCCGCACCTGAAGCAATGGATAGATCCAGGAGTTAACCTCTATTTGACCTCTGTGCAGGATAGATTATAGTTAGGTAATGATGAGTCAGTGGTGGACAGGGCCATAGCTTTATCAAGATTACTTAACTATGCACGTATATGCCCTTCTTCAATACTGAAATTCATGTAAGTACACTGAAAATTGACATGAGGGTTCCAGAACCATCTCTCTATTTGCTATTCTTCCCAATAGAGCCATAGTGAATACATACCCGTTCTCTGTTTTCTATCACTGCTTGCTTTTGTTTGTTTGTTAGTTTTTTATTGTCAAATTAGTGTATATGGAAGATCCAGCTTCTGAGGCCACAGTTTTAAATCTGAAGACCCCAAAACAACTTCACCTTTCACCTTTTTGGAATATGATTTACCGATTCATGATTCATTGTTCACCAATGTGGTCTAAGTCTTAATACCCTGGGCAAAGATTTCTACTGAGTGCAGAACAGATTCATCCTTAGATTGATATTTCAGTTACTTCACTATCTGGCCTTAACTAACTCAATGCATCTTCAGGCAATTCCAATTAAACTGGAATTAATATCTGTGCTCTGATTATCCAGGTTCCTAATGCCATACACTCAGTTGTAATGCTGCTTTTGCATTCATGGTCTGAGGTCACTCTTTTCCCCTGGCTGCCTTCTTTTCATTTGTTCATGACCCAGCTTAATGTCAGTACATCTGAAAATATGTCTTCCGCATCCCAGGCTGATAGCCACTTCCTTCCCTGTACTCCAATGCTCTTTATTAATAATTCTACTTTAACATTTACTCAACTGAACTCCAATTATCTATCTAGGCATCTTTCTCACTGACAGAATGAAGCTCCTCCTTTCCAGAAGGCAGAACTCCTGGGTTTTAATCTTGCACAATGTTGGCCCAAAGTGGGTGTCTTATAATCATCAATAGAATGAATGAATGGTGAGTTAATTAATGCAGAGATAGAGCCTAAAAGTGTAGCTTGACTTTCAGTACTACTATACTAAATCAATATGCCTGACAACTTTATGTGTATTTATTTTTTATTCATTACTCCATTCCAGATACACATGCAGGTAACATGTGTATCTGTGTTATCTTTATATTCTATGTGACTTAAAAAAAAAAAGCATCGCTTTACTTTTTGTATTTCAAAGATGAAAACTTTTATTAGGTTTGAAGGTTTTCAGGAACATTTAAGAACAAAAGATTCCTCTGCACATAATGCTGCAGTGGGTAGAGAATTTGTTTCATAAATAAAGGAAGCCTCTAAAACCTTTGTCTGTGCACAATACAAATGGCAGATATTCATGTTACCTAATGTAAATACTCACAACCTGCTACACATCACTCTCCATGGATTTTTTTTCCGATACAGATTTGTTGTACATTTTAAGTGCTAATTGCTCACAAGCCAGAGCTAATTACAAGAAGCAATGATGTATGGTGTTTTGAGCCATCCTTTTAGCCCCAAACAGAAGAAGCATTTCTAGGTGATTTGGTAACCAACTAAATTACATTGAGAAATCTGTACCTCCAACATATGTTTAGACTGCACAAAGATCATGGACAGTGTCTGACGAGAGTTTGCCTCTTTTATAGTCACAGTCTCCTACTGAAAATAGTTTTGAAATTTGGCCAGTAAAATGTACAGTGTGCTCCCTTGGAGATTTTTCTACAAATAGGTTGAATATTTGAATGAGAAATGTCCGCCACAGTCTCTGGTTTTGAACTCTCAGAGACCGAGATATGATCTCAGGACTTCTTGTTCTCGTCACCATGCTTTCCTGGTTCCAGCATGGACTCCCACCCCTCTGGCACTGTAAATCCGAATCAACTCTTCCTGCTTTAAATTTCCTTGATCATGGGTTTTCATCAGAGCAACAGAGAATGAACTGACACAGATAACCTGTTTTCAGTAGTCCCTCCATTAAGAAGAGCTATGATCTGAATCATTAGAAAACAGGGGAAGATATACTCATTGGCTCACCTAGAAGGTATATAACTGTCATATCTATAAGAATTCTTCACTTCCTATTTCCCCATCAGTCTGTACTGCTGTCTGTCAACCAGCAACTAAGAATGAGGTGAGTAGTCAGCCCGCTTGCCCTTGAGGGCTCAGCTCTTACACATACTGATCTGCTTTTCAAGTATATTAAATTTAGTTTCTACAGAAAATAAGCCTGTAAGGATTTTGAATTTTTGTTTTTTCAGATTCAAATCTCTCTTCTTTCCTGCATATCCCTCCTCCTTTTCCCAGATGATCTAAGCTCTAGTGGGAGTGTAATTCCCTTCTGTGTCCTGCTAGTGAGAATCATTTCTTTTTATTTCTTATTTTTAGCAAATCTTATCGTATATTTAAAAGGTAGAGTTTGGTGCTATAAGAATACAAAATCAACTTTAGCAAAAGATTTTATTCAGTTTGCCTTTGGTTAGTAATTTGATGATTTCTCTATTTACAAACGTATACACTTTAGCATATTTTATAATTATGAATAACTCAGAAATGTTGTATAGGTATACACACATGTATGTGTAGGCACATATTCATACATACACACACATATATATGCAAAGAAGTTTATTATTATCCATAAGAATTTATTCTAGAGCCCCATGTATACAAAATACTACAGACCTCAAGTCCCTAACAGAAGATGTACAGATGACCTATGCACATACTATGCACATATTTTAGAAGATGTTTGCATTACTCATGATGGCACACAAAATGTGAATGCATCATAACTAGTTGTTACACAGTATTATATTAGTGATAATGAAAAGCAGAATATTCAGTAGAGACACAATTTTTGCAAATGCTTTCGATGCAGTTATTTGACTTGGAATTTCCAGAGAATATTGCAGACCACATTCTGTTATTTAGTGTATAATTACTCTTTCCACTGAATTATTAGTGGAGATAACATGACAATCATCAATATAATGAAGTCCCCAGACTTTGATACTTTTGGCTGGGCAGTGACTCTATTTTTAGACCTGGGATTTTGCACAAGATGCATTTATCTGGACCAGGGAGACCTTTGAAGCGAAGCTTTCAGGTGATATGAGCTGAGGTGAGGAATCAGCTACTGTTTTACATGTAGAAGTTTTCTGAGAAGAGAGGCAAGTTGCACTTGTTCCCACAGACAAGGAATTCTTGCCAAGGAGATATTTGCTGGTAAGGATACAGTTAATAGACAGCAGCAAGACTTGAGACACAGGCCATGTTTACATTGTACGTGGACATCTAGGGCCTGAGACCCAACAACTTACTTATGACTAGAGGATGTATGAATGAATAAAATAAATCACGTTTTCTGCAATGAAAACAATTTTCCTTTTGCAGGACCCAAGATTGCTCTGGATACTAGGGAAACACAGGAAATGATAGTTTCAGTCAAAAACAAGGACTGAAATACTTGAATGTTATTATGTGGTGA
Source organism: Phyllotis vaccarum (assembly GCA_033318265.1). Taxonomy (NCBI): domain Eukaryota; kingdom Metazoa; phylum Chordata; class Mammalia; order Rodentia; family Cricetidae; genus Phyllotis; species Phyllotis vaccarum. The sequence goes on along the minus strand of JARWLC010000009.1, from coordinate 98,238,345 downwards.
TCTGTAAAGGCTTCCTGCCGAGATGGACTTCTGTGACCCCCAAGAACTCATTTGCAGAAAAGCATGTTCTAATAACAGCAGGACCGGCACAAAGTGGGTCATAGCAATCATGATTCTAGTCCAGGGATCTCATTTCCTACCCATATACCCATAATCATTTTTTTTCTGAAAAGTATATCAGTAAAAGGTCATAATTTTTATTGATATTATCTTTAGTATCAATAAAATAATATCAGTAACAATAAAAAAATCACTCTGTAGCACAGGCTGGACTTGACCTTTCCTTCCCCTGTCTCTTCCTGCTGAGTGCTGGATTACAGGCATGTACTGACAAGCATAACTTTTAAATGTTATTTCTATATAACACTTTAGTGCAATATATGTACAGGATGTAACACAGAGTGGGGGAAAGATAGAGAGGTAAGTAAGGTTTAAAAATTCTGAATGATATCTTGCTGGTATACTTAAAATATATTAGCATATTACTCTGTCAAGTCCTTGGAAATCCTTTAGTAAAAACAACCACAAACAAACCCGGTGCCAATAATTTCTCATGTATGACTCAAGAATGTATTATCCCACAGACTTTTCTGAGGAAGGCTTATTTGTGACTTCCTACAAGAATCCATGAGAACAGAAAAAATCTTTCAGTGAAATGTCCATAGTCAGAGTCTTCCACCATTGGTCTTGTTCTCATTTTGTCTAGTCTAGGCAAGTAATCTCGCCCAGAGTCTTAACTCCTCAGAACCAAAACAAATAACCTGTTAAATTTTCTCATACTGTGCCTTTATGTATTCCAAACACACATCCATACATATATGGACTCACTCTCTCTGACACACACACACACACACACACACACACACACACACACACACACACACACACACTAATCACCCACTCACTGCATTAGTGGTTGTGTAATTAGTGTAGATTTGATGTGTTCAATGTAGAATCATTTATCAATTTCTTCACTGCTATTACTTTTGGTATGTTTTACTAAAAATTTAAATCACAGTATAATGTATAATAACAGCCTAATAACCTCTGACATGTGCTCTGGTTTTTGGTGAGTAAATCTGTCTCTAGTTTTCTTTGTATCCCTCGGTGTTTAATTCAACACAACTTAATCATTATGCTTTTATCAAGAATATATTTTCATATCATCATTCATACAAATCAATCATGAGCTGATTCTTCACAGAACAGCAAAGAATAAGACATAGTTTTCTACTTTATTTTAAATATAGATGTTTGTGAGCCACCATGTGGTTTTTGGGAATTAAACTAAGAACCTCTGAAAGAGCAGCCTTTGCTCTTAATTACAGAGCAATTTTTCCAGTCCCATCCTGCTATTTTTGTAAGCTCTTTAAGGGTTCATATCCTATAGCACTTTTGGGTAAAGTAAGTTTCCATCTAGCACTAAAGGAAGATGGCATTGTGAAGAAATCAGCATCTCATTTCCCAGGTGTGGAACAGAGATCTAGAAAGGAAAAACAACCTGTGTACCTTATTCAAATTGCATCTTTCACTAGAGCACCACTCAGAAACCACGCGGTCTTGCTCTAGAGAATGAGTTTCCAATGACTCTATTACATCCTTCAGATGAGTTAACACACATTTGCTCCTAGGAGGGCTCAAGTACAATTTATTTGGCTGTCAAATATTTAAAGAAATGAAGAACCACCTGTGAATGTGTGAAGTGGGGTGGATTCATGTATGCAAATATTAGCATTACAAAATTTACCTGATAAATGCAAACACTTTAGTGAAACCCAAGAGTAATGGCATGGGGAACCAGGGTGTTTGCTTCCCATTTCACAAAATAAAGCAGGCAGCCTTGCATTTGTCTCAACAAGTAGTTTATTTAGCCTCTCTGAGGAGTAGCAGCAATGTAAATAAAATCGATGAGAGCAGCTGAAAAATCTTAACAGGTAATGAACGTCAACTTTACTCCATGTGCCTCAGCCTCCTATTCACTTTCAAGATAGCATACCCATGATCCTTGCTTGTGTCCAAGATGGTTTGTTCCTTAGCAGTGTCAATATTTGACATCTCAAAATTGCTTGAATTAAATGTTGTTTCTCAAAATGTCGACAACTTAGAAGTCCCTTTCTTACTGAAGAATTCCATTCAGCAATAATATATATGACTACATGTTTATGCAAAAATATAAAGAGCTCCATGGTTTGATAACTGTCATAAAAGAATGCTATGTCTGTGAACATCCCTGATTCAAATTAGTATTCACTATGGCTTCTTCTTATCCTTTTTCTGACAACCTATGCATTTACTCAGATCTAAGGCGTCTTCCAAAAGCAGGGTTGTTATCCTTGCTGATGTCTAATAGTCCTCTTTATGGCCAGTCACAATGGAAATAATTATTAGTATTTTCAGTCTAGTTCTATGGACTTGTAATGGTGTGTTTCATTGTTTGTGGTGTTTGCCTTGGGCTGTTAGGCATAATTCTGTTTATGACTATGAAGTCAGGCTGTCCATCCGAAATGATAGCTTATAAATTCACTACATCTGCTGAATCAGCTTGGTTTGTTCAGTGAATACCACAGCCTCATTTACAGAGTTCATGGCTTCTGACTGATCTTTAAAACTATTTCATTTTCCTCAGCTAAATGACTTGATTGTGATTTCCATTATACATTTCTTGTATTTTGCTTTACAAGTTAAAGAAATCTGTTTTTGTTTTTCCTATGATATAATAGCCACAAGAAATCTCCTTTATTCATTTTGAACACATAAATTCAAATAATAATATTATCTGTCCATTGTAAAACTGAGATAACACATTTTCAGTCATACTCAATCAAAAAGTGTTTGTGATGGGCTGTCCTCCTATAGATGAATTTTTCTGTCGTAATTGGGCATAAAGGCACCTCATATGGAAAAATAACTAGGTACATATTGACATGTTGATTTCTGAAAAATTTGTATATTTTCAGAACAAGGAACCAAACACTAATAAAAATGGATAGGCCAGGTGATCCAGCATCCAAAGCAGCTTCAAGGCTGCTGGCTGAGTTTATCCAGCCTCACAGACTACTACAGACAAAACTTTACCATTATCTGAAATTTTCTCATCGTCCAAAGATTGCCAGCACCCCCAAACAACAGGAAGTAGCCAAAAAATGGCATGCATATTCCCAAAGATTGATTATGGATATTTATTATTATTTAAGGTGGTTGGTTATAAGTTGTTATCAGTAATGGTCAGGAACATATCTAACAAAGATTAGATTCAGGATCTGTTTTGGGAAAAAATAAGGGGGAGATGTATTAATGATAGGATGAAAGAGTAAGTTATTTGAATCTACATGAGGCTAAATTATTGAATCTACTTTTAAATAAAAATCTACTAATCTTAAATACTTTACATTGGCATGGATTTTAGTTTATTTATACAAACTTAAAATTATTCTTGCTATACTATATGTATGTTTCTACTCTTGTTTGGAGTAACACAATATTTGTCTTAATATAAGTATAGATGGTGCATTGTATACAAGTCAACCAAGGTTATATTTTGTTTTATGTTTGAGCAAGTAAATATACATCGCATATCTTGTAGTTCTTATAGATTTATTTCTTCACGTTTATAGTCAGAATTTTTGGTGCATCGTCCTCAATCAAACTTGGTTATCTTCAACTTTGAACACATCCACAGCCTTTTATTTTCTGTGGACACAATAGCATAACTTCTTTGCCAAAGTAACATATCTTTCGGCTCAAATTTTGGACTCAAGATATTTTTAATGTTGATTTGATCTAGCAGCTTTTGTAATCCAGTGTTTTTTACAGCCCAAAAGTTTCAAAGGCAGCACAATAGCACACAGAATCTAACCTCTCTGTGCAGTTCCCACATTTGTGTGGATTTTTTCTTTTGTAGTACTTTACTCCCCTTTTAAGGACTTTAATTTATTATTTTCAAACTACATATCTCGATTTTATGATTGTCTATACCTTTTTTCTTCTCTCTCTCTGGAATTATCTCTGATCTCTGGAAAGAAAGTTTCTATTTTAAACAAACAAACAAGCAACAGCAAATGAAAGGAACATAGATGCCAATTGTATGTTTGGCTTCTGACATGTCAAAGGAAATCCTCACCTGAGGAAGTAATTATAACATATCCTGGATCTAACTTTCATAATATCCCTGAAAGGGAAAAAAATGCCATTTCCATTTTAGAGGAGGGAATAGAGATCTAAACACTTAAGTAACTGAGTAGCATTCCTGAAGTTATTCCAATAATGAATAAGGCACAGGAATTAAAATTCTTGACAAAATAGGATTTTCCCTGCCAAGTAGCCTCCCTGACTCAACAGTAACCAAAAGAACCTGAATTGTTTTGTTGTGTTTGAGTTTGTTTGTTCTAAAAATCAGCAGTCATTTCCTTTCAGAGAAGGCCATTTTGATATTCTTTTAACATTTTCTCCTTAGCATAAAAAGTTTGAAATTCAATACAAGGAAATAAAGAAAGCAAATTAAATCTCCCAGATATAAATCTCTAACATGCTATGCATCATAACCTGACAATACCTCGGGGCATTTCCCATGCTGTAACCAGAGGGAATTTACTGTGTAATGTGTGGCTAAAAATCACCCCACCCCATTTACATTAAGAGTGGTCTCCGATGGAAAGATCCTTGTGGTGCCAATAATAAAGTCATAAAGTTGAAGGTATCAAACCAAAAGTCACAGAATTCAAATTTTCCTGTTCCTCAGGAAGAAAGCAAAACTAAATGGACTAAAAACACTTTAAAGTGAGCTAGACATGGATCTGAGTCCTTGTTATGCTGTTTCTCACTTCTGAAAGATAGACTCAATCTTTTTTTTTTTTTTTAAATATAAAAGAGACACATTTTAAATGTCTGTCTGTGTCTGTGCGTATGGTATGTTGAAAGCTACTGCTCCTCAGCCTTCAGCAGTCTGTGGGTAGAAATGAGAATCTATCAATATGTATTCCCAGAATTTTCACATTTGTCATTTCCACTGAAAGAACAGTAGAGAATTCAACTTATCATGCATAGCTTCTTTATCCTTGGTGTGTCATGATTAAAAAGACTCACAGTCATCTTATCATCATTTATTCATGACCATGACACATACCATCTTCCCCTTGCCCCGCCATGTCCTGTACTATGCCTAATATCACTAGGACCACATATACATACCTTTTTCTCTTGTGGCTGTCCACCAACTGTATGGTACATTAGCTTCCTGTCACCTTTGCCACTGACACCATGCTATCATGACATCATGCTATTTTCTTGTATGCTTGTGATCTGTGGATTCCAGTAGATAAATATTTATAGTAGTAATTTTGAAAATCATAGATATTATAAAATGGAAGATGGCAAAGTCATTATTCCCCTTATTGTGCTAAGTGGAATACTATAATCATAAGGATATTGGCCTGTGTGGCCTATAGACCAGATTCTCAGTCCTACAGAAACACACAACCCCTTATATTAATTTCTCGCTGCTTGGCCTATGGCTCAGGCATATTACTAGCTAGCTCTCATTTTAATTCAACCCATTTCCATTAACCTGTCTTGCCATGTGGCCCATGCCTTACCTATTTCTTTATATCTTGCTTCTTGAACAACTGAATTGCGTCTTTGTTTGACTCTGTCCTTTCCATTTCTATGCTCAGATGTCCCGCCTTATTCTAAGATGGCTGCCATAGGCCCAAACAGTCTCTTTATTAACAAATGATATTCACAGCCTACAGAAAGACATCCCACATCAGACTACTTTGGTACATGTTTTATTTCTATGATGAAAAATTTGAGGCTGAGTAATTTGTAAATAAAAGGGATTTATTTAACTGAGTTTTTAGAAGGTGTAAGAGCATGGTTTCAGAATCTACTCACCATGACTAAAGTCTCATGGCGATGACTACACAAGGCAGAGGCACATGGGAAAGAAAGTTGAAATGAGAAATAAGCAAAAGACTAATGAGGGTCCAGATGTATTATTTAACAACCTGTTTTTAATGTAACCTGGTCTGAGTTCTATAAAAACTACATTAAATTCATTCTATGTTAATTCTCAGTTACATAATTATCCCCATTAGCCCCTGCCTCTTCATATTTGCACCATCTCAGACTTACTCATTTGAAGGCAATTTTAGCCTACATTTTTAAGGAACAAATCACAGATTCAAATCACAGCAGTATGGGCTTGCTTTCTGATTCTTTCTTCCTCTAATGAGGCAGATGTCTTACTCCTCTTTGTTCCTTACCTTTTCTTTTTCTGCAGACTCTCTACTACTATGTCTACTGTCTCCCATTCCTCATTACCAATCTTCTCATGGATGAAGTAGTGTTAATAGTCCCCTGTGTTTTGAAAACTGACTGTTGAGTGATATTTTGTTTATGATCTAACAGATACACCTTGCCTAGAGATCAGAGGCAGAGCTAGCCATTAGTTAACCAGACAGTGGTGGCACATACCTTTAATCCCACTACTTAGAAGGAAGAAGCGGGATGCGCAGGAGTTCAAGACCTTTCTGGGCTACACTAGATTGAGCATTCTAAAACAGAGCTGGGTGGTGGTGATACACAGCTTTAATCCTAGCACTAGGGAGGTGGAAATAGGAATATAAGGTGGGGAGAGACAAGATCTCCTCCCTCCCCATTTGGTCTGATGATTCGTAGAAGCAAGATATTTCTAGTAACTTCTGATCTGGTTGGTTGATCTTTTAGCTTTCACCCTAACATCTGAGTCTGGGATTTTAATTTAATAAGACTAATTAGGATTATGCTTCATCTGACTTTGCCCCACTCAACCACAGAGCCAGGTACACAATTGAACAGGAAGAATTTCATAGCTAAAGATTTAAAGATTAGGGTCATGGCTTTATCATACGCTTTGAATGGGCTGAGGCAAATCACTTAGTGTCCTGGGAATTTTTCTATAAAATAAAGAAAATAATACTTATTTTTAAAAGCTGTAATAGTGGCATAAATCATGCGAAGTTAGTAGCACAAAGTATCACATGCAGATCACAAGTAACAAAAGTATGCTAGCTACTAATTATGTGATATATTACATCCCACAATTCTTGCTTCAGTAGTACTATCTCATTTGGTCTGTTTTGACCTCTGTCTTTTATACAGTTCTTTTTTCCTTCTTCTTAGGGAAAACTTGAACTTAATATTATAGAAAAGACCTTGCATGCTTTCTGGCCTCCCTTCTTGGATGAATGTACAACAGGGCTATGGTAATAAGAAAAAGTCTGTTAGTACTCATAAAGGATCCCTGGCTTAGCCAGCAGTTTCCAGGAAAACAGAAAGAATGTCTGTGCATCATCTCTTGATAAGACTCCACCATTATTGTGATAGTTGGCTGGAGTCATGCTGTCCTACCTCAGTGTGAGATGGACCAACACTGTGCTTAGGAGAAAGCCCTCTATCCCTCTACCTGATAGTCTAGAATGTATAAATTGTTTAATTTGATATTTGTTATGTTGTGGGATGGTCTTTCTGTATGATGTTATTATGGATTGCTACCCTTGCTTAATAAAGAAACTGCTGTATCCTATGGCAAGACAGAATATAGCCAGTCAGAAAACCTAAGAGATACATAGAAAAGAAAGTCAGGATGAGAGAAGAGGCTGAAAGCTGCTGGGAGGAGCAAGATGCTTCAGAACACAGGTAATGCCATGAGACAAATGGAAATGCATAGATTAATAGAAATGGATTAATTTAAGATGAATGAGCTAGCTAGTAATAAGCCTGGGCCAGAGGCCAAACAGTTTGTAATTAATATAAGCTTTTGAGTGATTATTTTATAAGAAGCTGCATGTCTGTGGTGCTGGGCATTGCAGAGAGAAACTTCTGTCTACAGTAGTTATACAGCTTTCCTAATAGTTACTATACTAGTTTCATGTGATTCTGAAATTATTTTTTTAAAAAATTATACTTCAATACTTGTTCCTGGAAACTGGGTTCCACTTCTAACTATCGGTATTTACTCTCTGTCAAGCTTCTTTTGAACAGAGATGTGTACCTCTCTCTTTTATTTGCCTCCTTAGGTCCTGTATATTCATCATAGAAATTTTCACTCTCATTACCTACTGCTGTAGTGAACCCAGTGGAATTTTATTTATATAAATTGCTGAAACCTGGCCATTTTTGTCTGGTTGCCTATTATTGCACATGTCTATTATATGGAGCTATTGGTTACATGAGAAAGAAAGGAGAGAATGTCTTTCATGTACATGATATCAACAACAAGAAGCCTTGGTGCTTTTTGCAATCATGATATTTAATAGATTTGTTCTGAGTGTCTAAATAAGCCATGAAGAAATGCTTTATTAATTTTGAAGTCCGTTTGAATACTAGAGTGGTGCTGTTATTGACTGAATATAGACCAATACTCACCTCTTATTTTTTTAGAGGCTGGGTTGGAGGTGAAGAAAAGAGAAGCCAGTGTAGGATTCTGCATCATAAGCTTCAAAATAATTTCTGAGCTCTCTGAAGGAGAACCATGGGCAAATATGAGTAATAAGAAAGCTACATATCCGAGAATATTTTCTACCTTCTACTCTAAGTGCGCTACTGTTTTTCTCTTTGTAATGTATGACCAATGGATACATTTGAAAATGTTTGGTATCTATAAGGAATTTGAAAATCACTATAATAAGTAGCATGGGACCAATGAGTGGCTGGAGCTTCCTGTTGGTTCCTGAAGTTCATAGCTGGTGCCTTTGAAGCAGACATCAGTGATGGAATGAAATTGTGGAAACAAGAGATGAGAAGACTAGGGCGGAACTGTTAGCCAAAGATATGAGTCAAGAACATGGGTTATAACACAGAATTTGGGCTCAAAAGACAGCAACGGAAGGGCACTCATCATACAAGAGGGGGTGAATGAAAGGGAGGGCTGATTTTTCGCTGTTCTCAGACTGGGAGAGACTTGTAGGACCATGTGTTTAACATTGTTACTTGTGGAGACAGATGCTGTTAAAAGAAAAACTTAGGAAGGGAAGAGTGTGACTCGCTTGCTCAGTATTGGGGGATGCTGGAGGACAAGTCTGGGATTGTCAGTGATGCTGATATTTGTTTGGCTTTGTTCCTGGTCCATAGATGTTGAGACAGAAGCCTAAGACGGTGTCAGTGTCACTGAAGTGGAAAGCGGCTGCGGTGATAGGGCATGAACCCAGAGCTACATAAACACTGAAATCTCTTTATTATCTTGCCAAAATATTCTATTGGAACTGATAGACACCAGCTTCCCAGTTGTTCCTTCGTCATCTCCTTCAGATTGAATATACTAAGAAATTGACTAGTGAGCTGTACTTTTAAGATTTTAATTAATCATTAACTGGTTTGCCCTCCAAGCACTTTTTTACTCCTGCTTTGAATTTTTAGACAGATGGCAGGCAGTTATTTCCTTGGCTTTTGTCATCCATTTGCATGGCAGCTGAAATACCAAGTGCAGGCTTGGAGAGGAATCATAATTCATCCTAATTAGTCTTTTCTGATCATTTGTCCTTTGTCCTAAGTACAGTAGTGACATCTAATTTTGACTGAAATATTTGTCTAGAAGAGCATTCAGACTGCTATCCCTCTCCAGAAATATCTGGGCACCAGAGACATTGGGAGGCCCCATTCTTGTTCTGATTTTAATAGCGACAGTATACGCAATAGAACAGGAGGAGTGTTGGAGTTAGCTGCAGTGGCCTGAGGATGTGCATCTTTCTTAGAACCCCTGAGTGAACATATTGACCATTTAGTCTTGTTATTAAGACTCATGTGGGGAAGGAATGAGCCTTACTTGAATGCTTTTTCTGATAGACTTTCAATTAAGCTTCAGAAGGCTGAAGACTAGATATCGCACACAGCTAAACCCTGCAGAGGTGAGAGACACAGCTCATCCTCCCGTGTCTAAAACCTTGTATATGTACAAGCTAGATTAACCACATCCCCTGGGAGTTGGTTAGAATGGGACATAACCAACTTATATTGGAACCTAAACTACAATGCATTGTTTTTGGAGGTGGCTGTAAACTTGATAGTTGACAGCTTCTGGGTCATATGTTATGGCAAATATGTTTCCTGGTCTTTCAACTAAAATCTTTTTATCAAATAAAATCGTGGTACTCTCTTAGGTCTCTTGTGCAATTTAGATTTTTACTCTTCACATAGCAGTAAAACTGGATGTTGATTCTTTTTTCTCAGTATCCAAGACAAATTATTAAGCATAAAATATTCCCATTTTCCAGATGAAGTAACTAAGACTCAGCAGGTCTCATGATTAATCAAATAAGCTTTGAACTGTCAGACTGTAAAGACATCATTTCAGAGAGTCCTGAATTCAAAAGTGAATTCTAAGAGGAAACAAAGAATAGGGTGACTTCAGCTCAGGAAATATTCTACTGCAAGGCTGACATTTAACCTTCAAGTCATATGGTTCAGTTTCTTCTTTCCACTTTTCAAATTTTGACACTAAGTGATAATTATAGAGCTGAGAGGCACCCAGCACATTTGCAGGAACTAATTGTCTCGACAGAGGAAAGCCTGATTGTGCAGTAGAATCCAAACCACCAATTAAAAGAGAAGGAAATAACATGCACGGAGTGTCTTAGATATTTATATCACAACAGCAGCCTTCCGTGTCTCTAGAGAGATAGACTGTATGTCACATGGCCTGGCCACTTGATGTTCAGGTGCTGGCTTGTGTTTAGCCAGGACCGCTTCAAGGGCCCTCCTGACTGCAAACGTGGAAGATGAGAAACTTAGATTCATTGCACAGTGAGAGAAGTGAGGTGAGCAGGAAGTCCATCTGGCAGTTCATTGTCAGGGCACAAAGGAACTCATAATACACTAAGGAAATGAACTTTGGTATAGTGCACAGAGTTAGCAGAGAATGATTACTATAAAAGCAAGAGCATTATTCCCAACTTGCAAAGAACCCCATAAGTACTGGCACTAAGTGCCAGAATGTAACTGCAGAGTGCTGACATTGGCTCTGTCTCCTGGTCTTTCCACCCATACAATGTTGGGGAACAGGGGTAGGAAGTGTACTATGGTAGGACTTCCATCCTTTAAAAGTGCATCTACACAGTGATGCTGCAAAAGCAGTGACATCTGGATTATTAATTGATTAATAGTAAAGACTCAGAGTCATAGACAAGCCAAGCATTCAAGATTAAATATGAACATTTCTACATCCAAAACGACTCAAGGAAATGTACTAAAGTAGAGTGTGTGTTGTCACTATCAAGCAAAATAAAGTCAGGGATCAATAGTTGACTCTGAATTACCTAATCTGGAGGCTTTTCTTAAATGCTGATTCTCTTCATCACTGTGCTTTGTTTATGTAGAACAATTGCCCAGGTTCTCAATGTTTAAATTGAGATCCATCCATGCCTTGCCCACAGCTGTTCTTACCTTCACTTCTTGGAAACTTCCTGACCTTTCTGTGTGAGTAGTACATCCATGTCATTTTTTCTCTGACATCTGTCCTCCACCTTTGTCCTTCCTTGGTGGTACTCTTAGAAAGACTTACACTTTTCCCATCTCATCCTTTTCCAGGATCATAAGTTTCCAGAAACATCCCTCAAAGTATTCTTCTCTGAAGAGAATATGTAACATGAGAGTCACTTGGGTGGGGAGATGGAATGTGTAAAGCATATGCCACCCTTTTCTTTGGTTCTGTGATAGGCTATTTGAAGAAAAATAAACTCTTGATAATGACTTTTCATTAAAAGAAAAAATTTCTGATTTCAAGCAGGCAGACAAGAATTGAGTGAAACAGAAAATTTCTGGGCTTTGGAGAGCAAGTGCTAAGAAATAGACCCCCCTTAAGAACTTAGGTAGCTAAGGCCACAGATCTATAAGGAAAGAGGCAAATAAGTAGGATACTTTCCCAAAGATCTCCTGAAGAGAGGTAATAGTGTCTGGCAGGAAAATATGGACAGCCGATTAGAGAATAGTGACTTGGTCATTCACTATCTGAAAGTGAAGATGACCATTACCACAAGATCAGTTTATTCTTGAAGAGTCTGTTCCAAGTTAATTTGGAGACTTGGGGCTTTTCATCAGAGAAATCTAGCAAGATCTCTGTCCTGGACCCTGTCATAATTGCAGGGAGGAGACTGTCCTGTCCTCCTGGACTCAGCTTCAGCATCCTGATGGAGAGGCGATATTTGGAGAAAGAGTGAGAAGCCTGAGAAGCCTTGAACAAATTGCAGGTGCCCGAGTACAGGAGTGCATATTGTTCCTCCCTTTGTGTTAGAGGGTCACATTGCTGAGCATCACCATGATTATTTCCCCAGATTTACTTTTGTCTTTGTGGCAAATAAATAAATCAATAAAAGGCCAAGACAGACGTTGTTTTCCTTTCTATCTCGGAATGTTGTCATGTTGAGGAATTCAACAAAGGACCAGCTAGCTGACTGGTTTTATCCTGACTGAGGAAATTCACAAAAATCTCCACCCTCTTTCGCGAGTCTGCTTTTTCAGCTTTGTCAAGAGCTTGCAGGTGGGGAACAGGAACAGCTAAGCTGCTGGTAGCTCAGTTGAGACTTCACCCTCCGGTTTCTCTATAACCTGCCTTTGAGATGCAGAACTTCAATTCTAATGTGCTGTCAAGCCACAGCATTCAAAATGTGCCTGGGGCTTTCTGACTCCTTTTAAACAGTTCTCCTTCAGTAATTATTAGAGTTAATTGATTATTAATATTTATGGTAAAATATCTCCCAGTGAAAATCAGGGAGATTGGCGAAACATGTTGAGTTCTTAAAACTGGGAGAGTTGAGAGAGCACTCAGTTTTGTTGCTTAGCATTGAGAAGTGGCAGAGCTATACCAGGCTCCAGGTTCCTTCTCTCATAGGAAAGTAAGGATAATAGGAAATGGGATTTGCAAATTCTAAGTACTCAAAGAGAGAGAGAGAGAGAGAGAGAGAGAGAGAGAGAGAGAGAGAGAGAGAGAGAGAGAGAGAGAGAGAGAGAGAGAGAGAGAGAAATAAAAAGAAAGAGAGAAAAATGATCCTTATGTAACAATGTTGGCTACAGGTACTTTGATAAGAGAAAAAAGACTTCGCATACCCAGGAGAGAGGTTGTCCTCAGCAGCAGATTGAACACACATGGTACTTCACAGGAAAAAGCACAAAACCTCAGGGCACTTTGCCAATGTTGTCTAGTCCCAGCTGGGTGGCACAACCCCGTGCCACACTGCTGAAGCTCAGGGTCCTCAGGCCACACTTGTGGCTTTTCAGCTCTGAAATCCTCAGCTATAGATGCTGAAGGCTCTTCTTATTGGAATGGAAATGGCCATGTTTGCATTCCCAGCGTCCCCACCGTCTAGAAGCCTCTGGTGGATTTCTGTGTCTCTCTCAGGACTACAGCCTTTCTTCTGCCATGAGCCCTCAAGCCTACCCCTGCAAAAGTTGTGAGAGATTCCAGCCTCCTTGTTGAACAAGGATTTTGACTTTCTCCCCTTCCTCCTTATGACCTTCTTCCCAGACTTGCTGAAAAATCATGGTATCCGGTTCCCTCTTGATCATCTATTTTTGAGAAAACCTAGATCAGTCTGAAAGTATTTTTCAGTGTTCCTCCACTGGACCAGTTCAAATGCCATATTCCCTGTAGGATGCATTATTTATGTATATTCTTTTGTTACATATACCCGGGTTTTTCCCTTGTAGACATGTTGATAATATAAGTTAGAGAAAATTTAAACTGAGAGAAGGATTGTATTAACAATGGAGGATTATATGTTTCTAAAGTTTGGACCAAATTAACAAAAATGAATGATGAAGATATAATCACATTGCAATAATAATAATAATAATAATAATAATAATAATAATAATGATAAACCAATGATAACATCCAAAGTCTTCAGACTATAAGAAAATTAACTTTAAAGAACATACACACACAAAAAACACCAAATATTTGGGAGTCAATACTAGGATTTCAAAACATTTTGGTCAATGTATCTTTAGTCCAGATATGGATATAGTTACGTTACACTACAGAGATACGTGAAGAGAGGCTCTTAAAATATATTTGTCAAATGGTGGGGCATTCACTTTCTGGAAAAGCAGGTTCAGTCAGATATAAGTGCTAATGAGGAGCTGAGTTACTGATGACTGGAGAGGATGCTGGAAAAGAGAGGCAGGTATAGTGAAAGAGAAGGAGAGACAGGGGAGCCAGAACTTATCAAGAGGCCCCTTAGGATCTTTTCACCTGGGTTTTGTTTTTAATCATCTCCATTTGAAGACAATTTCCCTTTAGGTATCCTTATCCAAACAAGCATACATCGCATCACTACCTTATTGATTCATTTCAGAGGACCATAGATGCTTTGGGGAAGGTATTTACTGTTTTCTTCTTTTTTTTCTCAGAAGACCTTGTATGTGGTGCTAAAGCCAGACTGTTTTTCTTTTTCTGCTTTCTCCCTCCATCATCTCAGACAATGGGAATTAATTAACATCCTGCAGTTTTTTACTCTACATGATGCTCTTCAAACTTTGAGAGACTTATACACCCAGTGTCTTTTTTGTTTTCCCCATTTGTTGTGGTTCTGATTGTTTTCCTTTTATTCTTGAAAATGGTAAGAGTCTGTTGAAGACGCCAGGCCAACAATAGAAATGAGACTGCTTTTCTCTTTGGAGTAAACACACATTCTTTACTGGAAAAGCAGTGGGTGCGGACGTTGTAAGAAAGTGGCACTCGTTTTTCTTCTTGGTTGATGCACAGCACCTACTTCAGTTCCCAAAAGCAGCCTACCAACATAATAATAAACCTGTTTCAACAAAATCTCTGTGGGCTTTCTGTGAACACACCCAACTGTTGACACACATTCTGAGTCAGCACAGCACAGTGATTATACAACCAGAGAGAATGGTGATGTTCACAGTGTGAAGCCTGTGCACACAAGCTTGCCATTTATACCACTCAATTTATCAAGCTATAATCACATTCTTATTTGAAGGCAGGTACTATGTCATATTTTAGTAGATGGAAAAAGAAACTTCTGGCTTCCCTTGAGGAGTTTAGCCCACTAATTATTAAGAGAAGCAGAAGATACATGGAAGAACAATGAATTTAAAGTACTTAGGAAGAATATGTATCAACAAACTGGGAATGACTTTTAAGAAATCAAGTATGGAATTGGGAAACTCACAGGTACAAGTATGGACTCATGAGACTCCCAAGTATAATAACTGAGTCAAAAAAAAAAAAATCTGTGCAGGTGTTCAGAAGTTAGAGTGAGGAGGAACAGCCTGTTAGGACAAGTCATTTTAGATTTGTGCCCTAGATGAAAATGTATGACGAAGAGGGAACAGAACCTAAGAGGCCCATGGGCATCATTAGTAAGACCTATGGATATAGCAGGGAACTTGGAGACACACGAGAAGGTAGTTTCTCCATGCTGCCTGAAAGTCCCCCAGTACATACACAAATATATGGAGTGTAATGAACTCCAAGTTGAATGAATTTTGGACTACCTACTTTGAGGTGCCTTAGTCTAAAGAAAAAAAAAATCAGAGGAAATACTGATTCTTGGAAACAGGAAGGAAAAGTGATTTGAAGTTGAGAGACATGATGATCTTTAAGATTGCCAGACATTTTCTCATGGGAAACTCTGTCAACCAACAACCAATATTAGGATAAACAAAGCTGCAAACACAATAAACAAAGAAAATTAAACTTAGATCTGAAGTAGATACTTAACTCTATTCTTAAGGACCTAGAGACAAAGCAAGAACTCATAGAAGAAGGAAAATAATAATAATAATAATGTATACAGCATATTTACACAAAATGGAAGGCAGAAAAATAAATGTAAAATCAGTAAGTGGTTTTTTGAACATATCAATTGAACTGGTAAACTTTTAGGTAGATTACTTGAGAGTCATAAGACTCAAGCAATATTACTACCAGGCTTACTGAAATAGGATTGTATGACAACATTGTAAGAAAATGAACACAACTAGATAGCATTTTCAAAAATTGGCAAAATCCTTGAACAGGCAACCTACCAAGACCAATTGACAAATATACAAAATATGTATAGGCATAATGAGATTAAATCATCAGTGAAGACTACCTATTAAAGAAAAGTCTAAAACAGCAGCCAACACTTGAGCTAGGCAAATGGAAACAACAAAGACAACCTCCCATCCTTTAGGTGGTTGCTATAAAAAAAAATGATGGGAAAAAGAAATCAAAAGAACACAGGAAGCAATTTTTTTTTTTTTTTTTTTGGTTCAAGATTGATAGGTTGGATGTTCTGGAACTTTGCCAATTTCACATCTGTACTGCTTGTGAGAATGTAAAGTGATGCTTCCAGCACGTGTATCTGTGTGAATATTCCTCTCAAAACCAACCACAGTATCCAGCAGTAATTTCCTTGATATTTATTATGACAATTGTGTATCACATAGGTCTGAGTCTAAACTCTATTTAAATCGGATTGTCTATTTGAATACAGAATGCAGAGTATTTGGAGCTGTGTTTTCAGAAGCTAACCCTCATTTGTAGGACACTGTGGAACTTTAAAGGGTTTCAGCAGGTAAGAGACAAGACTAGAAACTGACTTAGTTAATACAGTTTGGCAATAAAATTTAAGAAGTTCATAAGAGGCAGGGGCTCCGGTCAGAGTGTACTGAAAGTAGGACAAGGCCTAAGCTAAGATGTGGGCTCAGAAATTGAGTGTATAAGTTTCGAATGCTTAAAAAAATCTGATTGACCAGAATGCTGTCCAAATTGGTTCAAAGAGGCCAATGGCTAGTGAAGCTGTAGTGACTCTGGGTGATAGAAACTGCAGTAAGGTCAAGAATTCAGTGACACAAGGATAAGGAGAAAGGGCTAGAGTGAAGTCATTGAAATTAATGTTATGAAACTGACAAGCGAGTCACCTGGAGATATAAAACACGCACTGTAAAGATTCCATTTTAATGTTAAAGTCATAACATGAACCCTAATCACCCAGGAATCCCTGTTTCTCAAAGACATCTAATACTATTAAGCAGGGAAGACCAAGTTATTCTAGGGCTTGAGTAGCCTCAGCCATTTGAGGTGAGTCTTGGCTTGATCTGTCCTAACACTGGCCTGAGATCCTTTATGCCCCTCTTGTTTCCAGGATAAACTTTGAAATAAACACAATAGAGATGGGCCATCTAATCACTTTAGTATTCTTTTATGTTGAGGCGGATTATATCTCAATATGCAGACAGGCTCCTTTTGTTACTGCTTTCCACTTTTTATCTGCTTTTTAAATTACCTTGCCTATTTTGAAAGTTCAGTACAGATCTCTACTGTTTCTTTTTTTTTTTTTTTTCTACAAGACAATGAATAGTAGCTCATAGCATATAGTTGAAGAATATCCACCACCCACTTAATACTCTCAGAGAGCTGGCCTTCTCTAGAGAAGTGAGGTTTGGAATTAAAATAAGGTAATACGAAGAAGTAGAAAGAAAATAAAAAATAAAAAGAATAAAACAAGGAGGCCAAACAGATTCATTTTTCATATTGGCTCTAGTACTTAAAGCTATGAGATTGGAAGTTGAATGCAATAATCATACCTCGGTTTCTTTGTCTGAAGCATAGTTACAGAAATGTTTGTAATTTGAGGATGTTATGAGACTTGGCATATACAGAAATATGTGTATGTACATATATGTATATATATATATGTATATATATATATATATATATATATATATATATATATGCCAGGCAAACTGTGTTCATATATAAACACACACTTGATAAATAGGAAAAAATAAAATAAAATGAAACCCAGCATTAAAAAATGGGACAATGGAAATATTTCTAATTTCTATTCAACCCCAAGAGGGACGTCTAATTTCTCTGGAATTAAACTGTTTTAACAAATAAAACAAGCTATATTTAATTTCATATTGCATAATAGTTTTGTGAATAGTTCAGAATAAGCAAACATATGGAGATGAATTATGGCTTAGTGGCTGTGTAGGAATGAGATGCTATGTGGAAAGAGACTATTCATGAGAGCATGGTGTCTTTTTATTTATTTGTTGTTGATTTTTGAGTAATAAAACACACTAATCTTCCCTGGTAAGAGCTGTACCACTGAATACATTTGGCAGTAAGTTTAATGTGGTGTTAACTATATCTCAATGAAGTTATAAAAATGAAACAGATGACATTTATGTTCATTTCCCTATGTATCTAAAATAAAATGACTGGTTTCTATAGTTTTAGGAAACAAAGTGCTTAAGGGTAAGGAAGTAGTTCCTCTACTTCTTTGTCTTTAAATATCTTTATATATGTGTTAACAGTCATAATGCTTCATGCTTGTGATCCACTACATGTTATACATGCTGACATCTTTTTACATTTGCTTGTTTTTTTAAAACTCTACACACCTTTGCTTAGATCTGGCTTACATGTCTTTCTTCAGTAGCCATGACATGGACATGCTGTCTCTCATGAAATGAGAAGAGGGGAGGCCAAGGTAAATCGATTAGTTTTGAAAAGGTGTTTACAGACAGAGAACATTACTTCATAGCTGGTTACATTAGCTTACACAAGCACATGGTCAACCCTAGAGCCAGTGGAATAGAACATGCACTGCTAACAAGGAATAAAGCAATTTTATCTGCCAACAAGAATACAAAAAAAAAAAAGTATCCAGCAGCACTAAGGGAAGAGGTATTCTTGAAGGTAATCTTCAGCAGTACCAACCCCATGTGCCTTTTACTACATACCTAATTAACTTTAACTGTTAGTATGATGCAAACTAGAATTAACTAAAAAGAGAATCCCAACTGAGCAAATTTGTCTGATTGACTTGTGGACATTTCTTTGAGGGGTAGTCTTTTTTATCTGATTAAGACAGTTCAGTCCACTGTGGGCAACATAATTCTCTATATAGTTAGTACTGTGTGTAGGAAAGCTGATTGAGCATAAGTGAGCCCGACAGCAAGCAGAATCTGCCATAGTTCTTACAGTGCAGTGAAGTGCATTCTTTGGTCAGAGGAATTCTGTGTGGAATAGCAAATGGGCCTGTCTTCCCCAAGTGATGGACTGTAACCTGGGATTTTAAACTAAATTAACCTCTTCCTCCCTATGTTACTTTTGGTTGGGGTGTTTTATTACAGTAAAAGAATCTGAACTAAGACTCTATCCAAATGGTGATCTCATTCCATCCTTTTTGGTGGGACTGATTGTTAGCTTTGCTCTTACTATGAAATACTTCCAAGGAACTCCTTATGGCATCTTCTGTTTCCTGTTTGGTAGACAGCATAATTTTGATAGTTGTTCTAATGACTCTCTAGCATATTTAATGGAATTAGGATTTCAACCCTCTCAAAACATTATTATTTTTTTTTTTTTATTTTGTTTCTTAGTTTTCTGAAGCTTCCTTCTGGTTGCTAAATTTAATGACATTTTCTCCATGTGCACCATATACTCATAAGATGTCTAATCTCTGACCTTCTTCTAACATTCACTGCCAAGTTCTACATTTTTGTCTATCTTCCAGTTTTCCAGAGTGTTCTCTATAATTCCATGCCTTCAATTTTCACTTCTACAAAGTGTAATGTTAAATACTGTTCAATATTCAGAAAACAGAAAGTAACGGTAGAGTGGTGCTTAATTGAACTAATGTGGGGCCTTCCACAATTGTAACAACTAATCTTAATCATTTTGCATATTGACACTGCTAATCTTTTCTTGTGCAGTATGGAAACAGAAAGCTCCTCATAAGTTTAAATGTGACCACAAGTTTAACAAATCTCATCATAAATGTTACTCCGTGTAGATCAACATGCTTTGCAAATTGGAAAGTCCTGCCTGGCAGGGAAATCCAGCATTACATTCAGAATTACATCCTTGCTTAATGCCTTTATCTAGTGTTTCTAGTTTGATTTTAAAATCAAATACATAAAAAGAAAATATTCTGAGGCTGTTTGTAGAAAAATAAGAAGTACCTTGCTGACGAATAAGACAAAGGTGAAACTGTACAACAATCTTGTTGTCACATGACTTCTAGGAGATGTGAAGAAATGCCTGTTCACCCTGGACAGGGTACTAGGCTAAAGAAATAAAACACACCTGTTTTTAGGGAACCAGGCAGTTCTTTCTGTCAGCATAGATGAGGAGTTACTTCTAAGGGCAGGGTGACACAGGGATAGCTGTGTGGCCTTCCACAGAGAAGATCGCTTCACAGGAGAGGCTTTTCTCTCCCCAGAAGTTTTCCTTGACTTCCTAGACTTGGGTTGGGACTATGAAGTGTCTCTGAACCTTGAGTCTCCTCAGACACCTGTGTTTTAAACTTTGAGTTATATTAGTTAGTTCTTCATTTCCAATCCAGGAGGGTGTCTATCAACTCAGAGAAAATGACCACAGAACAATTGGGGAAATATAAATGCAAAATACTTGGATTTCTTAGATCCCCATTTTAAGTGTGAACATGCTATATCTTTAATCTGTGAGCATATGTAGCAAAAAGACAGGTTAACTCTTTCTAGCTGTGCCGCCCAGTTCTATGTTATAGTTTTAATTCCCAAAGAGTCTGATAGATTTCCTGATCCTACAAACAGCTCTGAATTTCTGGGTACCAAATGAATATTCTGGACATGGTTTTTCCCACTTGGTAATGTTTAAGCAAGATCATGAAGAAAATTTGATACAGCAGTAAAAGTTGGGAGACTTGAGCTTCTAGTTCAGGGACTAACCGTGGAGCAGAATGATTTTGGAGAGATGTGGTACAAAAAATGCCTAAGTCAGTGCTATGTAAAATGTGGCCCCTAGATATCATCAAGCAGAAAGGAGGTCAACAAAAATTCAACAAGCATGCCTGGGCCTGAAACAGACCTATCCATTCAGACTCAGAGAGCAGATTTTAAGAATGGCATCTATCTTTAAATCAGCTCTCTTGCTTATTCATATGCATCTTAATTTGAACATGTAGAGGTAGTTTCTTTTGCTTAGGCATTAATTTTGTTGTTAAGTTTCCTGTGATACTACCATCTGGAGATTGTGGAAATGGAAGTGAGTGTGAGGGGATTGGTAATCAGATCCTGGAAGGTTATGTCAAAGGAGTATAAAAAAAAAAAAAAAAAGGCACTTAAAAATTCGAGTTTATTTTCCAGTTTGTGTGAAGTACTACGTTCAATGCTCCACATCAAAAAAAAAAAAAAAAAATCCAAAAGAAAATAACAATAAAGTAAAATAAGAACAACCAGCCAGTAAGGAAACCCACAGAGGGAAAAGACACCATTGCACAAAACCATCAAACTCATGAGCTTGCACACTCCCCAAGGGTTAGAACTGTACAAGAATTTTCCTAAATAATTTAACAAACAAGTTAAGTTTAAATGAATGCGTGAAGTGAAAGTTTCTGCTCAACAACCCTTACACATTACAGCAAGGTCTGTTGGTGTCCTGGACTCCATACATGGCCTGAAGAACTGTGTTGTTTGGAAAGCCCTGGGGTACCGAACTGGACTTTAAACTGTAAAGACATTAATAGGGAGATGCACTAACTAGAAGGTACATAGCATTTGCTTACAGGGCTGGCTTGGAACTGTTACACAGGCCAGCGAGAAGAGAAAATTTCTTCTGATTATTTCAAAGATCCAGTGTTATGAGTCCCAACTCCCCAAACAGCTTAGTAGTCATTTTAATCTCAGCAACCTTTGTAGAAGGAACAAGGAATCTTTGCCCCTTAATGAGAACACTTGCTACCTTATAAAAATACCATATGGTGTAATGATGGTGGTAAACACATAAATAGCACTATAATTAGTGAATTTTCTCTTCTTAATGTGTATGACTTCTCAGAAAATTATAATTCTCTACTGCTTATAAAAATCAAATCTTTCTCTTTGGTTTTGAATTGACAGAAAATATTTGCATTACAGAAATTTGATGTATTTATACAATATATTATAATTAACCTTTAAGTATCATTTCCCTCTGCAAAAGCATGAGTCATTTCTAAACGTTGGGGATCTTCAGACTATTTTTTCCTAGTTATTTGAAAATATATCTAAATTTATATGCACTGTGATTAACCCATGCCTTGGAACACAAAAATCTAATTTCTCTTTTGTAACTATTTTTTTACATGCGGTCTAGCCTGTCTCTGCCTCCCACACTCATTTCAGTGGCTACTAGTTCATCCAGTCCTTCTATGAGAACCTTCTAGCTAGAAATAGGAATGAGGACATGTATCTATCGTCTTTCTGCTTCTCCAGCTTATGCTCCCATAAGGGACAGAAGACTTTTATTTTAATGATTTCATTTGTATATTTCATCTTCTCAATCCGCTTATTTATCTTCATATACTTTACTTCATTCTATTTCCTGACTGTTGTGAACAACACTGCAGTAAGCATGGAAAGAGGAATCTCATTGACATAAGATTTTATTTATTTTACATGTACGCCAAGAAGAAAGGTGACAGCTCAGATGTTTGTTTTTAGCTTATTTTGTGTTTGGAGGGGAATATTTATACTATTTTCCATAGTGACTATGCTAATATGCATATTTATTTACATATCTTTTTGAAGAGTTTCAATTTTATTTTAAGATAGCAAAAAAACCCATCTAGAACTTTGAAAAAGAATATTTTACAGGCTTTAACTTTACATAAAGCCTGAAGGGACGCTACAGCCACAGTCTTCACTTGAGTCCTCAAATATGTCCAAATCCTGACATCCACCCAGTCTGATCTGTTATTAGTATCCGCAAAAGTATATTACATACATCTAGCTGATCAGTTCACATTGTTAATCAATGTTAAAATCTGCATTAGAGTTCACCTTTGGCATTGTACTTTATATTAATGAGAGTAATTATGTCAGCTCCTACAATTACGGCACCATAAAAATGATCAGTATCAGGAATGTATATATTTGGACTTTTACCAACATTAATTACACACTCATTAATAATGTGGTATTCAATCCTTTCTAAATTGCCTTTTTATTATTTTTTTAAATTTAACATAATATCTTTTGATCATTTGGGAATTTTACATATGCATCCAAATTTCATTTACTTCCCAGTCCCCCATACATAACCTCTCTTCACTTCTACAGTGCCCCTCAAAAGAAAATTAAAAACAAATAAACCAAAACAAGTAAGTAAACAAACAAAACAAACAAAAAACTCCCCCTCCCCCATCTGTCCCTTCTTTCGAACATCTTTTCATCCATCTTGGTGGCACTGGCAGCTGTGGTGTGTCACACAGTATATTCTTTTCCAGTCAGCTTTACTAGCAAGTGTTTATTGCACCGAATCATGGATCTGCTTCGAGGCCTTTGGCTTCTGGTATACCATTATTACCGGATCTTCACTGATACTCCTCTAGGATATCCTGATGCCACCCTGAATCATGGGGTTCCTGTGGGTAACATTATACAGGACCAGTTTTATCATGAGCTCTTGCAGGTACTAGGTGGGATAGATGTTGGGATGGGCCAAACTCAGGTCTAGCTATGGGCCTGGGTGGTAGCTGAACTGGTTAGGCCTGGCCACTGGAACTGCCTCCCTCAGGTGAGGAGTAGAACCAATTCCCCTACACCATGCCATCAAGGTCAGTTCTCCCTCATGAGTGGTGAGAGGTGAGACCATGTCTTATGAGTGCAGGTGGCAGAAGGCAGCTCTGCTATGAGGGTGGAAAGCACCAGTCACTCATACCAAGATGACTCTGGCAGTGGCATGGCCCCCAGACATCAACAGTTTGCTACCCCGACCTAGGGCTTTCATGCGACCTTAGGTGGAAAATGGTCTTTGAACTTCAACACAGATCATGGACCCAGAGTTGTTCCTCGGCAGCAACAGGATTTAGATGTCACCATTGCCCCAGTGGACAATGCAGGCCAATCAAATCTGCTCAGCTCCAGTTGCAGCTTGACCCCTTGAATACTACATGGCCCCAGACCTTGGGTATCTTCGGGTTTCAATGGTAACAGGAGCCTCAGATATCAACATAGACCTGGCTGCAGTAGGGTCATGAACGCAGCCCTCAGCACAACTCTGGCCATGAAGTCACTGTGAATTCTAGTAGTAGCATGAGCGACTCAGATCAATATGGCCCTGGCAATAGCATGGCCCCCAGACAACAAAGGGGACTCAGTTGGCTGACCTGACCCTGAGCATTCACAGGGCCTTCCTCACTGGGAACAGAGCCAAGGACTTCAACCCAGACACTGGCTACTATAGGGCCATGCACCCTGACATAGCCTTCAGCCAGCAGCTAGGGCCTGACTACACCATGGTTTTAGTAGTAGCAAGAGGTACCCAGACTAATGTGATATGGCCTTTGGACATCTACATGACCAGAGGTTTTATTCCAGACATTGGGCATTCTTGTGTTCTTTGGTGACAACATGAACCATAAACATCCACACAAACTCTGGCTGTGGTAAAAAACACAGACCAAGGTATGACCCTTGATAGGAGCTCATATGCAGAAGTTGCCATAGCCCTGGGTAGCAAACAGGCCTCTCACATTAGTCTACCTCTTTCCACAGCATATGAATCATTCCACATATCTCTCTCCCCAGTTTATCTACCGTACATTTGCTCATCCTCGTGGACCTACCTGCCCAGCACTACAAGGCACACGAAAGGCACATGGATATCTTCTGGCCAGCCAGGATATTGAGGGCCTGGTCTGGTGTGTGGGTGGCTAGCACTCACCTCTTTTCTTTTATTTAAATTTTATAATTTAAAAAATAACTTTGAATTAAAATATCCTTTTTCTCTTAGATTTTCCCTTCCAACCCCTCCCATGTAACTTGTTGCTCTCTCTCAAATTAATGGCCTCTTAAAATTCTTTTCATAAAATTTTTATACATTTATCTACATGTATATGGAGATATATAAATGATAGGTATTGATACACAAAAGCAACCATTACATACAAATAATAGTAAGACATTCCACACGCATGAATTATAGTAGTTTGTAATGGTGAAGTAATTGAACTACAGAAAGCAATTCACTTGCAGACTCTGCATTATCCCCATATGTCTTCCAATACAATGCATACAAATTGAAAAACTAAATCCTGAAACTCACAAAACAAAACAAAGAAAGGACTATTCAAAGGAGCCTTGACCAAGAAGAGGAGAAGTTGATACACTGTAGATCCCGACTTCAAAATGTAACACAAAACTATTTGGAAAAAAGTAGTTTAGTACTCACTAAAAGCTGAGACACTGATGAAATAGAGTAATCTATGCATATACAACCACTAATTGCCAGCACATGTAATAAGAACACACTGAGGAAAAATGGTTGCATCAATAAATGATGTTAGTGAAGCTGAACAAAATTAGACTCTACTCTCTCTCCCTACATAAAATAGCAACTAAAAGGGTGTCGAAACACTAAATTGAAGATTTGAAACTATGAAATTACAAGAAGGAAACATGCTTAAAACTTTTCAGACATTGGTATAGGTAAAGATTAAAAAATAAGTAAACTATGACCAGAGAGGAAACACAATAAAAATCAAGTAATGTGATAATTTTAAAAAGGAAGTTAACTTTACTTGTGTTTGTTTGCTAATGTGTGTGGTGTCAGAGGTTAAGCTGTGGAGGTCATTTTCTCTTTCTACAATGGGGATTTCAGGGATTGTACTCAGGTCAATAGGTTGGAAGCAACCCAGCTGTCTTTTCCCACTGAATCATCTCCCTGATTTGATAAATGAGAATTATAACAAACTAAAAAACCTTCTATGATGAAGGAAACAATGAAGAGGGAAGAGACAACCTTTCAATAGTACGGAATATTTGAAAACATCTCAGAAAAAATGTGTTGATTAAAAATAAGCAAAAGATAAAGGTCTAAATTATGTTTCTCAAAAGAAGACAAATAGATTACACAAGAGTAAATTAAAAAAAAAACAAAACTTTATCATCATTGTTTATGAGACAAATACAACTCACAAGGGGAGATTTTTACGACCTTAGCAAAATGCCTACTGCCAAAGAAAGCAGAGTGAACGCTGCAGTGATGCAGAGAAACGGTACCACATGCCACATGTTCCCTTTATAATAGGGCTTTCTCTCATTGCTGATGGAGAATCCCTGGAGTCTCATATTAGGATGGAAAGAAAAAACAAGGCTGCCCACTCAGTCACCTAGTAGCAATGGATGTCTGGTCTCTGCAGCCTGTGATCATCCTGATGGATATGGCTGAGGAGTTTCCTGCATGTGTGTGCCTGGCTATACTGAGGAACAGCCAGTGCTTGCTCATGTAGAAACAAAAGCAAGGCATCATCTTTTGTGAAGACTCCCAGGAGATGAAATAATATACATTGCAGCAAGCTTTCTTGGTGGACTATCTTTGGACCACCACAAATAATGACCTAGAGACTTATTATTAATTTTGAAAACTTGGCCTTTGCTTAGGCTTTCCCAACCACTAGCTCTTATTACTTAACTCATATTTTTAAGTCTGCATTCTTTCAGGTAGTTCCATTACCTTCTTCTTGGTATGACACATCCAACCTGATCCAAGTCTCCTGGCAAAATCAGAGTTCTTAGAATCTTCCTTCCAGTTTCTCTCTCTTTCTACCAAGAAGTCCTGCCTATACCTCCTGCCTTGCTATTGGACGTTCATCATTTTACTACACCAATCACTGCCAATACATCTTCACACAGTGTACCAATATTCCACAACAATATGCATTAGATTTTAATTTGCAGTTCACAGACAGAGACCATCTGGAAATATAACTTTCGTTTAACTTTTAATCTGCTGTGCTTAACAATTTAAATAAATTAAAATTGTATTCACATCTGTGACCAGATGTACAGGACTATTATAAAGGCATATTTTATTGACAATGAAAGTAGCACAGGAGTTTGAAGTAGGGTCACACACCTGCTCATTCCTATCTGGACTGAGAGTTTGGATGTTTAGTGGCTGTTCATATGTCTATAGTTTATTTTAGACTTGTGAAAGAAATCTATGGAATATAGTAGGCAAGTTGAGTTTCAGTCAATCTAAGGTAATTCAGAATCCAGATTTTCTGAATTTTTGTTCTTGTCAAATGGTTTAAATTCTCTAATCCATAGTTTTATTATTTGCATAATAGGGATCATTATAACTTTACTGACAATTTACTTGGAAATTGAATAAGGTAGGATACCTAAAGAAATTAGCTTTGAGTTCAGTCAGGGAGGCAGTTAAGTGCCTTGCAGCAAATAGGAACAGATACAGAGAGCAATAGCCAGACAATATGTAGAGAATGACAGACCTTGGAACACTCAGCCTTAAATAGGACCTGTGTGTCAAATCCCTATTTGCAGAATGTACGGATTTTATTTTATTTTATTCCTCCATGGCAGAGGAGGAATAAAGAAGTCAAATGTTAGAGGAGGTGGAAGACTCCAAGAAAACAGGGCCCTCTACATCAAAAGGTTCAAAACATATGAAACTCACAGAGGCTGAGGTAGCATGCACAGGGTTTGCATAGGCAGATGGGGTCCTAAAACGGAATGTAAAAGTGGACACATGCCTCCATCTCTAACTCAGAAGATATCCAATTGATGGCCATTTACAAATGAAAATTCAGTTTTCTCCAAAGGAGTTTTACAAGGGAAAAAAACTACTCTTAAGGGTAAGTCACATACCATCAGTAGATGACCAACAGAAAGGAAATCGTTCGTATCTTTGGGGATTTCTTGCCTCATAATGTCATCTCAGGGCTTCACTTTTTTCATATTTTTTCTTATTTATTGTTATTAATATTATATAATATTATATATATATTTTCCTTTTTGCTTTAAAGTCCTTTGTGTACACACACACACACACACACACACACACACACACACACACACACACACACACACACATTTGTGCACGCTCACTTAGAGCTTTTTTAGTTTAGTGTTTGGGAGATTTTGGGGTATGGGAATGAGTGGTTCTCAGTTTCTATTCCTTATCTTGGGCTCTTTTCTTTCTTTTTGTTTTCTCCTATTCTGATATGTTAGTTTTTGTTTTACATTATTATGTTTATATTTTATTTTATTATTATCGTCCCATAGAAGCCTGTCTATTTTCTAATGAGAGACAGAAAGGGAATGAATTCAAATGTGAGTGGTGGTGGGGAGAAACTGGGAGGGGCAGAGGGAGAAGAAACAGTAATCAGGATATATTATATGAGGAAAAAATCTACTTTCAATATATGGAGAAAAAAATTTCCTAACTCTAAACATGTAGTTTTTAATTGTATTTGGTGAGTTTTATTAAAGATAAAAGAACTTAGCTATCTAGAATACAGCAATCATTAGTAATTTACTTTTGTTGTAGTTAATATTTTTAAATTGTAGCTGTAACCATTTTAAAATATTGTTACTGTTATCATTATTTAATTAATGTCCTCTTGTCTCTAAAATAACTCACCCTCAAGATGACTACCAAGTACCCTGGTGTCATTTGTTTAAATTGCTTGGCTTCTGGTTACAGTAGTGGCCCCTCCTCAGTATTACCCACAGCAACCTTAACAGTGATTCTTTTTTGAAGTGTCTTTACTGAACCACGTAATTTATTATGAAGACCTTGCCATAAGAGAGCAGTGTCCTTGGGAGGATTATACTATCAACAGCAGGTACCACTGGACTGCAGAATACTTCACAGGCTTCTAGATATGGGATTCCCAAACACTGACCTGTCTAAGGAAAGTGGCTGTGTCTTTTACTAGTTTCTATATCCAAATATGATAGCTGTGCCAGTTTCCCAAGAATTTGGAAAATCCCAATTTTCACTGCTGACTTCAAGTTTCTTCAGTGTTAATCACCTACAATTAATGAATAATACCAGCTTAGATGCTTATAAAATTATATAAAAGCATAGGGAGTACATGTTGTAGATGAGATTAACTCATGACAGTTTTTGCATTGCATCTTGCATGGAATCACAAGAGTTAGATGATTTTAACAGTGCTGTATGCTTTCAAAGTGTGACTTCAGTGTAGGGACTCATAACATATTATCTACACAATGTGCCACAGGAACATGCTCCATACAAATAGGCTTATGAGCTCACAAATTCATTAATGGAATTTCAAAGATGAGCAATTTTTTAGAAAAAAGAGTATATCCTTAGATGAATTGCCTGTTTATAATTTATAAGACACCCTTATACAAATTGATAATGATGTATGTTTGAATAATTCAAGAAACAATGTCAATAGCTTTTAGCATTAGCTACCAAGAGAACTTCTGCTTTTGAATATTAATTCAACTAATTTAGGATATTAGACCATTTAGTAGGGTAAGCACATATGAAAACTAGGGGGATTGTTGAAGGGTAATTTAATCAGAAATTTGGATATGTAGCTTTTCTTTAAAATGCAACAATTATCCCAAATTCTCATAAGGAATATAAGGATTATTTTATAACTCCCAAAGGACAATGTACCTCAAGTAAAATATAAATAGGCATAAAATACAGTGCTAGAATATCCTCTGGAAACATCCATCAATGGCTTCTTTGTTTTAAATTCTGCTTTCCTCCTCCTTATGCAAATAAGTTTATAGGATAAAATCAACACTTATAATTTGAATCCCTTAATTTACTGTTTGTTTACAGTGCCGAGGATTGAATTCAGAACCTTGACTGTGCTAAGCAAACACTCTACCACTTATCAGCGAGCAAGATTCTAAATGCTTCTTTAATTTGTAAGATTTGAAGTGCAAGCAGCAAGAAGACAAGGGGACTACATTAATTTAAAAAAAATCTTCACAGCCACAGGAATAATTAATGAAGTGAAAAAGCAACACATGGGATGGGAAAACACCTATAAACTGTATAACTGATACGGGGCTAATATCTAAAGCATGGGAAGACTCCTATGACTCCTGGTTAAAAAAAAAAAAATAAGATGAGACACCAAACAATCATCTAATTAAAGTTGAAGATGAAAGTGAGTAGACATTTATTCAGAAAACACATGCGAATGGTCAACAGGTGTGCATCATTGCTCTACCTCACTAATTATCAGGAAGATAGAAATAAATATGATGAATTGGCACCTCACATCTGTTAGGATGGACATTTTGAAACAACTAAATCAGTAGAGTTAGCAAAAAGAGAATCAGAAAAGAAAAACATGAAAATATCAAGTGTTTAGGAAGTGGAGAAATAGGAAGGTGGTGAGGTGGTGCACTTAATGGAAAGGGACAAAATGTTACAGCTCTGTGAAAAACAGCATGGCCGTAAACAGCCCAAAAAGTCAGGTCTGTTTTCAAAGTGCAATTTTTGGATCCTATTGTCATTGCATAATTATTTATATTCTCCAAGAATTAGAAATAAATTATTCACACCAGCAGATGAATGAAGAGCGATATGTATATATGTGAGTACACACACACACACACACACATACACACACACACACACATGTAGTAGTAGGTTCTCGGGTCCCGGGCAGCCAGAGATCCGAGACCCACAGACCTGCCGCCCGGGACCGCTTAGCTGCCCACCGCCGCCCAGGCCCCCAGAAACGACTCAGAAGCTTATATTAACTTCATGCTGTTTGGCCTATGGCTCAGGCACATTGCTAGCTAGCTCTTATATCTTAAATCAACCCATTTCTATTAATCTGTTGGCCACGTGGCCCGTGGCTCACCCGTGCCTCCTTACATGTTGCTCCTTGGGCGGCTGGCTCGATCTGTCTCTAACTCCGCCCTGCTTCTCCTACCTAAGCTCTGATTTCTCCTCCTACTTTTTCTATGGTGCCTGCCATGGCTCAAAACAGCTCCTTTATTTAAAGATTGAGATTCACAGCATACATAAACGCATTCCCACATCACTTCCCCCTTTCTCTCTAATCAAAAAGGAAGGTTTTAATTTTAACATAGCAAAATT
This sequence comes from Phyllotis vaccarum, assembly GCA_033318265.1. NCBI lineage: Eukaryota > Metazoa > Chordata > Mammalia > Rodentia > Cricetidae > Phyllotis > Phyllotis vaccarum. Next base: position 98,207,480 of record JARWLC010000009.1, on the reverse strand, counting down.
ACATATAACAAAATAGCTATCAAGCAAGAATTACAGTTACAATATCTAGTCTATTTGTATTTAGCAAAATTAAAAAAATATTCTATCATCTACCTTATCTTTATGAATCTAAAATTTTATATCTAATATATCTTTCAAATGACTAAGAAAAACTATACCTCTAACTATCTAATCTTCAACTACATCAAAGACCACAGAAGGACATATTTACCCAAGTAAACTAGAAGTGCAAGCGACTTCTAAAAGCTAGAAAGGACAGAGGCGGAGTTTACTTAGAAGGCACCAGTACCAGATAAATATTTATTAAAATATAAATCAGAACTCACGGTACAGTTAACAGATTATAGTAGCACCTGAAGAAGGACTGGAGTCTGGAACGGTGAGGACAGTCACCGATGCTACCCCAATCATCCAGGAACCAGGAAGAGAGCGTCTCGTGTTTCCACAGCCCCTTTTCAATGGGCTTTTCCCCGCCCCTTTCAGGGGGCCCGGTGCCCTGTATAAGTGTCTTTTGACCTTATCAGCTGACACCTGAATCCCACAACACACACACACACACACACACACACACACACACACACACACACACACACACACACACAGGCATCAAAGATTAGTGAAATAAATCAAGTGTTGTATCATGAAGGAATGTTGAGGATATTTTAAGTGCAAAATTGGACATTATTTATCTTATATTAGGTCTTTAAAGTAGGCAAACTCTGAGAAGTGGAAGTAGAATACTGGTTGCCTGGGGCTGGAGAAAAGAGAAATCAATATATGGAATTGCAGTTATATAAAATGAAAAGTTTCTAGAGACTTTCTCTACATCGTAATTGACAATAATGAACTCTGTAAGACTGTAAAAGGCTTGAGTTCATGCTGTGTTACCTTCTGCAAGTGTTTTAAGAAACTGTATGATGTAATAATACGTGTCTTTCATTAAGTTTTGATAAAATCTCTTCGAGGCAAATTGCAAGTAAACAAATGCAAGTCAGTATAAAAGCCAAAAGCCAAGGACTTCCTCATCCTGCAGTTTGTAAATATGTTTAAGGTAAATGCTTTAGGAAGTAGAAGGGCACATTCAACATCTTTAGTGACTGATTCATGTTTATTTTGAGTGGAGTATGTTACTCTGGCAGGCACATGCTTTCCATCCATGTGTTTCATTTTCTTCTATGTCAAGAAATTAAGTGATGGTATTTTATCATTAGACATGAATAGACGTGGAGTCAGGGATGTTCAATTTCTGTCCTAATGAGAAGAGCCAGAACTCACAAGCAAGATTTGGACACCGCAGGCCCATTCTGCTTTCAATCACCAGAACCATGAAGAGTGACAATAATATATATTTCAAATAATGACATGGCAATGACATTCTTGTATTAAACATGTCAAGTGTTCATTGCTATTTGACTATCCATATAAATACCCTTTGGGTTCCATATTTAAGCACGAATATTTGAAAACAACTACACCTACCCTTACTATCACAACCTAACAAAACAAAAATAAATAGTATTATCCTTTATTTTAGTTGTGTAAACAAATTGGGTAAAGGAAGAGCAAAAGAGCTGGTGATATCACCCAATGGGTAAAGGCACTTTGCTGAAAGCCTATTGATCCTAATTTAATTCATGCAAGCAACATGGTAGAAAGAGGGACCAACTTCCACAAGTTTTTCTCACTTTTTCAGGCATTCTATTGCACACATGCAAGCAAAAGCATTTGCATGGACATTCATACCTATATACACAAACACTCATACACCCCAAATAAATAAATGTAAACATACATTTGAAAGAGACAAGATACAGATAAACTACGTCTTGCCCTACAAAGTCCTTTGAGCATTTCATGTACACCTTGCAAGCTGTCCTTCAAAGTCTCATCTGTTCCATCCTCAGTGACATATCAGTGTGTTGTAAATTGTGGTCTTTGCATTATTACAGTCCCTGTGAACTCACAATAACTAATGGCCATCACAGAGATAATATATTTGTTCAGCAGATAATCCTCCACATTTCTTGTATGACCCTAAAGGTATAACATTATACCCCATATGCTAAGTTTTTCCTTGTTCCACTAGGTTGGTCACTTGATTATTTCAAGGCTATAATTGTCAAAATTATTAATCATTCTAGTGAGGTCCCTACTAAATCATTCTGAAAAAGTATTCTGTCAACCAGCTCTCTGACAACTTACGTGATTCAAATATGTTATACATCTAAAATGCATCATATGTTTAAATATATACATACATTTCGCCTGTACAGTTGTCTTTGGCAAGAATGTTACTTAAATATAAGTTTATGTTTTGAGTACAAGATCACCACATGATTTTTCTAGTGCTTCAACATCGTACAGTTTACTTATAGAAATGCAGATGACATGGCCAGGTACATTCTAGGTATATGTGTAGCTTGTCATGTCCCTAAGGGCATAATGAACGGAAGAACTTCTGAGTGAAGCATAAGTTTAAAGAATATAAATGCAGAATCTGTTGAGTAACTTCTGATATGCTACTGTAGTAAGAAGTTTCTGGCCTGGACTTTCGGGCCTAGCCTCAAGGTATAGACCCGCAGATCCACAGACCCGCAGGGACACACAGATGCTTACATTAATTTTAGGCTGATCGACCTAAGGCCCAGGCATATAACTTGCTAACTCTTTACTCTTAATTAACCAATGACTCTTATTCTGTTCAACCATGCAGCTTGGTACCTTTTCTCAGAGCAGCATAGTTGTCCTCTGTTTCTTCTGGCTTCTCTCTGGCATTCTGCTCTGTTCTTCCTGTTTCCAAAGTTTTCTTAGTCTGGTAGCCCCGCCACACTTCCTGTCTGCCTTTGGCCAATCAGCGCTCTTTATTAAACACATAGGTGGGACAATTATTTACAATGTAACATCATAAATCCACTACATGTTACAGCATACCATTGTACAGAAATTTTTTTGAGATTTTATTTTTGATATTATAATAAAATTACATCATTTTTTCTCTTTCCTTTTCTTCATCCATACCTGCCCTTATATACCATTAACTCTCCTTCAAATTCAAGTCACCTGCTTATTATATATAAGATTACTTGTATATATGTTTTCAGTGATGACCTGAAATAATAATTATTATTGGATATTAGTTACCAATGTATTGTATGTATAAATATACCAAGTTATTGGTATTAGACACAAAATAGTATGCTCTTGTCTGGAGAGTATATCCCACTCTCAGAATTCCTTCCTCAGTTGTAAATAATACTTTGTATAGAGTCGAGCTCCTGTGGTCCTCCACACTCCCTTTGGTGCATCCTTTGGTGCTGTCCTTGCTTAGCTCCTGTTTGGACACACATACTGATGAGACTATGACTGTTGTTTCTGACATTTCTAGAAGACAGTTTCACACAGACTCCCTAACTCTCTGGCTTTTACAGTGGTTCTGCCATCTCTTTGTAATGCTCCCAAGCCTTAGGTGTAGGTGTATTTTGTAGATGTATCCATTGGAATTGGGCTCCACAACTCTGAATTATGATAAATCATGTGTTTTTTTTTTATTTGTAATGGTATCTGTGTGTTGTGAAAAGAAGTTTCCTTTATGAAGGGTGAAGACTACACTCACCTGTGGATAGCAGAAATGAATATTTGTAGTGTAGTAAGAGATTATGGTGGTTTAGAAAGGCATGTTGTAGTTTTCCTCCAAGACCCTGACTTCAATTAGCCTTAGATACCTGGCTAAGTTTCCACTAACAGAAATGATTTTCTTCTTGTTGAGTGGGTCTTATGTCTACTTAAGAACATTTGAAAATTATGAATGCAGTATTATCTTTATCAAATATTCTCTTCTGTACATACTGTACATGTGTGTATAGTTTGCTTTCATGAGATTTCAGTACTGTTCACATAAATACATAGAGAATGCACAACGGAACTTGCTATCTTGAAAGTTCTGCTAGGAGAAGGGAGTTGTTCCTTCAATAATAACCCTTCAAGACCAACCACCATCCTATCTGAAGCCCATTATTGGGATGTTATTAGATGGCACATGCTGTCTTCCCAAAAGAATAATTTGAGAACAACAAAAAACACAAATGTATCTGAAAACCAAACAGGGCTCAGTATAACTTCTCTCAAATTATAGAGAAAAATTTAATAAATACAAAAAGTTAACCTTTATTATATCTGGAAGGCATTAAAGAAAAATTATTTTAATTTATAACAAATGCACAAAACTGTTGCTTTTTTGCCTTTAATTACAATAAATACAAAGTGATTGCTATTTTTTAAAGCTAAATCAACAAACTCTTCTGGGTACTTTAAGAAGAATTATTTTTATAGCCTATATAGAGCTGGCCTTCAGAAGGAAAGCTGGGGAATGGAGAGAGCAGTTGTATGTGTCTTTCCAATAAATTTATGAAAAACCTCACTAATGAATGATTTATGCCATATTTTATGCTTTTTAATTATTTCAATATAAAAAGCCTCATTTGATATCACCTTAAATATTTATATAAATCTCTTATTAAATATTCTACACCATTAACCTTGACTTAAGTGTCATATTTTACTAAAAATATTTCAGTATGGTTATCTTCTGATCTAGTAAACAGATCTGTCAACCATCAATGATAAATATAATTGCTTTTTCCTCAAAAAAAGGGCTCTGCCCCAAGCTTCTGCTTAAATTATCTAAGTACTTCTCAAAGATTTTGAAAAAATCAGTAGTGTATATGCCATTTACACATGAGATGCCTGAAGTGTAGAAAGGTTAACGGGAGCAAGGCTTGTCCCTCAGTGGGTACAATGTCTGCCTGACATAAAGGAGGACGTTCATTCCAACCCAGGCACCATATAACTCAAGTATGATCTTAGCACTTTGATGATATAATCCAGAGGAGCAAACACCGAAGGTTGTCCTTGACTCTGAAGCTGGTTGGAGGACAACCTGGGCTACATCACAAAAACTTATAGTTCATTCAAAAAGATATAAAAACGAATTTGGACTCAGATCAGGTTGACTCTGAAACCCGGAGAAATCATGCTCCTCCATTAACTCCTTTAGTGTATTTCCAAGTTTCTTGATAGCAGTTTACTGACATAACCCTTATGCCTGTCCATGATGACAACTCCACAGGGTGCAACCTATGCTAAGGCTGTTGCTCCAAGAGATCAGAGCCTGGGCCAAGTCGGGTGAGGGCCGAAGCTATGATGTCAGAACCATGTGGATATCAAGGCACTTGAGATGCTCTATAAGAGAGTAAGCTCCTATGGTCCAGCTTACTGACTCATTCCAGTAGTAGGACACTGGCTCTAAAAATGTCCTCCCATTGTGTTGCCTATTTCTGAGATAGTAGCTTTACTAATTCCCTAATAATCATGACAGCACCTTTCATCATTATGCTCAGAGTATCCTGTCCATTTAACACTGTAAACTACTGCCACACTCAGTACTGGTGCAGCTCCTCCCCCCCCCCTTTTTTTTGAAATGATATGTATGTTTTAAGAGATGTATCTACTGGACTGGAGAGAATGCTCATGGTGAAGCAGACTTGCTGTATAGTCATCAGTACCAAAGTTTAGATCCCAGAAACTCTCCCATAGCAAACCAGTCATCCCATGCACTTCTGTAATTCCAGTTTAAGGGGTTCAGTCCTGTCTTCTGGAATTCTGAGTATGCATACTCATACACATGTTTGAGCAAACACCCTTACATACATGTACATCAATAACGATATTGAATAAGACATTTAAAAAGGTTCCCTTACTAGTAACAGAGCAGATAATTACTTATTTCACATGGTTGTCTTGTTTTCTGATTTTCTCCATGAAAAGACAAGGACCTCAAGGGCACAAATTCTGTCCTTTTTCCACTTATTTAATCCATGAACCTAGAAAGGTGCCTGGGACATGATGGGTCTTCCAAAAACACTTTCTGATTCTGCAAATGAAAGAAATCATGTGACATGCTTCCTTTAGTGAGTGGGTCCCCCCAGGTGTATATAGTGAAGCTAGCTGCTTGGAGAAATAAGAATAAAAACCCACTGCAGACTGACTTAGTCAACCTGGATCAGACTTTAGAGAGTCTAATGCCAGGTGGTTCATTGTCAGCATATTTAACACATAGTATAATTTGGAAAAAAGGTTTCCAGGCAACAGTTGGTTCAATCAGATCAATTCCATGTGTATAATAAAGCGTAAGATGTGATTACATAGAGACTCTTTTACATAGTACATGTGACCATGAGGATGTGTTATATAGCCAAAAGACCTAGAATCTAATGTGGTTTCTGACAGATAGCATAGAGGTCACCAGTTCATAAAGAACATGTGACATCTACTCTAGGGATGGAAGATGGGAAAGGGTCTAGGGAGAATTATTCTGGGTAATTAGGGTGAGGTCACCACAGAGAACAAAAGGTCACCAGACTGTTAACAGATCTACTCTCAGCTTTCTGGATGGAGTACAGGTGTCAGATTTGTATCTTCTCTATTGAGGAGACATCTGTGTGATTAACATTCTTGGTTTGCTTGTGCTTTTCTGTGAGCACACGATGTCTCTGACACTTTAGCTCTCTCCATTTTGCAGATGCTCAAGGTCATTTTCCACAGTAGCTAAGGATGAAACGAAATTTCTGATACTCCAGCCATCTTATCTAACTAGAGTCTCATCTTCTAACTATTCATCACAGATTTATGAACATTTATTTCAGCCTCCATATAAATCTCCAAGAAGTTCAATGGTATTGATCCTTTTTTTTTTTCTTTTTTTGCTCTGTACGGTTGGTCATAGATCAGTTCCAAGCCAGGCCACTGAATCTATTTTTTTTTTCTGGTGTGTCAGAGGCTTATAAATAAGTGGAATAGACATTATGCTTTTCATCAAGTCACCAAGTGCATATCTGATTTCTTTTTGTTTTACTTAAAAAAAATAGTGAAAAGTATCTAATACCTTTGTGCTGTTCAGAGGAATGTGAATTGCTCATAAGGCTTCTCAGCAGCATCACTCCAATTGGACAGAGATTAATTCCTGCTATGACTGCAAAGTCTAGCCATCTTAGGATGCCTTAAACACTGTATTTCAATAATTTGATCTTCATGGACAGTGAATTTATCTGTCACAGTCAGTTGTCCCCTCAGCCTTTGAATCGAGTGGCATTTATCCGTATCAAACTCCATTTGTCCATCGCTTCTGAAACTGTTGATAATTTCCCACTGCTCAGGGAGCTGAATGGAAAGGTTGACATGGATCATCCATTCTTTCCAGGATGACAAATAGCTTTACATGGGGATCCTCACACTTTATCTTAATTTCTTGACAAGCATTAATTTAATTTTCTGCTAAATGGATTTAATCTCATGCAGAACCAAAAGGAACCAAGAACTACCTCAGAATAGTCCATCCTGTCAGGATAATTCTTTTCCCCACTTAATGAAAAGTAAATAATACTTAGTGATTTTTTTCAAAGTTATTAACATAATTACCAATGTCATTATAAACCTCAGAGAAATGATATGATTAAATTTCTCACTAGATTTTGATGGCATAATAAATAAATGATATAGTTGTCATAAAAATGTATTTCAAGAGAATTTGCATAGGAGTCTTTGCAGATTATTAATGTTTTATATTTAGATGAAGGCTTAAAGGTTTTCAAATCTGATCATGATTGAGTTTGCAGTTGGGTAAACTGAGGCTTAGAAAAGGATGATCAATGAGAAAATTTATGTAACATCAAACTATGAACTGTGGCTGTCTGATTAACTCCAATAAAACTGAAATTATATGCAAATGTGATGAGTATTTGTAGAACATTTGCTTCAGCATGGTGTCTATAGCCATATGACACAATAGTCAAGAGCATCTTGA